>JAJOZX010000381.1:232500-450000 GCA_023014485.1 Bathynomus jamesi
ATTAACAAGACAGAATTTTATTTTTCTGGTCCGGAGTTGTATGGTGATGCGACGTGTTTTTTTTTTTGCAAAACAAAGACATCGGCCTAGGTTTTTTTTAAATGTTGATCAAAAGTAATTTTACTTAAAATATAAATCTAAAAGTGATTAAATAATGTAAAAAAAACCTTTCAACAAATTTTAGGAGCATATTTACTCTTACAGGGTGTCTAGGAAATAATGGTGCAAAAATAAATAGTAATTCTTCTTATTAATCAATATGTATTCATTATATATGGTTGTTTACATTTCCAAACTGTCCAAGTTTAGGACACTTTCACACGATAATCATCATTGATTGCTACAATGCATATTCAATGTTCGAATTCCAGTAGAACATTAGCAAGATGCTCTTGTGGAATGGCTACATGACTTCTGTTTTGCCACAATACAAAAGTGTTTTAATAACTCCCCATAGATAAAATTCCAAAGAGGTTAAGTAAGTTGACTGATCGGTCCACCGCGGTCTATCCATCCAAGGAAAAGTTGCGTCTAGAAAATTGTGAACAGCAATGGTATCGTCGGAAGTTGCTCCATCTTCTTGAAGATTACGTTCCTAATGTCAATTCCAATTTCCCTTAGTTGGGGAACAAAAGAAATGTATGTAACAAGTGTAGTGTACGGGAAATTTCACACTTTGAGTCTCAATTCAAATTAAATCCCTTCGGTGCCATCTTTTTTCTTAAGTTTATCTTTAGCTGATAAAATGGACGGTTATTATTTCAGAGTGTGACATGGAATTTTGAAAGTTTGAACAGAAAACTAAAAGTTAGTTGATGGATCACAAACAAAAATGAACAAACGAAGAAAAGTTTACGTTTCAAGATATAAACACAAACAAACAACATGGACAATTCTAAAGTTCACAAGCTATGTAGACTGTCTTAAGTTTTAAGGCTTTTAGTTGTTTATAAGCAATTTGATCAAAAGGAGATAAGGCACAGTCCCTTTCTTTCCCTTGGTGGTGACCTTTTCTGACTGAACACCGCGAATCTGGGTTGAACACTCTCGTGCGTCTCGCTCTCTAACTGACTGATAGGTCCTTTTCTTATAGGTGCGGGATAACATAGTGATTTCGAAACTTTCTGAAACCTTCTGCAACTCACAACGCCTCTCTTCCGGAGTCCCTCTCAGAACGAGTAAAGGGTCCTTTGAACGTCATATTTTGTATAAACTACATTTTACATGGATAAGAATAATTTTTATAGTTATTTGACCTTTAATCGTTTAAGTTTAATTACATTATCCTGTCATCATTGAAGGACTACGTTATACGAAACAAAACTTATTTACGGTGGAAGCTTTACTTTTCCAACACATGTTAAGTATAGTTTGCTCTAGTCACGATACGATCGTCACAGTCAAAACTTATATGCACGAGGTCGTGAAAATCAAGAATAAATCAAACGTCGCAAGAAAGTGTTTAAGAATATTTATTTATAAACAGATGAATAAATAATAAAATAAATAGATAAATAAATAAATACACAAATGAATATATAAATAAATAAATACACAAATGAATATATAAACCAATACACAAATGAATGAAACTAGAATACTATAGACTAATGACTGAAATGACATCACTGATTTCATCTAATCAAAGATAAATGCAATGCTACAGGCTCCTGTTGCGTCAAACTCCTTGAAGAGGGTGTTGTTATCGATACTGATGTCCAGGTGAACATGAACCAGGGCGAGGCTAGTCAGTTGCGGGTCAGTCATCTGACTACGTAGATACGTCTTCAATCGGCGGAGAGCATTAAATGAGCTCTCAACAGTGGCGGTAGAGACTGACATGGTCAGTGGTGTGTGGAATATGTTGTGTGTGTGTGTGTGTGTGTGTGTTGTGTGTGTGTGTTGGGGATAGAGTCCAGCTGTAGCAACGACACTGTCGTGTAGAGTGGAGGGTATCTGAATGCTGGTAGTGCCTACGTAGTGTCTCCAAGTGTCCATCTCTGTGTCTGCTGTCGCAGGAGATGGAAGCAGAGGTATGTATTCGGCCTTTATGCTCTGCCACATGTCATCAGTCAATTTCTCGTGGGGAGTGGGGAGGAGGTATTGAGCGCAGAGGCGAGGTAATGGTTTGCACAGTCGGTCGTCTAGTTGGGTGATGAAATGATCAAGGAAGGGGATGTAGGCGTTCAGCCTCTAGTAGTCCTTGGAGTCAGAGGCTGAAGTATTCGAGCGCTGTGTCTGCCGTCGTGCTGCTCGGGAAGCCTTGGGACCTACGTCGATGCTGCTGGCAAGGTCACTGGCAAAGTCACTGGAGAAGTCCACATGGTGTCATAAAAAGCTGCATCTTGTTGCTTCTTCTGGAGGAGGGTGATTAGTGTTTGGGCTTGTTGGGATGCACGCACGAGGTCACAGTCCTTGCTCTGAAGCACTATGCAAAATGACATCAAATACTTCAGGCGGAGGCAGATGGTGAAGTCGGAGCAGAGGATGGAGTGAAGTGATTCAGCATGGGTGATGTAAGCTTGGAGACATTGAGGTGAGGCATTGATGAAGTCGAGAAGCTAGCCGACTGTGTCGTACATATTGCGGATAGGTACAACCCTACAACTATAGGACATGACCAAGTTCGGGTTGTAACTGCGGCAGTAAACATAGCTGGCTGAGGGATGTCGTTCTCTGACACAGGTCTGGACACCACGGATGTGACCCTAGCCAACTATCTTGTCGAGATCAAGGTCAAAGCGCTGTAGCTGCTGGAGGATAGTGTCTGTTATGGTTTCACCAGTGGTTTCTCGGGTGCTGACAAAAGAGACGAAGTGTTTATTGCACTGGACGCATTCTTGGGTGCAGATTCTATATGATGTTGAAGTGCAGAATCCGTCTCAGCTCGATAATATAGCAGGGCCATGAAAGTGCTACGGTTGTCGTCGTGGCCGCCGATGGCGATATTTTGGCGGCCGCCAAGAATCAGGGCTCGAAGTGCACTGCGGTTCCTTTCTGTATTGTTCTTGTACTCCTTGGAGAATGAGGTCATAACGTCATGTTGTTTTCCACGGCAAACATCGAAGGAGCTGGCTCGTTGAACTGCTGTCTGGTGATCCCGGGAAGCAATGTTGCTCGCCGCTACGACCTTCTTTGCATTGCTCCAGTCAGTAACAGGGCGTCGGGTGAGGTGGTAGTCACGACTAGCATGTTGGAAAAGGACAGGAAGGACAGCATACGTCATCAGCATGACAACTATAGCGCAGAGTAGGAAACGTTTCTGTATTGAAAATATCTTGTGGTACTTGACGCTTGGCCTTGTCAAGAAGCAGTTTAACAAAAAGCAAAATTTGGAGAACGTCGAGTGAAAAGGAAGAGAACACAATTTCCAGGAGACGAACCAGCGAATTCGGCCGAAAAAGTATTTGAAGTGAATTACTTTCTGACCATCGTGGACAAAGCTCTCGTGTCACTGACCACACGATTTGAACAAATGCAAAAGTACGGCGGCTACTTCAGTTTCCTGTATGTTTTGAAGCAGTTTCGAGAAATTACAGAAGAGGACATGAAGAAGCACTGTATGAATTTGAACAATGCATTGTGTGACTAAGAATCTTACGACATTGATGGTACAGACGTTTTCTCAGAGCTGCGGGTGCTCCGAGAACTCATCCTCGGAGAAACAAGAACTGTTCATCAAGCCCCTCAGTTTCTTAAGTCACTAGACGGTTCCTTCCCAAACGCAGTCATAGCGTATAGGATTTTGTTGACAACATCAACATTAGATTACCGACCTCTCATAGTAGAGTTTACTGCAAGGAAGTCGCAGAATGTGGGTTTTAGAAAGTAGGCGGTGCAATTAAATTAAAAAATTATATAAACATTTTTAAGGGGGCCCGCACCCCTTTGGGGCTGGTCCTGGCTATCAATATTAGCCTTAATTACAAATAATTGAATTACTGAGTTTCTGGGACACCAGACTTCAGTGAACCGCCCATTTTATACTTTGGCCCGATCAGGACAACTCCTACATGTGGGTTAGGTTACACTAAGTTAAGTGGTAATTCTTGGTTGGTTAGTTATTCCCCAAGTGACCAACTTTCGGCCAATCAAAGGTCCAAAATACTGATATCCTCGAAATTTAATATTTACTCTCTCTCTCTCTCTCTCTATATATATATATATATATATAATATATATAATATATATATCCCCGCAAGGGGGTTCTAAGCTCGTGCTCTTGAGTGCTCTTTGTGCTCGTTTGTACGTGCTCGTTCCAGGAGGTTTCACGTGCGCCCTCCCGGCCCTAGCACCCAAGGATGATGGGGCTCGACCTTGCAGTCCTTGTCATCCTTGGTCTTTTTCCACTTCGACTGTCCCCTCCACCCTTTCTTTTTCCTCTGTCTTTCCTCTCACTTTTTCTTTGTTTTTCCGCCGAGATATGCCCTTTTAAATAGAGGCGAATCGGTTCTTCCCGAACTTAAAATATATATATGAGAAAACATAATTCAAGACTCGACTCACCATAGGCCTCACAGCTATCAAAACAGGAATCTTACTTTTATAAGCTGGACCAAGTTAGGTTTAGCTTCGTTTGTTTACAAAATAAAATGTGCTAACAAAATACTTTAAGTTAAGACAACGTCTTAATCTTTAAGACTTGTAACTGGCTTAAAACAGTAATTTGAAATTAAAAGAAAAATTGACTGAAGAAGCAAAGGTATTTTAGTAAAATACCATGAATAAAATCTAAGGAATATACGACCTGAATTTCATTTACTATCATGATTGTCAAGTTACGTATACCTTGGTTACCTTTTTTGTTTTGCTTCCGCCCGAATTGTTCATTCTGATGAAGGACATGTTTGTCATTCCACCTTAGACCTACAGTTTAATGTGGAATCCGAACCACGCCCCACCAGCAGCCCAGAGTCTTAACTACTAGGCTACCCAGGGCACCCATTTATCTACCAACCAATTTCTTTATTGTGTGAAAGGATGAACAGCTGGGTTTTGCTGCGCGCCGCCTGCCGTCGATGGGTCTCGATCCCGAGGCCGATGGATTCGTAGTCACTACACTACCGAGGCGCATTATACTCGTATATACAGGGTGTCCATAAAGACACGCATCTTAGGAAAATACATTATTTTGTTTATTTATTTATTTTGTTTTATTTATTTGTTCGAAATGATTCCCACCAATCTCAAAACATGTTTGTAAACGAAAAAGCAGGTTTCTCTGAATGTTCCTCAACATATTTGGCCTGATGGAGACATAAATAAATATACATCGCTTATGTTCCTATGATGCGCAACTTTATGGACACCCTGTATAATCACCTTTTAAACTATCTTACGAATAACATGCAGGACTAAAATACAGACGTTACAGCCTATTTTATTCCCAAAACAACAACTTCACAGGACTGTCAACAGTAGCTAAGCCTACAACTCTGCGTCAGAACATTTTTATACTTTCTGAGCTACTTTTGCCGTAGCCAAACCATGTAGACCTAACGTTAGACCCAACAAAGCAAGTCAAATAAATGTCTGACACAGAAGAATAAATATTCAGAAAGAGGGGCAAAACCTTATTTACATCTTACACAACACACTCACCAACTAAACTTTAACCTTAGGTTTTCAACGCTTAAGATCGAGCCATACAAAACATAAAATTCATTGAAGATCATCGTTTTGTAATAAAATGTAGACGATCAATAGTCCTAAGACACATATATAACTTGATAATTTAACTAAAATCCTATATTTGAAAATAAAGTTTCACTGATATCTTTAATTGACATATCTCCCTGGATCTTAGGGTCTTTGTTAGCCTTAGCTTCTGTAGATCTGTAGATGATCGCCTCATTTGTTCGTAAGGTTACTAGAACTTCTTGAAAAATACAGAACACAATTAAAAATTCGATATTTCTTCCTCAAGTATTAAATAATTGCAAGAATCGCAAATTCTACGATCTGAACTAATCAAAAAATGTCAAATGGAAAAACCAATCAGTTTAATTTGAAATTTTAACAATAATTCTGAAATAAATATTAAAAGATGGAGCGAATATATAGCTTTAGGTATTGTACAGTTATCATTTATATAAAAAGCAATATGCAATAATTAATATAAATATGCAGATCGAAGTTAATTGCAGCATTTCACATTCTCACATATTAATATTAATACGCAGCCGTGAAATGATATACAATAAATCAATTCTCACGTATTGCTATAAATACTGTAATAACTGTAACCAATCGTTATTGAGAGAATATTTTGCTCACTAAAGTTGCGCGTATAAACAAGTATGCATATTCGTATAAGATGATAGAATCGAGACGCATTTCTCAGTATAATATAAATGAAAAGGTGTTATCCGGTAACCGGTCCAAGAGAAAGTTATACGCACGTACGTATGATGCGTATGCCAAGATACACCATTGCCGTGATATAGCACACCAAACGTTAACTTTAAGTGAAGCCCGTAATATTGATGTGTTTCAGCGCGGGATACCTCCATCACCCAACTTGACCCCTCTGGACATTTATCTATACCCTTTGGACTTTTTATCTACACACTTGGTATCATGACCAACCAAGGTATCTGGTAGAACTCAATCACAGAATCAGAGGTTATTGGATCCATTCCACAAGAGCATCTTGCTCATGCTCTAATGAAGTTTGAGCGTCAAATACACACTGTAGCGATGAATGATCATCACCATGCGAAAGTGTGTGTATGTAAATATGAACAATGAATAATCCCTTCATTCATATAATTCTGATGATACTTCGTAATATTTATATAAGCCTTATACTCTTATTCATTTATTCATTTTTACATATCAAGCCCATTAATCGTATCACGCTGACACGAGTTTGGATAAAACTTTGATTTGCTTTCTATTTTATAATTGGTGAATTATTTCTTTGTAAACTAGTAATCAGTTTGTATAAAACCCAAAATCGTATAACGCTGACACAAGTTTGGATACATTTTTGATTTGCTTTTTATTTTATAATTGGTTAACTATTTCTGTTTAAACAACTTAATCATTTTCGTAGACTTAGTTTAATAATGTAATGTTAATTTCTTTTTTATACATTCTCTCTTCGTTGTAAAAGATGAAGTCCTGTCCTGCTTAACATTTAATTTTTAATCTTAAGCCTTTCATTTTGGCCCATGTGCATGTTTGTTTGTAATTCGTGATGGGAAGGCATATTTCAATTTCCCTTTTTAGTTATGAGCAGATCATGATAACATCAGATCTGTCAATATGCGGTTTAAAAATGAAAAAAATATGGCTTCCTCTTGCTTAGCAATCTAGGCATTGATACAGCAAAAATATTTTTTTGTCTTTAAATGTTTTGCGAAGTAAATCAGCCTATTGAGAATAAAACAGATCAGCATTAAAAAATAATGAGGTAAGGAAAAAAATTGGATATAAAAACCCATAAAATTTCTCCAGTGTTCATTCTGACTAGACTGACCTAACTTAGAGGCTGTAACATTTTAGCAGTAAAATATAATAAGAAATATCTTTGTCTTCTCCTTCGAGTCTTGCTCTCTTCAAAGAATTTAGTCTTAAATAGAGAAAAATAATTTCCCGATACGTTATAAGAAGAATCGGGGAACCTTCAGAGAACTTTGTCGTAAATAGAGAAAAATAATTTCCCGATACGTTATCAGAAGAACTCGGAGAGTAGTATAGAAGAAAACTACTGCGATTCCCTATACGGTATCAGCTACTCCAGAGTAACAAATCCGTTGCTGCCACCTAACCAGAACCCCCGTCAACTTCGAACCGACGAAGGCCATAGACGGAGGGGTTAACATATATATATATATATACAGACCCTGTCCAAATTATTAGACTCACTGACGAGACTGACTAGACTGACGAGATTTTTCGGACACTTGATTGAGACACATTCAGTTTACGCGCTATTTCCCCTTTGTGAAAAAATATCGGCAATCAATAAACCACAAATCCGCGCCTTTTTATGTGGCATATTATCACACAATCAGCCCATATTATTATCAATTAGAACAAGAACAAAAAAAATAACTACAAATCTGAAAGTAGCAAGGTACAGTTAAAATTTCACACACTAAACTACAGTAGAGCATAAAAAAGTATATTAATTTAAGCAAATTTAAGTTTCTTTGTGAAACAACATCTAATCAGTGTAAAGAGTGCTTTGAAACTGAAATGAATGGTAAGCAACACAAAGCGTTACAGATGACGTGCGAGGCTAGATTTCCTTATCACCACATCCCCCCCCCTCCCCCCTCAAGACTGACACTTCCATCTACACTCACATATTATGTTAAGAAGAAAGTAGCAAATAATTTTAGAAGTTCCTAATATATGTAAAAATAAATCAAAATGGGAAAAATATAGGTTGTTTCATTAAAAAAAAATTTCAGCCACTGAGTCTAATAATTTGGCCAGGGTCTGTGTATATATATATATATATATATATATATACAGGGTGGCCCAAAAAATGGCACAATTTTGAGAAGTGATATCTCGATAACCGTTGCAGCTAGGGATTAAGAAAACAACCAAATGAAAGATAATTCTTTCTCCTTAAATACTTATTCTATGCTTGATGGTTATAAGCCAATATAATGCCCAAAATTGGCTTCCAAAAAAAATATACAAAAAAAAGTTGCGCATTTGTATTTATTCCTTGATCCTAATTTTAAATGAAATTTTTCTATTCCAGACCCCTCAAGATGGGATTGAGAGAATCTGATAAGAACATTATACAAGCACTACGTGAAGAAAAGGGATATTCATTAAACAGAATCCTTTACGAATTTCCAAATAGAAATTGGAAAAAAGAACTGTGGCACATTTTTTACAAAAACTTAAAGAAACCGGCAGCAGTCAACGACGTCCGGGAAGTGGTCGACCAAAAAGTATTAGAAAACATTGAAAAAGTAAATGAAATGGTTTTAAGTCAAGAGGAACAACCGGGAACAAGTAAAAGTGAACGTGAAGTTGCGAAAGAAACCGGGATTTCACGTTCATCAGTACAGCGAATAATTCGAAAAGATCTTGGGTTGAAAACATTTAAGAGGGTGAAGGTTACTGCTTTATCGGAGCCTGTGAAAGAAAGACGTTTCCATCGATGTAAAAATCTATTGCGAAGATTTCGGTCAAATGAGTCTGTGAAAAAAATTTGGTTTTCTGATGAGAAACGATTTATGGTCGAAACACCACGAAATACTCAAAATGATCGGGTTCGTGCAGCAGTGGCGACAAAAACTCATGTTGACCCAAAACGACTTTTGCGTGAAAAAAAACACTTTTCAGATTCGATAATGGTTTCCCTTGCAGCGTCATCTGAGAACAAAACATCCATCATTTTTATTCAGCGAGGCGTTAAAATTAACTCAATTTACTACTGTAATGACATTTTGTCTCCAATGTTGTCAGAGATCAAGGAGACGAGCACTGATTTTGTGTCCATGCAAGATGGAGCCCCATCTCATACAGCCAAGGAAACAATAACATTTCTCAATAATAATTGTCCTGGTTTTATCGAACCAAATAATGGCCACATGCAGCCCAGCTCTAAACCCCATTGACTACTTTGTGTGGTCTGCCTTAGAGAGAGAAGTCTACCATGGTCAGAAAATCCGTGATGTGAACCATCTTCGTGAACGAATTCAGGCTGCATGGGAAAATCTCTCACAAGTGACGATCTCAAAGGCAATTTCAAAATGGAGGGCGAGATTACAGGCTGTGGTTGACCATAATGGAGGCAGATTGAGCCATTTATTGAAAATTAGGTTTAACTTAAAACCACAGAACTTCGTTTAAAGACCGTAAATTAGAAGATAATTAATTAGAAAAAAATAAAAGGAATAAATATAAACGCGCAACTTTTTTTTGTATATTTTTTGGAAGCCAATTTTTTGGCATTATATGGGCTTATAACCATCAAACCATAGAATAAGTATTTAAAGAGAAAAGAATTATCTTTCATTTGTTTTTTTTAAGTCCCTAGCTGCAATGGTTATTGAAATATCACTTCTGAAAATTGGTGCCATTTTTTTTGGGCCACCCTGTATATATATCTATATATATATATATATATATATATATATATATATAGGGTCGGCCAAAAGTCTGGATCCATAGGAAAATATTTATTTTAATACATAAATTACAACAAATGGTAAATATTTAAAATGAATATCAACTTTAACTCGTAAATGCGTATCCGTGATACTGTACAGTAGTTCGTACTCCAGTATAAATACTCAAATACTTTTTTATTTCAGCCCAGAAATGGCTTCGAATCTAACAACAGAAAGACCGGGTAGAACTTGTGCTCATGTACGCAAGACAGGGCGCTACACACAGAGAAGTTGCTACCGAATTCAATAGAAATCATCCTGATAAGCATCCAGTAACACATGCGACTGTTGGCAAGTTGTTTAAACGTTTCAAAGAAACAGGAAGTGTACATGATCGACGGCGTTCTGGTCGTCCAAAAACTGCAACTGATGAAAATACCTCTGCAATGGTATGTGAAACTTTAACGAATAGTCCAGTAAAGTCAACAAGAAGATTATCAAATGAAACACGCATCTCGAGAACGTCAATTCGAAGAATTATTAAAAATCAATAATTCCATCCTAAGTGTCTCGATGTCAGAGGCCGCCAATTTGAGCATTTGTTATAATTTTTGTTTATACTGGAGTACGAACCACTGTACAGTATCACGGATACGCATTTACGAGTTAAAAGTTGATATTCATTTTAAGTATTTACCATTTGTTGTAATTTATGTATTAAAATAAATATTTTCCTATGGATCCAGACTTTCGGCCCACCCTGTATATATATATAAAATGTACAGTAAGTACTACTGCATATTGTATGTTCAGTACAATGTACAATTAAGTTACTACAGAAATTTATTAATTGCATATAATGGCAAGTAAGTATTTTAGTATAGTTTATTAAGGTATGCTTCGGATTTTGAACATAGCAAACTTTCCTGTCCCTAATTGCTATTATTACTAATAAAAATAATTATTAAAATGAAGACTTGAAAATACTGTATTACATATCCTCACGGGCAGTATTTCCCAACTTGGGGGTCACGGGAGGTGCCCATCTAGGGTGTCTCTGTGCTTAACAAAGTATTCAGCCTATATGGAAAATTGAAGTTTATTTTTCGGTTCCATGTAAATTCTACCCAGTAAATTCCACCCCCGAAAAATCCACCCAGTAAATTCCACCCATAGTAAATTCTACCCATGGTAAATTCCATCAAAAAATTTAAGAATTTTAACAATTATAACTTTGTTATTTTCTAAGGTAAATTTTTGATAGTCAGTGGACAGTGTTTTCCATCACTGGACAGTGTTTTTGTGGTGTGTTTTTAGGTGATTCGAATGATTTTGACCATCATTTCTATAACAAATCACTTGTTTTTGAGTTAGCGTCATTTTCGTTAGTTTTAACCAAAATATCACAACTAAACCTAACCAATCATCAAGGGTGTACAGTTGACCTAACCTGTATATTTTATCAGTTTTTTTATTTTGCATAAACTTTTTAATAAACTTTAATAAACTGTAAACTTTTTTGATAACCCTTTGCGTGGAATTTACCATCCATGGGTGGAATTTACCATGGGTGGAATTTACCATGGGTGGAAATTACTATGGGTGGAATTTACTGGGTGGATTTTTCGGGGGTGGAATTTACTGGGTGAAATTCACGTACAACGTATTTTTCAGCGAAAATTGCAGAAATATGTAAAATCAGACAAAAACAACATTTTTTCTTGAAGTGAGAAGAAACTCGTGTAATGTTAGTTTTACAATTAAATATTTTTTGGTAATCGTTATCGCGATACGAAAGTGTTAGTTCATGTTTTTCACTGAGATACCTGTACGTACCTGCTTTGCATTCCCTAATCTTCTTATATTCGGCTGAATAGACTAAACACGGAGTAACGCGTAAACAGTCAATTACATTGCTTTATTTTAGTTACAACCATTGATGAGAAACTCAGTTCGCCAAAGTATGGGATTACAAATACAATTAAAACTTTCAGTGCTTCAAACACCAGTTCTGAATACTCATTTTCCGTACTATTCAAAATGTGCAAATGTCTTCTGACGGGAATGACAACTGCAGGGTCTTGTCAGAAGAAAGTTCAATGAATTTGTGGTGTAGGTTTCCTGAAAGATCGGTATACTCTCCCACCCGTTTACTCAACAGATTAAGTATCTACATCTTAGCAGTTACTCTATTTGTTACATACAGTAGAACTTCTCAATAACAACACTCCACTATAACGAAACCTCTCTTTACCGAACACCTTGGGCATTTCGAAAAAAACTCTATCAGAAACACGTTTCGTTATAAGGAGGTGTTTACGCTAACTGAGACTGAGCTCCACGTGTTCGGCTCAACCGCCATTTCCCCGATCAAGAAAGTAAGTAGCATTCTGATTGGTGATGCTTAAAAGCTGATACGTAATTGTCAAGGATGTTTCTTTCTCACGGTGAAATACTTAAAATACTTTAAGTAATGCATTTAATATTCTGTATATACAGGACTATATAAAGTACTAATGAGGGTCTAAATAGGTCATTAAAATGTACACCACAATATCAGCAAAGGAAAACCTCTTTATAACGAACAACTTCTTTACAACGACAACCATTTGGCTGATGTATTTCGTTATAGAGAGGTTTTATTGTACTTATAATTTTTTATATATATATATATATTATATATATATATATATATATTATTAAAAATGGCTGAAAGGTTACATAATTATAATTATTTCAACCTTTCAACCTTTCAAATGTTCCGTGCGATGATTCCTCATTTGACGAAGGTCAAGCTTGTCACCCTCCTCTCGAGTTGGCCTGGTGAAGTAGTGAGTTGGTTTCTTGTACTCTCCACCTCACATCGAGGATTGTTCTGAACCAGGCGTCTAATCTTCTTTTGAAGATGTCCACCGCAACACCACTCGTGTTCCTTAGTTCTTTGGGCAGCTGATTAAACAGTTTTGGTCCTCTCACAACAAAACTATTTTCTTTCAGGCTTAAGGATGTTCCCTGTCTAGCCTTTAATTTGGGAACACGACACAGTCTTCCTTTTCTACTTTCCACTGTTGTTTGGGGAGTTATAGGGTTCAGAGTAAGATTAGGGACTAGTTTCTTCGTTATTTTCCAAGTGTAAATAATGATGTATCTCTCTCAACTTTCCAGTGAATATACTTGTAAGTTTCATTCGCGTAACCTTTCTCAGTAATTTAGGTCTTTGCACCCATTGATCTTGGCTGTGAAGCTTCTCTGAATCCCTTCTAGCTGTCTAATGTCTTCTTTTTCCTTTTTTATATGGGCATGTTAGGACCGAGCAGTATTTCAATTTGGGTGTGATCAGTGTTTTCAGTAGAGGAATCATTATATTCCTATTCCTTCGTTTAAAGGTTCTCAGTATCTGCCCCATTATTCTCTTTGCTCTGTTTACTGCTATCTTATTTTGTGTTTCAAATTTGGCATCATCAGTCATTACAACCCCTAAATCTTTTGCTTTAGAATTTCTCTGAATTTCCTGTCCATTTGGGGTATAATATTCCATGGATTTTAGGTCCTCTCTTTTTCCATACCTTAACAGCTGAAATTTCTGAATGTTAAACTTCATATTGTTGTCTTCGGTCCACTTGTAGATTCTGCTCATGTCGATTTGTAGAGATCCTATATCTTCTAGGTTTCTTATTTTTCTAATGATCTTTGTGTCATCGGCAAAGGATGTTACTGTGATGTCTCTAGTAACGTCCTCATCTATGTCAGTTAGCATGATTATGAAGATTAGTGGAGCTAATACTGTTCCTTGTGGTGCTGAGCTGAGGAGGACCTCTGATTCTGATGAAGATATTCCTTGTACTATAATGACTTGCCACCGCTCACTAAGGAAATTATATATCCGTTTCCCTACTTTTCCCGTTATTCCCATATATTTCAGTTTATGTATATGATTCCATGGTCACACTTGTCGAACGCTTTGGCAAAGTCTGTGTATATTACATCATAGTTTTCATTACTTTCCAGTGCATCAATAATGTTGTTATAGTGTTCCATTAGTTGTGATAGGCATGATCTGCCTGACCGAAACCCATGTTGGTTATCATTGAATCATTAAATTTTTCCGAGTTTCCAAAAAGTCATAGATTTTCTGTTTAACTATTCTGTCAAATATTTTAGTGAGATGAGATGTAAGCGACACTGGCCTATAGTTTTTGGCCTCGGATCGATCTCCTCCTTTATATATTGGGGCTATGTTCGCGCTCTTCAGGATGTCTGGTATTTCTCCCGTGTCTAGTGATCGTCTCCATATCCAATATAGGGGCTCAGTGATTGATTGCATTCTTGCAGTTTTTGATCAGTGTGGTATTCCATTTGTCTGGTCCTGCCGCTGAGTGTGCATTTAGTTTCTCTATAGCTTGTGTAATATCATCTGTCGTAAAGTCGAAGTCCGTTATACTTTCCCCCTTTTAGTTCGTCTTCAAAGAACACGTTTCTATCGCATATCAGTTTGTCAGTTTTTGGGATAGTGAAAGATGATTCGTACTGAGCTCTTAATATTTCAGATACTTCTATTAGATCGTCAGATAAAGCACTGTCTTCGTTTTTCAAAGGACCGATAGTCGCATGGTTTTTCGACTTCCTCTTTGCAAAATTATAGAAGTACTTTGCATTAAACTTTATCGCTTCTATAGCGTCGTCTTCTTTTTTTATTGTATGCTTCTCAATTAGTTCCTGTATGACGCAATCGATACTCTGCAGTTTATCATGTAATAGTTTTCTGATGTTGTTATCTTTACAGTTACTTAATTTTGCAGTCACTCTTTTTCTCTTTCGGAACAATGACCTCTTTTGTCTCTCGAACCTGCTTCTCTTTCCTCTTTGTTGTATTTTTGGGAAATGTCTTATCACAATTTCCAGCGTCTTCTCTTCTAAGGTCACGAGTATATCTTCCGTTGTCTTGGCCTCGAAGATGGTTTTCCAATCTATTACGTCCATGCTGGATGCAACACCTTCCCAGTTTATAGCTTTGGAGTTAAAATTAAAAATTTAGAATTTGCTTCTTTCTGTTATTCGTGTTCTTTCCTTTCCTGTTGCTTTTATATTGGTTGTTATTTCAAGAATGTTGTGATCCGATATTATAGTTGGGGATATTTCTACATTATCAATTAGGTTGCTGTTTTTTGTGAATACCAAATCTAGGCAGTTGTTTTTTTTGTGTTTTCTGTTTTTCTTGTGTTAACATAAATTCTTCAGCTAGAACTAGTAGCATCTTTACTTGCTCCTGGGCTTCCCGTGTGCCTCCCTTGTCCTGGTGTATACATATATTTTTTTTATCCTTTTATATTTCATGAATGGAAAATTAAAATCACCAGAGAAAAATATTTGGGGTTGGAGAATGTAGATCTTTTACCCAGTTTCTTACCTCTGTAATGGAATCTGAAAATTTTAAGGTTGGCGTGTTCGGGGGTCTGTACATTACAATTAGTACCATATTTAATTAGTATCATATTCATATATACAGGGCGTCCCAAAAAAATGTATACACACTTTAAATAATTATAAAGGCAGTGTTTATCAAAATACATTTCATTTTCAAAATGTAATAGAATCTACAGACATTATTTTAATTGTTTTGTCAACGCCTGTTTTCAAACTGACGTCCGTTCTGGTCCAGGCACTGCTGATAACGCGAAGCAATGGAATCGCAAACATCACGAAACATTCGTTTGGTATTTGTGTGCATTCTCGTTCAATGGCTGCTCTCAATTCAGCGACTGTTGCAGGTTTTATAGCGTAGACTTGTCTTTTAAGTATCCCATAAAAAAAAGTCTAGTGGTGTGAGGTCTGGTGAACGCGGAGGGTATTCTACGAAACCCCTTCGTCCAGTCCACATCCACATCGTGCCAAGTACCACTCAGCAATACTCCACTCTCGGTCCGGATCATCTTCATTAATAGCATGGACTAATCTTGGAATGTAACTTTTCCATTGACAGCGCTTCAAAATGCGTTGGACAGACGATTCTGAAATTCCTACCTCACGACTCGCTTGCCGCACAGATTTTTGGACTTTGGTGATACGTTTCCAGTACTCTTTCTTGCTTTGTGGGGCTTGTCGATGTCCGTGGTCTTCCGGAACGCTTCTTGTGGACATTCTGAACAGTTCCATCGGCTTCAAACTTATCCTCTAATTCGAGTGATGTAAGTCGCGTTGGTGGATCTGTTTGAAACTCCCTCCTAAACTGTCTTTGCACTTCAAACTGCGTTTTCACACTTCCAGTAGCATTTTAGAATGAATTTCCTTTGTTCAAAGCTTAGTCTGACTGCCATATTAATTCTAATGGGTTTAACTTGGAAAGAAAGAAACATCAATTGAGCTATCAGCTGTTAAAGTGTGTATACATTTTTTTGGGACGCCCTGTATATTAGGGTGTCACTTATTTGTATGGTAAGAATTGAACCATCAATAAGTTTCGGTCTGACCCTCTAGAAATGTGACATTGCATGTAAAAACGCTGATTATGAAGTTCCATGAGAAAATATTGATATTTAGAGGTCGCTCAAGGCCATTAAAATTTTGATGACGCGTCGTTACTTGTCCTAAATTGAAATGCGCTTCCTTTCTATGCCTCATCCCAGTATCATTTCAGTCGCCTTAATGGTAGGATGTGTTTGCATTAGTGTGTGTTATTTTAGTCTTTTAGTTTTCCCTGATATAAAAAATCGCATGGTCATATCTATGACTAGTGTTGATGGACAAGAGAACCCTCCAAAGCGTGTGGTTGTTGACCTGGATACTGTGAAAGAAAAAAGCTTGGAAAACTTTGTAACAAAAAACACAAAATCATTGTTTACGAAGCTCAACCTCCCAGATGAATTCTTAGAGAAAACTGCTGAGCAATGGGAAGAGGATACCCATTACCAGACTGCGAAAGAGACTGTAAAAGCTCTAGTTGTAACAAATGACTTCGCTGACCGTGGAGTTGCTCTCATCCAGGATTTTTCTGGATACCTAACCAAAGAACAACAACAACTCCAGTTTCTTCTCCAGGATGTTGAAGACCACCGCAAGCATTGGACATGGGGACAAAAGCATACCTTGAGTGAAAATAACGATTAATCATAATAATTACGCTATTGTCTGACGTTAATGTACGTCATCTTAATATTATGATAATGTCTTGTGCACTTCCTGCTAATGTAGGAACATAATAAATTGTTTAAAATACATTTGGAAATTGTTTATATTCACAATTTCTAAGAATCTCGTATCCAATACTTCGAAGCCGTTGAGCGACCTCTAAATACTAAAATATCTCAATAAAACTTTGTACACAGTGTTTCTACATCATATGGCATACTCTGATGGGGTCAGAGCACGGAAACGTAAAAGTTGAAAAATAAGTGACACCCTAAAATATATATATATATATATATATATATATATATTATAAGAAAGTCTGAAAAAGTTACTGAGCCAATTTTGTGGCATGTACAGTACATGTAAGTTCAATTGAAAGAAAAGCTGTTTTATATAACTCACATATATGTTTTATATGTTTTTACGACATATAAATAGTAACTTATTGAAACAGTAACTTATATATCTTCTATGTAAATGGATTTACTACTGGACATGGGGATAAAAAAAGAAAAAAAAAAATCTTTTTTACCATAAAAAAAGAGAGAAAGACTGAACAAAGAGACTTTTTTGCAACTATATATATATATATATATATATATGAAAATTATTTCACGAAAGTAACACGTGAAAAATATTTATGGTTTATTCACATATATATATATATATATATATATGGAAATTTATAGATGAAAGTGTGTAGTTAAATAAATGGGTATATCTTAAGCCAAATTCATGTGCAATATTTCTTCATAAAATTGTGCCTTTACAAATTGATCCTTTTTTCATAAGGAAAAAACCCTTTAACGTAACTCCATTTTTGCTAACAATGGCAAATTGCGTATCAGATCCTTAACAACCTTATAACGATTCCAAAGTTTAAATATTATACTCTACTTATATATATATATATAATATATAATATTATATATATATATATATATATCTACAGTATATATAAGTTTACTAAGAAACAAAAGTATTTTGTTTCGGTTTTAGATGGCTATATTTTTCGTATCTGTTACTGTATTATGGTACTAATGTACTTTTTACGCTTCTACAGCATACTTTTTATTTTTTAATATATTGAATGATGTTGAAGAGTAACAAGATTTAGTGTCTTCTTTCAGTATCTGAGGCTGCGTCGTAGCCAATGTCGTAACAACGCTTCCCGTTGATCAGCGAAATTAAGCGATATTGGGTCTGGATAGTAATTGGATGGGAGACCATCCTCCGCATCCAGATTATATAGCGACCCGTGGTTCGGATCTCACGTAAAGCTCTAGGTCCCCTCCGTTATATGATGTTGGAGGTTAAACAACCCCAATCATTATTATTTTCAGTATCTAACGTATATTTAACAAACGGGAGGGAAGGCACGGTAACCTATGAACGGTGGGAGGGACGTGTTAAATTCACTGTCTGTCTTCGGGGAAGATGCTTTATTGAGAAAAAGAAAACGTTGTCGGGGCTTCAATAGTTAGTTAATTTTTAATAAATAATTTACTTTAAAATAAAATAATTTTTAATAGATAAACTTTTATCTCCGCTTTAGTAAACAATTGTCTTTTTATATACGATAAAAACAGCACTCTTCCATATATATATATATAAAAAGGGTGATCCAGAGAAATGGGACCCAAAAGAAACCCCTGTAACTCTTAAAGTATAAGTCCTTTTATAAACTCATACGCATCATTCGAAAGAGGATAGTTAGAAGTTTGTACAGGATTGTATAGGTTTTGACAATACAAGACAAGATAAGATACAAAACAAAATAAAAGTGTTAGTTAAAACTAACCCTTCAAGATGACTGCATGGACTGTGGAACAGCTGCGTTTCATAACAGCAATATTATGAGCATGGGAAGAAGTGTAGTTTCAGCTCAAAGATCTTTCAAGACAAATTTTCAGATGTCAAAATCACCTTCTAAGAGCTGAAACTACACTTCTTCCATGCTCATAATATTGCTCAGTTATGAAACGCAGCTGTTCCACAGTCCATGCAGTCATCTTGAAGGGTTAGTTTTAACTAACACTTTTATTTTGTTTTGTATCTTATCTTGTCTTGTATTGTCAAAACCTATACAATCCTGTACAAACTTCTAACTATCCTCTTTCGAATGATGCGTATGATTTTATAAAAGGACTTATACTTTAAGAGTTACAGGGGTTTCTTTGGGTCCCATTTCTCTGGATCACCCTTTAATATATATATATATATAATATATATATATAAAATAAAACGATGATATACGCCACCTCTGTTGCTGAGGGGTAACTCTTCTTAACAAGATTCAGTTAAACAGAGTTTCGTGTTATATTCTCTCCACAGTATCCATTCCGGTCGCTTTTATAAAACTTTTGAGTCGTTTATCCACTGAGCCTTCTGCTCGCTTCTGAGATAGGAGTTTGTTCAGCCTCTCAAAACAGTTTCAAATGAGGAAGGATTTCTTCTGGTATTCTCTTATTAGTAGCGGAGAGCTCCCAAACTTTTAGTCGATACGTATCTATGGAGGTTGGATACGCTTTCTTTTAGTTACCCCACGACAATAAAAGGATATCAGTAGTTATTCTTAACAAAAAAAAGGTGTTAGACACGCTGGAGTCTCATTTTCCTTTTATATATATATATATATATATAATATATATATATAATATAATATATATATATATATTATAACAATTTGGAGATTTTATTATCCGAACACCGTCTTCATAATCTAAGAGAAAAGAACACGAAGGGCGTCGTCATTGGCGTCGAGAAAAGAGCGTCATTGGCATCAAACTGTCGGTAAATTAGACGTTAATTCGTCAGTTTAATAGTGTAGTCGTGCCTCTCTCTCTCTCGCTCTCTCTCTCTCTGCGCGCGCGCAATCGACAAATATGTCAGAAAGAACAATGAGATTACATTCAATTTATAGCACATATCGTTTGTAGACGATAACTTATCTATCGTTATCTATCGATGGAAAGCCATTTTACTAAAAAATATTTTTTGTATAACTAAAATATATATATATATATATATATATATATTAGTTCGAATTTTGTAAAAATCTGAATATATTTTTTAATACAAAAAAAAAAAAGAGGAAATATTTTTTTTCTTTTTCTTTTTCTTTTCGACCAAATTGTCTCGCATCAAGAAAATACTTTCTTTACCATAAAAGATGTAATGTGTAAAATATATAAAAAATATATTTTCAGTTAAATTACATTAATTTTAAGCGTGTATATATATATATATATATATTAATATATATATATATATATATATATATATTAGTGAATATCAGTGGGTATAACGCTTCAAAACCAAAAAATTACAAAGGTAGAGAAAAAAAAGAGACAATTTTCCATAATTTTAAGCATTCTTTTGCTGCCATAATTTATCTTTATGATAAAGATTAATGGGTGCTACTGTAGTATGCGGTCTACCTACGATTCGGCGGTCTACCTTTTAATTATAGCTTATTATCTTCTTATTATTTTATTATTAGGTTAATTGTACGCCCTTGACGATTGGTTAGGTTAAGTCGTGATATTTTCGTTAAAACTAACGAAAATATCACGACTTAACCTAACCAATCATCAAGGGCGTACTGTAGTATGCGGTCTACCGTTAAGTATGCGGTAGTAGTATGTTTAACTTCTTTAATAATTCCTTAATTGTGTAAATTAAATTATAATTCCTTTCAATTCATTTTCAATTCCTTTTAAATATTTTCAACGGTAGACCGCATACTACAGTAGAAACTTAACGGTAGACCGCATACTACAGTAGAAAACTAACGGTAGACCGCATACTACAGTAGAAACTTAACGGTAGACCGCATACTACAGTAGAAACTTAACAGTAGACCGCATACTACAGTAGAAACTTAACGGTAGACCGCATACTACAGTAGCACCGATTAATGAAGTATATTAAATATACGCATGTAAACAAATAATAATTAAAAGTAACTAAAAGTTTTGCATAATATTCGAACGTAAACGCCGTTAATAAAATATAATAAGCATTTAATTATCTACATTTAAACTAGGCAAAAGTTAGTCAGGTTCGACGGGTAACTTACGAAATCCATATTTTCCCAAACAGATGGGCAGATCGTGGTAAATGTGAACTTCAGAAGTCGCCTGAACCCGAGCATTAGAGGTGACCGGCTTTACTCAACCCAAAATGGAGACAGCGAGAGTCAAACCCGGGACCTTTACGGTCCGAGTCTAATTAATCCCCAACTAACTACGTCATGCGTTAAAAGCAATTTAGACTCCGAAAATATGATTCAAGAATTTAGTTTGGATCACCCGAAGATCAAGGTTCCCTAACCTTCTTTAGTTAGCCTTATAAGGATAACTAACGAAAATATCACGACTTAACTTAACCAATCGTTAGGTTAACTGTACGCCCTTGACGAGTGGTTGGTTAAGTCGTGATATTTTCGTTAGTTAGCCTTATAAGGTTAACTAAAGAAGGCTGGGGGGCCTTGAGCTTCAGGTGATCATTTAGTTTTGAGATAAAAGTCATTGACAGAAGAATTGTGTTTAAAGATCAATTACTAAACCAAAAGTAAATATACATTTCCTCAAAAGACTCGAGAATAAATTACATAAACTCTATCTAAGTTAATTCATGAGATATGGCGTATATTACACTATTCTATATAGCGAATTTTGTCTTTAATAGAACAACACATTTGCGTGTTTCTATAATGTCCTCAGTACACAAAAATAACATTCATCTTATCCGCGTATATAAATATTAATAATGAAGACGTACTATGGAAGACCCTTTTTTTTGTATTATTTTCTATATACATTTTCTAAAGAAAAAAAAATTATATATGATTTTGGGATAACAATTTTATTTATATTTTTGGTAGAAAGCTTTGAATTTATGCGAACATAATTTAATATAAAAAATTTCTTATATTCGAACTGCGACTAAGGAATATTCTCGGAGAAATATTTTGGCGCGTGGGCTATATCAGGCTCATGAAAAATATGGTTGATTCTGCAGTAAAAATCGAAATCTAGTGAGGTCCCCCGGAAACCCTTAAATTATGCCGCGAAAACCCCATTTATGATAAGTATTATTTTACGAAATTTATTTACCTAAACTCCCACAGGAAAAATAATTTTATTCGCCATTTTCCCTTATATATATATATATATATTATATAATATAATATATATATATATATACACACAGCAGATTATAAATACGAAAGATAGCATAAATAAATCACCAAAATTTATTAAGCTATTAAATATTTAGTATGACCTCCTCGAGAATGGAGGATGGCTTCGCATTAAAGAAGGTAGAGCATCAACCAGAACCTTTAACTTCTCCGTAGAAACAGTTTGCCATTCCGAATTGCTTCGGTTTGGACATAAACTTTTAAGTTGTTTCCACACGTGCTCGGATGGTTTTGATGAAAGCTTTGTGATAGAAACTTCAGGACTTGGACTCTCACAATCTGTTCTTGAATTTTGAAGTGAGTCTGGTTGAGTATTGCAATACGTTTTGGGTCGTCGTCTTGCTGAGGGACGAATTCCTCCCAATTAAACCAACTCCAACCAGCAGTACGTGGCTCAACAGAATCGTGTGGTAGTGCGTCTTATTCATACTCCCAGCGAATTTACGAAATCACCTACTTCATCTAAACTGAAGCAACTCCACACCATAACAAAGCTACTACCATGCATATATCACATTGTTACTGATATACAATGGCGCTCATAAGTATTCGTACAGAGAAATATTTCACTTACAGTATATTCGTCCTTATCGTTTGTACCATGAGTACGACAGTTATGAAAACTTTACCGTTCGTTTGGAAAAAATTAACAAATAAAAAAAACATCAAAGAACTTGAGGAAAATAAACGAAAGTTAAAATACAAATGTTTTTGTACGTTTATTTACATAATTATTTAATACTTTGTGTGTCCACCTTAGGCTTGTACGTAGAATTAAGAATTTTTATCAAAGAGTTGGTTGTTTGTTGATTAGAGACTATTGGTAATTCTGAATTATAGAATTTTTGGTGCTACTGTAGTATGCGGTCTACCTACGATTGGTTAGGTTTAATCATGATATTTTCGTTAAAACTAACGAAAATATCATGACTAAACCTAACCAATCGTCAAGGGCGATTGACAATGGGATGTAAACAAACAATTAGTAAACAAGATAAGAAGCTATAATTAAAAGGTAGACCGCCGAATCGTAGGTAGACCGCATACTACAGTAGCACCGAATTTTTTCTGTAAATCTTCATGAAAGACGGATAACAGTATAAGCCATTAGTAAACAATGGGATTGTCGTGGTAAAGAGGTGTCTACAGAGCTTAAGAGATTGTTATTGTCGCACACGAGTCTGGAAAGAGTTATAGGAAGATAGAAGAAGTTCGAATTCCATTTACGACGGATGTTGCAGTTATAAAGAAATGGAAAGGCTTCGGAACAATCAAAACTCTACCAAGGTGTGGACGACTTTGCAAAATCTCAGAGCGTACACCTAGACGGATTGAGAGAATGGCTGCTGCGAATCCACGAGTGACTGTAGGTGATATTTATCAAATATTAATACTATCTAAGGTCGATGTCCGTCCTACTACTGTACGTCGTACATTGAGAAAGAATGGTCTGCGTGGAAGAGTGCAGGAAGAAAACAACTGCTACGAAAAGCGTACAAAGAAGCTCGTTTAACCCTTTGTCGCGTAGTGTGACTTTACTGATTTTGTTCTGGCTAACACCAGACGATTTTTTCAGTCTCGGAAAGACCTCTGTGCAGTAAAGGGTTAAGAAACGTTTGCTTAATCCTTTACTGTACAGAGGTGTTTCCGAGACTAAATAAAATCGTCTGACGTTAGCCAGAACAAAATCAGTAAAGTCACACTACCCGACAAAGGATTAAAATACGTCAAAGATAATCAAAATGATAAATTTGCATTCTGGAAGAAAGTTCTTTGGACAGACGGGACCAAAATTGAATTATTCAACAAGCAATGGCATGTTTGGCAAAAATCAAATACTACATTCAAGGGAAAAATAAACGCTTCCTACGGTTAAACATGGTGGTGTAGTTTGCTTGTTTGGGGATGCTTTAATGTTTCTGGTCCGGAAAACTTTTTGTCATCAATGGAGTCTTGAATTTCAAGAAATATCGAGAAATTTTAGGAGAAAATTAAAATACCTTCAGTTCGGGAGTTACGAATGGGTCGCAACTGGGTACTGTAACAAGATAATAATCCAAAACGTATAAGTAAGAACACCATGAAATGGTTTCAACAAAAAAATCTGAAACTTCTCGATTGGCCCAGTCGACAGTATATGGTTTGATTTGGAAAAAGCTGTCCACAGGAGAAACCCTTCGAATATGAATGAATTGCAACAATTTTTTTTAGAAGAATGGGCTAAATTTCTACTGAGAGATGTCGAAACCTTGTAGAAAAATACCAAAAAACGAATCACTGAAGTCATTCAACCAAAAGTTGGGCACACAAAGTATTAAATAATTTTGTAAGTAAACGTATGAAAACTTTTGCACTTTAGCTTTCTTTATTTTCCTCAAATTCTTTGATATTTTACATTATATGTTGGAGTTAAACTAATTTTTTTTATTTGTTAAGTTTTTCAAAACAAACTTTTCCTAATTATCCTATTCACGGTACTAAAGAAAAGGACGAATCTAACTAAAATATTTCTCTGTACGAATACTTATGAGCACCATTGTAGATATACAGTTTCAACGTGCAAGGTTAAAGAAACTATAATTTAATTTACCTCTCTATTAACAGTCACTAATAACACAACAAATTGGGTACGATAATAATAGAGGTTATGTACAAGCGAAAGATATGCTAGCGCTTCAATGTCAGTGTCGTGTGTTTGAAGGTAATTACGGCACCGAGTGAAACAGTGGACATCCTTTGAAAAGATTGCACGACGGATGAAGTGGTTGCAGGCTTGCAACATCGATGAAGTTCTTGTTGAACGAGAAGTGAGTATCAACGGTTGAATGGACTGATGCTGAGTAAGGCGCTCTGGTGACGTGGAAATTTCCCGCGGTTTCAGCCAGATCCCAATCTTCGATGGTTGTCTCGAGTTGATGCCATGGATTCTGCGGTTCCGGAGGGGAGATTTGTTACCCCGAGGAGCTTAGAAACGTTCTGACCACACACCACTACGGGCGGACGGTCGACGGTTTTTTCCCCCTCGTGATGTCAGGCAGCTTCTTCCCATTCCAGCGGACTACAGGTGGAGATCCGGATCGAGGCATTCTTTGATACTGCTCGTAATTTGCTCGCGGTGCTTTCTGCGAACTATCCGAATGGAGGTCCGACTGATGGGCAAGGACTTCACGGTAGCTGTCACGAGGTAAAATGTAGAGCGATCGCTGACTTTCGTTCAGTCCAAAGCTTACGCTAATTCCGGCATCAGTGTGCTACAGGCCGGGATCTACGAGTATTCGGCAGCAATAGAGTTGCGGCGTGTGAGCATCCTTCTCCTGGGTAGTTGTCTGCTGCTGCTTGATTCGAGGGCTTCAGTCTCGCTCCGCTGCGTCGACTAGGCTTCGTGGGTTCTCTTCCGCCTGAGGTAGTTTTGTTACCGCTGAGCTTGTTTATTCTCCTTGATGACCAACTGTACATCGACACTGGATATTAGGTTTCTCCCTTCTCCCTTACTCAACTTTTAAGTCCTTCGAAGTATTCAATCAACATTTTGAAGTCTTCATAAAATAGTATATTCGTCGATGCTGGATCATCGTCTGAATCTTCCAATTTCGTTGTAGGAATTTCTCTTCAATCAACTCATTCGTTGAATTCATTCTTCGTCCGTCGACCATTTTCTTCGTCGATCATTTTCTCTCATCTTCATGACTCGGAACATTTTCACCGTGATCGTGAACTGGAGGTCTGTATGGGCCTACTTTTTCAGGCACGGCCCGGCCGGGTCTGGCCAATTATGTTATTTTATTTTGAAGCCCGTGTCCTGCCCGGCCCGTAAAAATTTATGAAACATGTACCCGGCTCGGCCCGGTCCGCATTTAACACTGCGTCACCGACTTATAACACGATGCTATCTATAGTATTATATCGTGTAGCTATCAAAATCGTGTATTATGACAAGCAGCAACTATAAAATTAAGGATTACAAATACCTTAAATTATCTTTTTTATTTTTATCATTCACGACACATATAAAAATGTTGAAGCCAGAACCCACCCAAGCCGCCCATATCCGGCCCACGGGCCGGGTCGGGCACGGGCTTACGGTCCTACCCGTGCCTGTGCAGACCTCTAGTATGACCTCTTTGACATCTGAGAACTCGACTGTTTGCGTCTCTGTCCACCTTGAACTTAACTGTCGGCACTGACCTAGTTTTTCCAGCTGTAACTTCGCTCATTCACGTAGCAACGAAAACATTATTTAGTTTGTTTACATTTTTCCTTTTGTTTATGAACTGTTGTATAAATTACGTTGAAATTTTTATGATAAATATTTATTTTTATTTTGTTATTCTTGTAACTAAATTTTTCGTAATTTTGTCCATTCAGATTTACCATTCTTGCTCATATTTTAATTTTAAATTCATACCCGAAACCTCAATTTTAATAACTTAACGTAAAAATTGTGTATATATATATATATATATATATAATATATATATGATGAAAATAACCACGAAGGAAAAAGGAAACACAGAATGGTGCTCAAGCGCTTTCGTCTAATGACATCCTCAGGAACACTGAAATAAATAACAAATTCGAGACTATATATAGGTCACAAAAAAAAATAAAATAGAAAAATAAAAATTGTGGGAGGAGCATACAAATTTATAAGGAAAAACTACCAGAGTTTTAGCACTTTGCCCCTCTTGTCTAAATCCGTTCTGAACGAATTCAAAACAACAGGATCAAGTGAAAAAAGGCCCTGGCTAATGTTGAAATTATTTGTAAGTTGAATAATGGCAGACTCAAGAATATTCATATTAACAATGTTGCTTGAGTGAAACAAAATTGAAGCTTTATTCCAATCAATGCAGTGGGATAACTCTGACAAATGGACGAAGAAGGCACTGGACGCTGTCCAGTTCTAACGGAATATTGATGCTCTTTTACACGCGTGTGCAAATCCTTTCCCATCTATCCAATGTAAAAGGAATCACATTGTTTACAACCAATTTTATGGGTAATGCCTGAATTATTGGTAGGAATATTTTTTACTATGATATTTTTCACAATATTGTCATGTTAAAATACTACATTAATATTCAAAAGTTTAAGTACATTAGCAATGCCTAAAAAGCCTGGGAAAAATGGAAGTACTAAAATATCCTTCGACAATTTAAATTCTGTACCGATTCATCGATTTGTTTACCTTGTATTCCATACATTAAAACCAAGCTCAACCTCTCGTCTATTGTTAATTTCGCAGCCATCCCCTACCTAATAGAAAAAAAATAATATATTATAATTAGTGATGCACCGGAGCTCCGGCTCCGGCCGAGCAGGAGTTCCGGCCATTTTAGAAAACCTCCTCCTCCAGCCGGAGGTCTCACTAAACTTCGGCCTCTGGCCGGAGGTGCCAAGTACACCAAACTCAATTCTGACAACTTTTAGTTTTAATTCTATAAAACTATAAAACCTCATTTCTGCACCTATCCGAATATTTCACTTCTCAGATGACTGTAATAATAATTTATTTTATGAGTGATCAGTGATTTTAATAATTGATTTGATATAAGCTACTTTACTCAGCATTCAGCAAGACATCATAAGTTTCATTACCTGAGGATATTCTTTTCAATGGGAATTTTTAGAGAAATTAGCACACACAAAGCATAGAAAGTCAACTTTTATGAAGTTTAAGTTATTAAAGACTTAATAATTTAAAATAGCAGGACTATAATATATAAACCCTAAATAGATGAGACGATGGACACACACACACACACACACACACACACACACATATAAATACGAAATAAATCAATTGGCCGGCCTCCGGCCGGGAAGAAAAAACACTGAGCCGGAAGTTCCGGCCCTCCGGCCTCCGACCAAAATCTGCCTCCGGTGCATCACTAATTATAATCAACACTGAAAATTCCTATGATGCGGACTTTTGCGCCACCCTGTATATATATATATATATATATATATATATATATATATATATATAATAGAGAGAGGAGAGAGAGAGAGAGGAGAGAGAGAGAGAGAGAGAGAGAGGAGGAAAAAATCTCCTAAATTATAACTTAGGAGGAAACTGAAGACAACAATCGAGCAGGGAAGTACTCCGGGGTGGACATTAGGCAGAAGACAGGGAGTGCTGGAACTCTCGTTTCTCCTGTCACTGTCCCCTTTACCTGATCTATTTCCGTATCTCATCTACCCTGTGAGCAGTCCAGCATACTTTCAGACACATACTTCTTCCTCTATTGTTCACCACACAATTTAGGGTGTGTCAATTTTAGTAAAGTCAACAATTCAAAAACTACTAATGCTCAAATGATGTCATATTATCTACCAAACTTAGAAATGTCTTTAGTGTTGCTTAAAAAAGCCATTTACCTATTATATTTGACCATAAAGGTTTGAATTATAACCTAAATATAACTGTAGCATCGTATATCAATGTGCCATTGATATGTGTGGTCAACTTTGGTTATTTTTGGTGTGCAGTATGGTTTCTAAGTTTCACATAGTCACAAATGCTAGAGTTTTGATTGTGAATGCATGTGTTTTCCCTCCTTTTTGACAATTTTGATTACTTCGTAATGTAAATATGGTGTAATTCAAATTATTCGAAATGTTATGTGTGACCCAAACTTTCTCTATATTTTGATATGCTACAGTAGATATATGAAATTGTTATTACTTTGAATAATTAAGTCTTGTACCTATAACAACACAACCTTTTATCTGAGCTTATAGGAAGACATTAAGAATTTCAATTAACTTAATTTTATGTAATCATAATCAGTAGGCCTATCCAAATTTCAATGACATTTCATTTGTTCACATGTCCACAGGATGAGTCAGAAAGAAATCAGAACCCGAAGCAAATCAAGTTGTCACCTAAGTCATTTGGTGGGGACTGGGAGGGAACTTCCCCCTGCTGCGCTGCCCACAGCCAGAGATCTGCTGAGGTATGGTTTGTTGAGGAGAGAGATGAGTGGGGAAGACAAGAAGAATTACCCAGTTAATGACCTGATTAACAACGGCATTGTTCCAGGGCTACTGGCTCAGTGGAGAAAGGCCAACGCTCTATTCACAGGACCTGTAATCAACACTGAGGTCAGGATCAGGGCTAAAGTGAAGGCACTGTGGGATGAGGCAGTGAAGGTGTCCATTGGCAATGTGAAGCTAGAGGTCAAAGATAGGTTCATGATGAAACTGGACAAATTGGTGGACATCCTGACCTGTCACTGTGTGATCAGGAGCTGCATTGAGCTTGGGTGCAACCCTGTCTGCAACAGTGAGGTTCACATTAACTGCAGTTGGGAGCGAGCAGAAGATACCAGTGCAGGAGCTTGCCTTCATTAAAGGTCAGAGAGAAAAGGTGGGCAGTGAAGGGGCACACCAGATAGGTCTAGCTGATCACCTTGAGACCAGGAGACAGGAAGCAGTGCTGCAGAGACAGAAGCAGAGAAGGAAGGCCGAGGAGAAGAGGAGGAAGAAGGCAGAGGAGTCAGCCAAGAAAGAAGAGGAGTTGAGGGAGGAGTCACTGCTGGAGATGGAGTTGGAGGAGACTGGAGATATACTGAAGGAGGCAGGGAGGAGAGAGGAGGACGAAGATTTCATACCAGAGGCTGCGACAACTTCTTCCTTGCCTGTGGCTAAGAAGAAATACAACACTGAAAATATCACCAACATAGCTCTGGCTAGCTTGAGACATCACACTGCGCTGAGAGAGACTGCAGAGATTGCCACTGCTGCCTGGATTGATGCTGGTCTTATCACAGAGTTTGACACAGCACTGGTGATTGACCACAACAAGGTGAGGAGGGCTCAGGAGAGACTGACTAAGGAGCTGGTCAAGAAGTTTGATGAAGAGATTAGGGAAAATGGCATCACCTGTATCTTCTTTGATGGGAAAAGAGATGACACCAAAGTGATGATGGAAGCTGAGGGCAGTGACAGGCAGTTTCCTGGCCTCATTAAGGAAGAACACTACACAGTGTGCAATGAACCAGGTGGGAAATATTTGTAGCATTTTGTACCAGAGGAAGCTGCAGAGGAGAGAAGTCATGCTGAGGTCATTGCTGATCATCTGGTGAACTGGCTAAGAGAGAGAGGAGCAGACCCGACCCTTTTGGCTATAGGAGGTGACAGTACTAATGTGAATACTGGCTGGGAGGGAGGAGTAATGCATTATGTGGCGGCCAAGCTTAGCAGGAAGTTGGTGTGGATTGTCTGTGATTTGCACACTGGGGAGCTGTCTCAGACACCTGGTGACTGCACTGGATGGCAAGACATTGAGCAACAAAAAGTGGTCTGGGCCCTTAGGGAAGATGTTAGACACTGCCACTCAGCTGGAGATCAACTCAAAATTCATGAGGATCACTATTGGTCCTCCTCTACCCCATCTCAATCAGGAGGTAGTAAAGGACCTCAGCACAGACCAATCATATGGCTACAGAATCATCACTGCCATCATATCGGGAGAGGTACCTCAGAGTCTAGCTCTCCTGGAGATTGAGCCAGTCTGTCACAGTAGGTGGGTCACCACGGCTCTAAGGTTCTGCAGATTGTGGATTTCCAAACATGGGCTGAAGGGTAGGAACCTGAAGAATCTGAGGATAATTGTGGAATTCATAGTGGGAGTCTACATGCCAAACTGGTTCAACATCAAGTTAAATCACAGCTGGGTGGAGGGTCCCAGGCATGTACTGTACCAGCTGGAGCTGCTCAGAAGCCAGAAGGAGGTGATAGGAATAGTGATGCCTACAGTGAAGATATCAGCTTGGTATGCACACTCTGAGGCTGTGCTCCAGGCCATGCTGTGCAGTGAGGTGGAGGAGGAGGGGAGGGATGCAGTGAAAAGGATATTGGAAATCAGAGGTGAAAGAGATGAGGACACACAGGTAGGAGACTGCAGTGTCAGACCCAGGAAGACTCCTGACATCAACCCAGATGCCACCAAACTCTCGGAGCTTATTGACTGGAACTCTGGCGTGACTGAGCCTCCTCTGACCTGCTCCCTCACCACTGCTGCAATCAAGGAGTTTCTGGATAGACCAATGGAAGTTCCTGCATGGCCCTCACACACACAGTCAGTAGAGAGGTTTGTAAGGATGACAACTGAAGCAGCACAACATGTTTACTCACAAGAGAGGAGGGAGGCGTACATCAGTGGCCAGGTGGCCAGTAGGGAGCTCATGTCCAGGAACAAGAGCAAGGCAGACATGGCATCCTTAGCAAAGTTCAAGAAACCTATCTATATTTCTAAGTTTTAATATTGAAATACAATCAAAATGTCTTTAATTGTATGTATGTAAAATGTAGTTATATATGGCATCCTTGGCAAAGTTCAAGAAACCTATCTATATTTCTAAGTTTTAATATTGAAATACAATCAAAATATCTTTAATTGTATGTAATGTATGTAAAATGTAGTTATATACAATAAAAAAAATACTTGCAAAACTTGCTGATTTTTTGTAAACTTCAACTTCAAATATAAGTAGCTAGGAGTGGTCAAATCTGGAATTTAAAGCCATATTTCGATTTAGCACATAAAAATGCATCATTTGGTCACTAGTAGTCTTTGCAAATCTAAAGATTTCACTTTGCTCCCTAAAACTGACACCCTAACCACACATACATGCATCTTACACACTTCATAATCTTTTCAAAATTTATAAAAAAAAAGTGGCATTGTTTTGTATTGAATATTGAATTAAATTAACTAACCTTTATTAACAATAAAATAAATACAGTGCTTTTACAATTTACAGTGACATAAATAATTGTGAAGCTGGACTATTTATTTTATTTAATTTGGCCTTCAAGCTTGAGCCTTGGAGACTTTTTTTTTCTGCTCCCTCCTTTTTCTATGAAGGGGTCACTTTTGCGGGCGCTCGCCCTTGGCTCCCTCCTTCCTACATTACAAAAAAAAAATTTTCTATTAACGTTACGTTTACTCGTAGGTTTTGCTCCATTTTTTTTTATTATTGTTTTAATGTAAAACTTGCAACAACCATTTCCAACTTCATGGTCTTACATATAAAAAAAAAGATCATAAATTCATTTCTTTGTCTAGCTCTAGCTTAAATTAGGTTAGGTCATTAATGTAATATCATTTTAGAATTTGGTGCTGATAAGTGACGCGGGTAATTCGTGTCGCGTATCTGTCATATGTTCATTTATTTTCATATTTTTCCATTGCGAAATTTGATATATTATATGAGAAATTTAAATGTCAGTTTAATTTTTATGTAATCCATGAAATCCATTTTATTTGGAAATTTATTCATTTAATTGGTCATTTATTTTGTTTAAGATTTTAAGAACATTCTGATTCTTTGTTCGGCTTTTATTGGATTAGTTTTGTTCATTTTTGCTTTGTTATGTTTAATTTATAACTTCAATTCATTTGTATTTTTTTTAGTTTTGTTTATTTACTCCATTTTTGCTAATCTTAAGGTCAAATTTTGTTTTTCTTTAAGTTTTATGTAGAAAGGAGCGGACAAGGGCTGGTGACCGCAGAAATTCCCTCCTTTAGAATAAAGAAAGTACTAAACTCGAGGTCTCGGAGGCTCACGATGCTTTATTTTAATTTTGAAAAGATTGTGTAGTGTATAAAATGTATGCATGTATAGTGAAGAACGGAGGAAGAAGTGTGTGTTTGAGAGCATGCGCGAGTGCACAGAGGATAGATGAGAGAAAAATATCAGCTAAAGAGGACAGTGATAGGAGAAATGGGAGTTCCAGCAGCCCGTCTCCTGCCTAACGTTCCCGCCGGAGTACTTCCCTGGTCGATTGGTGTTTACAATCTCCTCCTCCTTTACTTCTATTTCACTGTGGTCCTCTTTTCTAAGTGCCTGGAAAAAACCTTACTGACCCCTTTGCATTTTTCACTGTTCGTCCTTCGAAAATTGCTGTTTGGTCACTGCTGTTTGGTCACTGGTCACTGCTGTTTGGTTTGGTCACTGCTGTTTGGTCACTGTACTAGTGTGAAACAGGATTCAGCGATCGACCCACGTTTGTTCTCTTCGTGTAATTATACAATTTTAATTTTTTGTTTTATCTCAATTTCCAATTTTTCATATCCGTTTATTTAAACTTTGTCATTGTTCTGAGTAATTTCTTTTTTAATTCTTTAACTAAATAGCTTTCTATTACATGACAGTGATACCATGACTGACCATGGACCTTCACGAATGGCTCCATTACATTGACAGTTCTTTCCTACACCGTCCGGCCGCAGACGTCGAAAAAAATTGAGTATGCTCTAAATCAGTGATGCACAAACCCTGGCCCGCGGGCCAAATGTGTCCCCCACGGGTCTTTTCAGTGGCCCCACGGGTCTTTTCAATTCAATGAAAAAGTTAGACTATAAAAGTGACCCAATTTATGACTTAGATGGAAAGTAAGTAGGCTAATACATTTAGTTATTTTCTTCGCTTAGCCCTCACATCAAAAACGTTTGTGCACCACTGCTCTAAATACTTGTGTATTTGACCTCGAAAGTGTTACTGAGGCTAGAGATTTGCGTGAAAAACTTAAATATTGTTTAGATGGTCCTGTTTATAATATTTCTTGGATAGAATTCCAAGAAATTTGGTATATTAGTTATGATAAAAAAACACCTTTTCATTTTCCACCTGATGGCATGCAGGAATCCGTCAATCCCTCCATTGACGGGAAAACATGTTGGAAACAGTAATCTTTAGCAGATAGGTTCTGTCCTTTCACAGGAGTCATCTTTTTATTGTGAGTCTAGTAACTCACCTTCACTTTCATGCGATAACGCATCTTCAAATTCAGTTTCAGTTCAGAATCAAAAATTGATTCTTATGACCCTCCATATCTGGGTGACTATTCCACTCTTTCTCAATCCACTTCCTCTTTGGATACTATAGATTCGGAATGTCCCAATTCTTATCCTTTTATTATAGATTTCAATGGATTTCAATAAAAATATCTTACTGGGTATTTTTATCCCAACTTTTTATATAGTTTCATTTCTACTAATGTTCTGGAATTCCTTGATTTTCTTATTCCTTTACAACCTCCACATAGGCCTCTTACTACCCCTGCAGGAAGCGTCATTTTGTCTTTGACTTTTCAAAATTTTACTAAAATATAATCTTTCTTGCGTTTCTTCTAGAGATGTACCCAGTTACAGATCTGGACATCGGAGCAGATTTTCTTCATTCCCAAGCTTTATCGTTCGAGTCTACTGCTTGAGAATTTGTTAGTAATATTCTCAATCAAACGTTATTTTCCCCTCTGGTACGATAGACTTGAGGAGGACACTTTTAGTGACAGTGAATCGTCAGCCTTGAAAGATTCAGCCTATTCTCAAACTAATGCTTCTACCTCTGCCTATAATGATTTCGTTACGTTTTATGATTCAAATGAATCACCTTTTAATGACTCAGAACCTTCTGACTTCCCTTTGATTGGTCATGCCTCTCCTCCTGAGGATTATCATGCTAATAATGTTAATTCAAATGATCTACAGATCTACAGAAGCTAAGGCTAACAAAGGCCCTAAGATCCACTCTAAGGTTAGCCCGAGAGAAAGAAGAGAGTAAGGGGTTAAAAGAAGAGAATAAGGGGTTAAAAGAAGAGAGTAGGGGGTTAAAAGAAGAGAATAGAGATTTTAGTGAATAATGATTTTAGTGATAATGATAATAACACTGGCCAACAAAATGGAACGTTTTTCTCATCACAAACATGATCACACTTTTCTTAATGCATTGTTCGCGCTGATTCCGAATCTGGTTTTATTTTCTTTCTAGCACGTATAGTTATATAGATACACTGGTTTTGATATTTTTAAGTTTTTGATATTGCTATAAGAAAATTTATGGATGTATAGATCACACTTAGGAATGCTAAACAACAAATACATCATATACTTTATTCAATGTACTTATAAATAAAGAATATATACATTATTTTATTAAAAGCGCTGTGAGTGTGATTTCCTTTTGTAAATTTGGCCTGGATTGTCACGATACAGCATCCAACAATGGTCCGCCATCATGCTTTCATTCCAATATCCTTGGTAGCGCTTCTCCATCATCTGAATATCTTGATGGAAGCGCTCTCCTTGCTCGTCACTCACTGCACCAAGGTTTTCAGGAAAGAAATCTAAGTGGGAATGCAGGAAGTGAATATTTAACGACATTCGACACTCCATTTCTTTGAAGGCATCAAGGAGGTTCTTGACTCCATCCTTATACGCAGGTGACTTGTTGCTTCCAAGAAAGTTTTCACATATCCATTTGTGAATCCTGACTGCATACCCATAAGCATTCCTATAACTTTTAGATCTCCACAAACATTCCATTGATGACTGTCGTATTTGATTGCCTTAAGTAGTATATCCATATTGTCATATGTCTCTTTTAGATGGACGGAATGGGCAATGGGGATGGATGGCATTATATTACCATTATGCAAAAGAACTGCTTTCAGGCTTCTCTGCGACGAATCAATAAAGAGGCGCCTCAGATGCCACATACGTCTGAGATATGGCTGTAAATAGTCCATTGATGTCATAGCAATAACAGAGAGGACCGTCTACTGAAAAGAATGCTGTTAATTCAAAATTCCGCTTTCGGTAGTAATACTACGAACATTGTTCTCAAGTAAATTGTTCTCCTTTAGTCTTGAGGCGAGAAGCTCTGATTTCTCTTTAGACAGCGATAAGTCTCTAACAAGATCATTCAACTGTCCTTGGGTTAACTTTTAGGCTCTAAATGTCTACCTTCAAAAGTGTACTCTGGTTCTGTAGATGGTCCGGAACGCCAGTTGCACCTTCATCACTTTCCATGTCATCTATGAAAGAATCTAGCCTATCACTTGGGGGAATTGGAATGGGCAATGTTTCATCATGTTTTACTGGTCTACGTGCTGAATCCAAGTTTGGATATACAATCTGGTGTTTCTTCTTGGCAGAAAACCCCATTAAGTTCACACTACAAAAATAACAGTCTTCATGATGATCTCTCGGCTCCCTCCATATCATGGGTATGGCAAATGGCATTGAAGCTTTCTTTTTGTTAAGCCAATCACGTAATCCATTTGAACAGCCAGAAACAGATTTGATGTGGCGCCCATGGTTTATCTTGGTCACCTAGATGGCAACCAAAGTATAGCTTGTATATTTTCTTAATGTCGGTTGTAATACTTCGTCGCTGTGTTTTAGTTGTCAACTGGCTGCATACGAAACAGAACTTGTCGGGGTCATTCTTACATTGTCGAGGCATGTTGACTGACCTGAGCAAACTATAAATTCAAAAAAATGTACACCAACTTGACACAACAAGTTCTTGGACTGGACTGATCTTTTGACACACAAAGCACGGCGTTGTTGCCTGAATCACAATGCTGCTAGACGTAAAAGCTCACACCTGAAATACATAAGATGTATAATTAAGATAATTGAAATAAATAAGATGAATAAACTAAAAAAACACAATAAAATAAACACAATCAAATGTTGAAATATTAGTATTTTGCCTATTTAAAATGGTTAAATCTGTGCAGTTATATATATGCCTTCATCTTGAAAACTATACGTGCTAGAAAAAATCTGAATGCAGTTTTGGAATCAGCGTAAAACATGCTATCCAGCCAACACAAATTTTACTCTGATGAAAAATCTTTGTGACCAGTGTAATTTTAATTTGATTAATTGTGGCATTATTTATGATAATTGTCAACATTTTTATGATTCTTCAAATAATAATTCCATTTTAAAACATGTTCATAATAATTATGACGATTATAATGATAATGAAATTAACTTATATAATTATGAATATGGGAAGATTACCAATCTTCCATCCGATTTAAATTGCAGCGCAGATGATGTCCTTGATGACATCTCTTTCACTTCTTATCATGATCGGGATGACCATGACGGCCAAGAAGGTCGCAATTCTGATCTGGCCAATTCCGGGAATTCAGCAGTCGTTGCGAATGATTGGGAATTGGATTTAGTTGATTGGAATACTGCTCCCAATTCCATTGGAACACTCAGAATAAAACATTCTAAATTTAGAATTTTTTAATTCATCTCCTGGATTCCCTTCAGTAGAATTTCGTGTCGTTTCGTTCAACCCATTGTCAATTAGGAAATTGGTTCAACCATGTTTCAAACTTCTCGGACTCTGGTTGAACCAAGCTTCGACCATACCTCTTTCTGTACCTCGGAACTACCCTGACCAAACTGTTCCCTTTGGTGATCACTCGTTCCATTCTGTTGGTTTACGTCGTCGTCGTCGGCCTAGGCAAGCTACGGCTTGGGACCGTAGCGCATCTATCCGGTATAGGTTAACCTGGATGATGTAGCCATAAGCACTGCCGCTAGTTAAGTGCCAACCAGTGATTATCTCACTAGCCGTATTGAGTCCGTTAGGCGAAACTGCGACAGTACCAAAGGTGGAAAATATAACCCTTGGTTTTCTATTATTTATTTGCAAAATGGACATGGTATTAGATTAAAATATTTTTGAATATAAATAATTAACTGACAATTGTGATATATAATTAATTATGTTTACATACAATAAAATAATACAGTATACATAAAATTAGTATTAATGTGGTTCACAATTGAATTATGATGGTAACTAATTTAAAATGAGTTTATAGCTATTCCGAAATTCAAGACGGTAAAATTAACATTTATCTTGAAACTAAAATAAGAGTATTCACTACACACTCCCCCACCAGAGGAAGTTCAAAGAGTTCCGAACGACACAGATTTCCTCTGGACCTTTTTGGTAGCTACATGTACCTCGCTTAAGGTTGATTCCAAAAACGCAGGCTTAAGACGATCGATAGAAACCTTGTCGACCTTGGAACCGCGCTGGATGAGGAATGATTTGCGCGTACGTCGGAGAACTTCATAGGGCCCGTCATATGGACATTGGAGAGGCCGTTTTGGGAGAGGTACACGAACGAAAACGTGGGTGCAAGATTGGAGGGCTGGGGAAACAAAGATGTTCTGTTGGCTAGTCAATCGAGGGGGAACAGGCTGAAGGGACTGCATGTGAGAGGAAAGTGTTTGAGCGAATTCCGTAGGATCGCATGACTTATCCCCTGCAGTGAAGTAGCCACCTGGTAGCCGCAGTGTTGTTCCATAGACTAGTTCAGCCGCTGTAGTCTTCAGATCACTCTTAAATGCAGAGCGAATACCAAGCAACACGAGTGGAAGCTTATCCATCCAATGGGAGTCTTCGTGACACATAAGGGATGACTTCAGCTGGCGATGGAAGCGTTCGACGAGGCCGTTAGCTTGCGGATGATACGCACAGGTATGCGCATGTACTGTACCCAACAAGCTGGTAAACTTCTTCCAAAGCGAAGACTCAAATTGGCGACCTTGGTCAGTGATGACTTTTGTCGGCAATCCAAATCTTGATACCCATCCATGAAGAAAGGCTCTTGCAACAGTGTCCGCTTGGATATCAGGAAGTGGGATGGCCTCAGGCCATCTGGAAAAGCGGTCGAGACAGGTGAGCAGATAACGTTGGCCTTGAATCACTGGAAGAGGGCCAACAATGTCTACATGAATTACCTCAAATCGCTGGGATGGGGGCGGAAATGCGTCAAAGGGGGACCTGGTGTGCCTTTGGACTTTGGCACGCTGGCAGGCAAGGCACGTTTTGGTCCAATGTTTGACATCCTTCCGCATCGAGGGCCAAACAAAGCGAGAGGTAACCAGGTGTTGCGAAGCACGGATACCAGGATGGGAGGGCTTATGAAGATCCGTGAAGACTGCTTGTCTGTGACATGGAGGGACATAAGGGCGAATAGCAGCTGTTGATACGTCGCAATAGAGGGGCACAGACAATCCTGGCATACTCATTTTCTTGAGGGAAAGTGAGTGAGTGGAGTCTTCTCTGAGCAGGTCTTGTAGTTCCGTATCCTTATCTTGATCCTGTGCAATAGCATTCCACAGTGTAGAGCTGAGGGTAACAGAAGTAATCTCTATTCTTGAAAGTGCATCCGCTGGAGTGTTCAAGACACCTTTGATGTGGCGGATATCTGTGGTAAATTGCGAGATATAATCGAGTTGCCTGATGATTCTGGGAGAGTGGTTACAGCTGTTTTTATTGAAGACAGTGACCAAAGGTTTGTGGTCGGTAAAAACACAAAAATCTCGGCCTTCAAGGAAATGTTGAAAATGCTTCACGTTTAAGTAAATAGCAAGAAGTTCACGTCCGAAAGCACTATAACGCGTTTGGGCTGGCTGCAGCTTTTTCGAGTAAAACGCGATGGGTGCTTGTTGACCGTTAATGGTTTGTTCCAACACTCCACCGATCGCAACATCTGATGCATCGACCGTCAGAGTTAGGGGGCATCACTGATAGGAAATGACAAAGACAATGCACTATTGATAGCATTTTTGGCATTGTCGAACGCCTGTAACCTATCGCTACACCATACCAATTTCGTTACCTTGCGTTTGTGTGATCATAGCGTGTAGAGGAGCAAGAACCTGGCACAGTTTTTAATGAACTTGTGGTAATAATTTACCAAACCTAGAAACCGACGTAACTCACGCTGATTATTTGGCATAGGGTAATTTTTTATCACTTCACACTTGTCCTGAAGGGGGGTAATTCCGTGCTGCGAAATCGTGTGACCAAGAAATTCCAAGGTTGGCTGTGCAAACACACACTTAGATGCATTAATAGTAACACCGTATTGTTCTAAGCGTTGAAAGAGGAGTGAAAGATGTTCCTTATGTTCCTCTTCCGTTGAGCTGGCCACAAGCAAATCATCGATGTAGGCATAAACAAAGTCTAAGCCTCTGGTGACCTCATCTATAAACCTCTGAAAGGTTTGCGCAGCATTCCGTAGCCCGAACGGCATCTTCAAAAATTCGAATAACCCAAATGGTGTACAAACTGCAGTCTTGGGAATATCCGAAGGCTCTACGGGAATGTGGTGGAAAGCCTTAACGAGATCTATTTTACTGAAGATAGATTTGCCGTGGAGAAGAGAAGTAAAGTCTTGGACATTTGGTACCGGATATCGGTCCGGGATGGTTGTCGAATTCAAAACCGGTAATCCCCACATGGTCTCCAGTCTCCTGACTTCTTCTGGACCAGGTGTAGGGGAGAGGATCAACTGCTTTTGGAAGGTCTTATTATCCCAAGATCCAGCATAAGCTGGAATTCCGATTTGGCAGCTTTCAGTTTGTCCGGGGCAAGACGTCTGGGTTTTGCAAACACAGGGGGACCTTTTGTTGTAATGTGATGGGTAATGGTGTGCTTAATGGTATCACCCATCTGCATCGGTTGAAGAATTCCTGGATATCGCTGGAAAAGGCACTGGTACATGGAATTAGGGGGAACGAGGGAAAGTGCAGAGTTCGAGGCGTCCGGAAGGGCAACCTGTTTGGCAAGAACAGAAAGCAGTGTGGCCTGGTCGCATAAGCGTCGCTTGTCAAGATCCACCAGGAGTTTGAAATGCTGGAGGAAGTCAGCGCCGATTATGGGATGCTGCACTTGAGCACAGATGAAAATCCACTTGAAGGATCGGTGAAGGCCCAAGTTTAGTTCACGCGACTGAGTACCGTACGTGGGTATGCGTGAACCGTTAGCAGCGTATAGAGGCGGAGATTCCGAGTGCGTATGACCAGATTTTTGAGGGAATACACTGACTGACGCTCCGGTATCGACCAAGAAATTGACACCAGAGTTCCTGTCCTTTATGAATAACAGGTTGGCAGTGCGAGTACTAGACGCCATTAGGACTCGCTGCTGGGGTTTTCCGACGAAAAATTGCAAGGGAGATGCACTTCCTAGCCTTCTTTCCAAATTTCGAGTGGTAGAAGCAGATCTTCCCGGAACTCGAACGATGCCTCTTCGTAAATCTTGACCGAGAATGGCTTCTTTGCCGTTGATTTTGTAGCAGAGAACAAACGTGGTTGAGTTGTTGACTTAACTCTTCCACTTTCAACTCCAGTTCCGATTGTGTGTTCACGTTGTTGACCGGAGCTGTGTCAATCTCCACTACTTTGTCGGCAGTTTCTGCTAGTTTATCAACTGGAGTAGCAGGATCCATAGTGGCCAAGACACGCTGAGCTGATGGAGGAAGTTTCTGCAAGAACAACTGTCTAAAGATGTCCTTATCGAAGGTTGTGCGCGTTCGCCTAGAACGCACTGCATAGTCCTCAGCATTTGAGTGGGCTTACGGTCTCCAAGTTCTTCTTTTGAGATTAACTGATGTAGTTTCTCACGCTCGGACAGTGGTGCGGCACAGGATGGCAGACTTCAGATCGTTGTATGGGTCCTCACTCGTGGAAGTAGACACGATGACGTCACGGACTTCAGAGATGATGCTCGCTGGTAGAGAGGACAAAACATGATCGTATTTTGGCCTGCTAGCGGTGATCCTTCCCAAGTTGAATTGTGATTCCACTTGGTGGAACCAAATAAATGGACACCGGCCAGAAGACGGGAGCTTACGCTCAAGTGGGAGATGGCACCAGCGTCGTCAGGCATCTTCTCCTATGCTTGCTGACGTACAAGCAAGACGACAAGTTACCAACGAAGGAGTGGAGGTTGAGACGAGCGCAGGCACAGAACGCACGGGCAGGGGTGAGGGGCAGAGGGCACGAGCGACATTACATCTGGTCCTAGTCGCTCGGTGAAGCGGGTGATGGGCACGAACGACGTTACAGTCTGGTCCTAGTCGCTCGGGTGAAGGGGGTGATGGGCAACGAACGTTACAGTCTAATCCTAGTCATTCGGGTAAAAGGGGGTGATGGGCACGAACGACGTTACAGTCTAGTCCTAGTCGTTCGGGTAAAAGGGGGAATCCAACTCCGGAGTCACCAATTGTTGGTTTACGTCGTCGTCGTCGGCCTAGGCAAGCTACGGCTTGGGACCGTAGCGCATCTATCCGGTATAGGTTAACCTGGATGATGTAGCCATAAGCACTGCCGCTAGTTAAGTGCCAACCAGTGATTATCTCACTAGCCGTATTGAGTCCGTTAGGCGAAACTGCGACAGTACCAAAGGTGGAAAATATACCCTTGGTTTTCTATTATTTATTTGCAAAATGGACATGGTATTAGATTAAAATAATTATTTGAATATAAATAATTAACTGACAATTGTGATATATAATTAATTATGTTTACATACAATAAAATAATACAGTATACATAAAATTAGTATTAATGTGGTTCACAATTGAATTATGATGGGTAACTAATTTAAAATGAGTTTATAGCTATTCCGAAATTCAAGACGGTAAAATTAACATTTATCTTGAAACTAAAATAAGAGTATTCACTACAATTCTATCCATTCACCTACAGAGTAGAGTACCCTTATGGAACGGAGTACCTTTTTGGGTCAGAATGCTCCCTGCGGTCAATTGCTGTTGCCCGGCGTGTTTACAGAATCATTCCCTGTATGACCATGCTTACCGACTGCCGTTGAACTTAAGAACGTAATATTAAGTTCCATAATTTAAGTACTATTTAGCCACTATATAATCCATATCTCAATTTAAGTTTTAATTTCAATAACCTTGAGTAGATTATCCGTGTCAATTGTTATTTTAAAGTGTAAATTCAAATGAATTATTAATTCACCCCCAATTCTGACACTAATTTAACTAGGGTTACTATACGTCCGGTTTTTCCCGGACATGTCCGGGAAATTTGAATAATTATAACATTGATTTTTGAGGCCATAAAACTTGTTCTTATTTATAGATACTCAATGTAGACGACATGTAGTACACAGTATATATAACTAGGGTTGCCAGATGTCCCGTATTTTACGGGACAGTCCTGCATTTGATCCAAAAATCCCGGGTCAAAATCCCGCGTTAAAATCCCGCGTTCAAAATGTCCCACAAAAAATATTTTTGAAGCAAATTTTTTAGGGATGAATTGATTTAGAATTTCAATATTATGAATAATAATTTCAATTTATTCACGATGTTTAATTGTTAAATATTATTGTAACAAAATTTTCCTAATTTTGTTTGTTGTAACCGTTGAAATCTAGTTTCAATTTGAAAAAAAATTTGGTCTTAAAAAAACCTCAGAATTTTTTTTGTCCCGCATGGCCATTTGAAAAATCTGGCAACCCCTAAAATTATATAACACATTAATACTGATACTGATACAGATACACCCACTCTCCGGAGTGTCCTCTGTTTTGAAAGTTCGAATATGGTGACCCTAATTTAACACTACACTCAACTATCAAATTTTTGCCCTTCAGCGTACCATCATATTTTTACTCCCACGCCGCCACAATACTTCTATACAATTATCTACACTTACAGATTATATATTATACCCCACCATTAGTATATATACACATCTAACCAATCATAAAATCCAAATATCTTTTGGCAAAACCCTTCATTCCGCTTGCGAACCGTATTACCCAAATTAATTCAAACTGCACCATCACAGCGACCTTATGCGTCAAATTCATTAATTTATTAAGCATATAGATAATAAATTACTCGCGTAAATTAGCTTAAATTTAGCCCGTCCCTTAATATTTCGGAGCTATTGAAGAATAGGGACCCCAGCCTTCTTTAGTTAAGCTTATAAGGCTAAATAACAAAAATATCACGACCTAACCTAACCAATCGTTAGGATAACTGTACGCCCTTGACGAGTGGTTAGGTTAGGTCATGATATTTTCGTTAGTTAGCCTTATAAAGCTAACTAAAGAAGGTTGGGGTCCCTATTCTTCAATAGCTCCAAAATTTCTCATATTCTCTAAACGTATTATGAAAGAGTTGTGCTTTGAATGAAATTCAAACATTTTATCTAAATAATATTAATTGGAATAACTGCCATTGCTATTTAACTGTTAATTCTATATTAATATTTATTGAAAATTAATTTCCATACATGTTATCGTGTAATGCCACTGATTTCCTTTCAACTAAAAAGATTATGCAAGTGTGTATACTTTTTCTTTTGTATGTATACTTTTGTGTGTATACGTTTTCTTTTGTATGTATACTTTTGTGTGTATACTTTTATTGTATGCTTATAAGTGTATACTTTTTCTTTTGTATGTATACTTTTGTGTGTATACTTTTATTGTATGCTTATAAGTGTATACTTTTTCTTTTGTATGTATACTTTTGTGTGTATATGTAAAAAGTGAACAATGAACAATTCCTACACCATCATTATATGAATTCATTGTCCATTTTTACATAAGAAACCAAAAATCACATAAGCGAGTTTTGGATAGAATCTCGATTTGTACGTCTTTATTCATTCCTGTATTTTTCTAATTCATCTTTCTAATAATGACTTATACACTATGACGTCACAAATAACTTTATTCTCTTTACGTTTCCCACTCTGTGTCTCTAATTCGTTCTTGTAAATCTTCCTAATAATGATTTGTACTTTACGTAAAAATTCAATAACTATGACGTCACATTTTCCCTTCATCATATATCTAGTATCCAATGTATGAAAATTCTTTAACATCATGCTAAGGACTAAACACTCTATAGAAGTCATTATTTATATGTTATGTAGTATAAATATAATTATTATTCAACCATATTCATTCTTACATTCATGTTCTTTCTTGACCGCTATCCTTTATTAATTTTATTACTTTTTCATTCATCTACCTATTGTCTACTTATGCCCTATCAACTTATCAGTCTATGTTTACTCGTGTCAATCATGAAATGCAAAACTTTCGCAGTTCGTTCGAGAACGCGAAAAAACGTTCTCGTATTATTTTTTTCATTTTTATTTTTAATTATATGACCTCCCGAGATGAACCCAAAAATGCTGAGGTTAAGTGATCGAAATTCCGCTCATCACAGCAGAATTCGAACGCTCAAAGTTAAAAAGTCTCCTTTCCCTCTGATTCGAATTTATAACATTATCAGGTGTTATGTTATATTATGTGTGTTATGTGCCCATGTACTTTGTATTATATTTCTAACATCTTAATTGTCTATTAATATGAAACACTGTAAAAACAAGACAAAGTTATAGTAACTGTTTAATTGTAATTAACTGTAATACTTTAAATTAACAATAACTTGTAATGTACTTTATGAAACTGTAATTAACAATAACTTGTAATGTACTTCAGTGAAACTGTAATTAAATGTAATGATTTAATTTATAATGTAAGAATGTACTTTAATAGAAGTGTATTAAACAATGAGTGAATATGAATTAATTGGTAATTGTAATCCATAATTGTAATCGTAATTGTAATGAACCAAAATTAATACGTACTCAGTCGTGTACTCAATTTGTACTCATGATGTGCACTATTACGAAATGATATCGCCGTCAAAAATGTAAACTCGGCAAAAATATACGATTAGTTTTTATTTATATTTTTTTGATTGTTTTAGTTGAAATCTTTCAAAAAACATCTGATCATGTGTTTAAAAAGGGGGGAAATTTAACCTTCAACTGTTCTCCCCCAAACATTTAAGTTATATTATACGTATATTTGTAAAAATACACCACTTCATCATTGTACTTCATTTAAGGCACTTCTCCATTAGACTTCAGATTAGCACTTCATCTACCACTTCGTTTAAGACTTCATCAGAGCACTTCATTACGAGACTCGTCTTTGGTCACTGCAGCTCGCTGCGGGGAGGGGGCAGAGGCCCCTTGCCCCTTAACAAGAACGCCTCGTCTATACGAGACACCCCAGACCCAGCCAGGATAAGAAGAAGAAGATTTTTAAGAAGAAGAAGAAGATTATTAAGAAGAGGATTCTTCCAAGCTTGCGACCCTATAGCCAGGATAAACAAAAATTGGCGACCCTGCATCAGGATCAAAAGAAGATTTTAAGAAGAAGAGGATCTTAACAGATTTTAAGATGTTTAACAAGAAGATGTTTAACAAGATTATTTTAAGAAGATTTTCAAGAAGAGGATTCTAACAAGCTGGAGACCCTTTACCAGGATAAGATGATGATTTTACGAAGAATATTTTTAAGAAGACGATTTTTAACAAGAAGATTTTTAATAAGAAGAAGATTTTTAAGAAGAAGAAGATTTTCAAGAAGAGGAAGATTTTTAAGAACAAGAAGATTTTTAAGAAGAAGATTTTAACAAGTGGCCACTCTTTGGCCAAGAATAGAAATTACCCTGCATCAGGATAAAAAGATTTTAAGAAGATTATTTTAAGAAGAGGCCACTCTTTGGCCAAGATAGAAACTACCCTGCATCAGGATAAAACCAGTTGACCGGCGTGTCACGACTTCTAGTTCGTAACATCCACCCTTGAACTGGTGTGTCACGACTCCAAGTTCTTCACGCCTAGTTTTCATCCAAGAAGAAGTAGCCAACAAGACGTCTTCAGGACACGTCTCAAAGATTTCGCCCGTAGAAATGTTAAGTACATTTTGTTTTTTTAAGTAATTTATAAACATTTGAAAAGTCACTATTATTAACAGTTAATAATGAATATTAAGTCAGAATTTACAAGAAACACAGTGAACATTTCAGACACCAGTGATACATTTTTTTTTAGTGAAACAGTAATTTTCACAAAAGTTAAGTCACAAAAGTTAATTGTAACAGAGAGTTAATTTTAAAGAGTTAATTTCGAGAGAGTTATTTTCAGTTATATTCAGTATAGAATAATTTTATTTTATGTATCAAACAATAGTATCGTACCTTCGTGTACATTAGAATGAAATATTGTTACATTTTTTTTTTTTTTTTTGTTTGCAAATTTTTTTCAATTACTGAATTGAATTGACTTGCAAATTAAGAGAGAGAGTTTACAGAGAGTTTATAGATTTTGAGAGATACTTGAAGTAATTTTGAAGTCATTTTTTGAAGTCATTTTTTGAAGTCAGTTTTCAAGTCAGAAGGTTGCACCAAGAGGGTCAACCAAAACAGAGGTTAATCGTCTCCACTTGATAAAAGGTCAAGTGCAGTCATTTTCCATTTTTAGTTAATTTCAAGTTAGTTTCAGAATACTTGACAAGCGTTCAAGTTAGTTTCAGAATACTTGACAAGCGTTCAAGTTAGTTTCAGAATACTTGACAAGCGTTCAAGTTAGTTTCAGAATACTTGACAAGCGTTCAAGTTAGTTTCAGAATACTTGACAAGCGTTCAAGTTAGTTTCAGAATACTTGACAAGCGTTCAAGTTAGTTTCAGAATACTTGACAAGCGTTCAAGTTAGGTTCAGAATACTTGATAGAGTTCAAGTTAGGTTCAGAATACTTGACAGAGTCCAAGTCAGACTTTATTCCAACTCAGAGTTACTGTATATTCGAAGTTAGAGAGTTTTATTCGAAGTCAGAGAGTTTTATTCGAAGTCAGAGAGTTTTATTCGAAGTCAGAGAGTTTTATTCGAAGTCAGAGAGTTTTATTCGAAGTTAGAGAGTTTTATTTGAAGTTAGAGAGTTCAAGTCAAAGTTAGTTTTTAAGTCGAAGTTAGTTTTCAAGTCCCAAGTTTTCAATGCAGTCAATTGAATTCAACCTTTTTTTGTTGTTCAAGAGAATTTAATTCAACCTTTTTTTTGTTGTAAAAGAGAATTAAATTCAACCTGAATTGACCGATTTGCGTCTTTGGTTTAACCTTTTTTCTTTGTTTGTAAGACGGAAATTCACTGATTTGTCTTTCCCTTTTCATGCATTGTTATGTATATAAATATATAGTTATGTAATTCATTAATTGTAACAAAACCGTTTTTACAAAAGTTTTTAACGAGTTTTATAATTATTTGATTATATGATGACAGAAATAGCGTAACAATTAATCGATCATGTACCTAATTTATCCTGCTCTGTACGATCGGGAAATTTACCCATATGACCGCACATACCCTAAATTTCAGTCATTTAATTTTTAATAAAACTTCTACGCAATAAAACAGATGTATTTGTCTATATGCAAACAAGTTTTCAGACTAAAATATCAAATAATTCAAAATTCTATCAACATTCAACGAAAGAGTATGATTTTTCTACTTAACCTGCAAAAATTATTAAACCTTTTTAATATTTTCTTTTATTATCTAAAAATAATTTTTAATATAAAATTTACCTGAAATTAATTGTATCAAAATTCAATTTTAAAACCGTGAGATGTACTTTCAATTAATTGTAAGTCCTCTAAGTTCGTTTTTTTTAATTACCTTATACGTGTAACTGATTAATTATGTAAAATCTATAATCCTAATTGAATTTTATTACTTTTGACCCATATTCGAATTCATTTACGTACCGTCCCTTCAGTCACTTTTGCATTAAAAACTCGTATGCAAACATCATCGTTATAATCTTAATAATTTTTGCTTACTATATATAAATTCTCGTTCATGCATTTATTAAGTTGTTTTATCTATTCCTTAAAGTAAATGTGTATATATATATATATATATATATATTATATATATATATATATATATATATAACCCTAAACCCATCTTAAATTATTATACATCATTTTTAAACTTTGTTAATTAAAAAAACCCTTCCAAATCCCTACACATTTGACCACAGGTCTATACATCATCCACTACGTAATTCGATTTGTACCTACAACAGTCAATAAAAATGCATGTAGCACACTATATATATATATACAAACCTCATGCTAAAATCATTGGATATCACAATAAACTATTTCATTGCGCGTAATTTAATCTTAATCATTTTTGCTTACTATATATAAATTTTTGCTCATGCATTTATACAGTTAATTTAACAATCCTCTCAGCTAATCTGTCTCTCGAACTTATAAAATACACACTTTATACCTAGTACACAAAAATACACACTAGACCACAGGTCTATACATCATCCATTACGTAATTCTATTTTTACCTACACTAGTCAAAAAAATTAGCTTATAGATTGTACGATTTATATTTTTCCCTTTTACCTATTCATTATGAATGTAATTTTCCCCACGAAAAAAAAAAAAAAAAAAAATTTTGCTAAAAATTTTACAATATCATTCTTTGTCTAGCTTAATTGTTTATTAATCTTTGATTTTTTTTATATTTTGTAAGCAAGTGTCATTTTAAAAATTTGGATACTCTGCATTGTACTCGACCACGCGAAATCGTTCTGTATAAAATTTGTATTGTAACTAATGGTACCCTGTTAGGATGTTATTTTCTCATTGTATTGTATTAATGGTACCCTGTTAGGATGTTATTTCTCATTTGTATTGTATTAATGGTACCCAATTAAATTATTGTATAAATATCATTTTTAAAAGAGGGGAGAGTAATGTAAAAAGTGAACAATGAACAATTCCTACACCATCATTATATGAATTCATTGTCCATTTTTACATAAGAAACCAAAATCACATAAGCGAGTTTTGGATAGAATTTCGATTTGTACGTCTTTATTCATTCCTGTATTTTTCTAATTCATCTTTCTAATAATGACTTATACACTATGACGTCACAAAATAACTTTATTCTCTTTACGTTTCCCACTCTGTGTCTCTAATTCGTTCTTGTAAATCTTCCTAATAATGATTTGTTTACGTAAAAATTCAATAACTATGACGTCACATTTTCCCTTCATCATATACAGGTGTCCCAGAATTAACTATCTATTTCAATGAAATCGACAAATTTTTTAAAAACACACTTTTATTTATGTTTATCATGTTTAATATGTGTTAAAAATGTATAAATTTCTAAATTTTTTCATAATTTTTATTTTCATAATTTTTTCATTATCTGGTCCAATGAAAGACCGTCTGAAGTCATAGAATGGCAAAGAGACTCTCCAAAAGTTAACGTGTGGCTTGGAATGACCAAATCCAAAATTTATGGCCCATTCTTCTTTGCGGAAGCAACTGTAACAGGTACCGTCTACCTTGATATGCTTCAGCAGTTTCTCGAACCACAGCTTCTTGATGATGGCATTCTTCATAATGTTGTGTTTCAACAAGATGGAGCACCATGTCATTATGCTCTAATTGTTCGAGAATACCTCAACAGACGCCTTCCGAATCGTGGATTGGACGTGGAGGACCTCGACCTTGGCCTCCGCGTTTCTCCGGATTTGACACCCCTGGATTTCTTTGCATGGGGTTTCATAAAAACAAAGGTTTATCGCCAAAAGATCAATGCTTCTTGTTGAAACAACATTATCAGGAATGCCATCATCAAGAAGCTGTGGTTCGAGAAACTGCTGAAGCATATCAAGGTAGACGGTACCTGTTACAGTTGCTTCCGCAAAGAAGAATGGGCCATAAATTTTGGATTTGGTCTTCCAAGCCACACGTTAACTTTTGGAGAGTCTCTTTGCCATTCTATGACTTCAGACGGTCTTTCATTGGACCAGATAATGAAAAAATTATGAAAATAAAATTATGAAAAAAATTTAGAAATTTATACATTTTTAACACATATTAAACATGATAAACATAAATAAAAGTGTGTCTTTAAAAAATTTGTCCGATTTCATTGAAATAGATAGTTAATTCTGGGACACCCTGTATCTGGTATCCAATGTTTGAAAATTCTTTAACATCATGCTAAGGACTAAACACTCTATAGAAGTCATTATTTATATGTTATGTAGTATAAATATAATTATTATTCAACCATACTCATTCTTACATTCATGTTCTTTCTTGACCGCTATCCTTTATTAATTTTATTACTTATTCATTCATCTACCTATTGTCTACTTATGCCCTATCAACTTATCAGCTATGTTTACTCGTGTCAATCATGAAATGCAAAACTTTCGCAGTTCGTTCGAGAACGCGAAAAAACGTTCTCGTATTATTTTTTTCATTTTTATTTTTAATTATATGACCTCCCGAGATGAACTAAAAATGCTGAGTTAAGTGATCGAAATTCCGCTCATCACAGCAGAATTCGAACGCTCAAAGTTGAAAGTCTCCTTTCCCTCTGATTCGAATTTATAACATTATCAGGTGTTATGTTAATTATGTGTTATGTGCCCATGTACTTTGTATTATATTTCTAACATCTTAATTGTCTATTAATATGAAACACTGTAAAAACAAGACAAAGTTATAGTAACTGTTTAATTGTAATTAACTGTAATACTTTAAATTAACAATAACTTGTAATGTACTTTAATGAAACTGTAATTAACAATAACTTGTAATGTACTTCAGTGAAACTGTAATTAATGTAATGATTTAATTTATAATGTAAGAATGTACTTTAATAGAAGTGTAATTAAACAATGAGTGAATATTAATTAATTGGTAATTGTAATCCATAATTGTAATCGTAATTGTAATGAACCAAAATTAATACGTACTCAGTCGTGTACTCAATTTGTACTCATGTGCACTATTACGAAATGATATCGCCGTCAAAAATGTAAACTCGGCAAAAATATACGATTAGTTTTATTATATTTTTTTGATTGTTTTTAGTTGAAATCTTTCAAAAAACATCTGATCATGTGTTTAAAAGGGGGGAAATTTAACCTTCAACTGTTCTCCCCCAAACATTTAAGTTATATTATACGTATATTTGTAAAAATACACCACTTCATCATTGTACTTCATTTAAGGCACTTCTCCATTAGACTTCATATTAGCACCTCATTAGGGGGCAGAGGCCCCTTGCCTTCTTAATATTTTTAGATTCCGGCCTGAGCCATGGTCGAAAGAGGTCGAACCTCTACCCTTGTAAAGTCAGAGCAATACCTGTAATTTTTAAGAAGTAAACCACAGTAAAAGAAGTTTTCATCTTTTTCCTTCGAGCCGTGCTCTCTTCAGAACTTAGTCAAGTCTACAAGTTATAAAAGAAAAGTCGATAATTTTTAGTATAAGAGAAAGGATCAGAGAATTATAAAAAGAAAAAGAATTAACAGAGTGTCGACCCATAAAGCGAGAGAAAAGAATTATAGAAAAGTATACAGAAGAAACATCCGTTGCTTGCCTCCTAACCAGAAACCCCCCCCGTCGAATCCGAACCGACTCAGGGCCATAAAGGGGGGGGGGTTAACATATACGTTTTCTTTTGTATGTATACTTTTGTGTGTATACTTTTATTGTATGCTTATAAGTGTATACTTTTTCTTTTGTATGTATACTTTTGTGTGTATACTTTTATTGTATGCTTATAAGTGTATACTTTTTCTTTTGTATGTATACTTTTGTGTGTATACTTTTATTGTATGCTTATAAGTGTATACTTTTTCTTTGTTGTATGTATACTTTTGTGTGTATACGTTTTATTGTATGCTTATAAGTGTATACTTTTTCTTTTGTATGTATACTTTTGTGTGTATACTTTTATTGTATGCTTATAAGTATATACTTTTTCTTTTGTATGTATACTTTTGTGTGTATACTTTTATTGTATGCTTATAAGTGTATACGTTTTCTTTTGTATGTATACTTTTGTGTGTATACGTTTATTGTATGCTTATAAGTGTATACTTTTTGTTTTGTATGTATACTTTTGTGTGTATACTTTTATTGTATGCTTATAAGTGTATACTTTTTCTTTTGTATGTATACTTTTGTGTGTATACTTTTATTGTATGCTTATAAGTGTATACTTTTTCTTTTGTATGTATACTTTTGTGTGTATACTTTTATTGTATGCTTATAAGTGTATACTTTTTCTTTTGTATGTATACTTTTGTGTGTATACTTTTATTGTATGCTTATAAGTGTATACTTTTTCTTTTGTATGTATACGTTTGTGTGTATACTTTTATTGTATGCTTATAAGTGCGTACTTTTATTTGGTATATAAACCAATTTTTACTTTTTCTTTCGCTGGTTTAAATACTATTTCGAATTAAGATATTAGTTAAATTACATTACATTAATTATATTGAAATATTATACTTCAATTTAATTTCTAAAACCATTTCTATTATCTCAACTTTCCTCTCTCCACTTCTATATATCTCTTTACTTTTTCTTTCATGCATATAACCCTCCGGAATCACTTCCGCTTCACACATCTGCGTTCTAAAGTAATTTTCTTATTTTATCTTGAATTCTCAAACTTTTTCAAACCATGTCACACTTTTTCGCGCGCGCACACACACACATATATATATATATATATATATATATAATATACACAGGGTGTTCTAAAATTACCTAGTAAACTTTATATGAACGCAATATCTTAACAAAAAATATGCGATATTTAGTAATTTTATTTCAAATACAGCAACAATAATTGTTTATTTTAGATGTTTAAAGTGTGTTCCTTCAAATTAAACACATTGTTCACAACGTCCGACTACTGATCGACAGACATATAAAAGTTTACTAGGTAATTTTAGAACACCCTGCGTATATATATACACGTAATACTTGGTCAAATTCATACATTTCTTCCCTTACATTTTAAACATAAACACTAAATAACACACGATTGTGGTTGTTAAAGTTAGGTGTCTATTAGAATTCTATCTCTTGACCACGTTACTTTTTACTATTAATTTTTCATCCACATTGATTCCCTTATAACCACATATCCAAAAACTCTACGGAGACAGAATACACCTTTTCACCAAATGTTTTCACCTCTACACAGCTTCGTATACACTGATGTCATTATTGGCGATCATTGACAAATCATTATTCTCTTTTAACATATGGAACTCATTTCAAAACTTTAAGAAAGTCATTCAGTAATTATACAGGGTGTCTCAGAAGTCGCACACCATAGGCTTTATTCAGACTTACAAGTTAGTCTATGGTGCGCGACTTCTGAAACACCCTGTAGAAAAAACTTAATTAAACTTTTCACCCTAACGTTTACTCCAGTTTATTGAATCTTGCTTTTGCTCTTTTTTATTCCTATTCTCAACTGATTTCAGCAACCTAACCTAAGCTAGTGTGTTCCCCAAATTTTATTAATTCAAACACTGATTACAAATACCTTAGTAATTCGTTAACTGAACCGACATATTCATATACTCACACACTCAAAATTAATATAATTCCTTTACCGATTAATCCGAAGTACAACCAATCCCTTGTTGCAAATACGTTATAGTGATGTATTTTATATAATACTTCTTAGTTAATCCGCATAAATTATTGCGCAGCATAAATTGATCGCTGACTTACTTCGAAGTTACGTCTATCATAGTCTATTTTCCCCTTTGTAAATACTCCCCTATATATAATTTATAGATCTACCCTCATTTACTGAATACTGACTTCACTCACTCGTTTTTCTCGTTATCATGCCTTGTGAATTGATCATTATGATTAATTAACTGTATAAAAGCGAAAACTGCGAACGGCGGAACTAATACTCTATAGAAAAAGTAGGGATCTTTTCGGTTTGACGGCCTGTAATATTTTTTAACATTACTTCTTTTTTATTGTCCAGTTTTAATCGAGGATTTCAAAAATAACATTCATGATTTAGAGAGACAAATAGTGAGGCAGTTATACGCAATTTAACAAATTTAAAATATATATTTTTAAACCGTATTGGGATCTTTTTTGGTTTGACGGCCGGCGGAAAAAAACGAGTCATGGCTACGGGACCGTCAAATTCTAGACTCTACCAACTGGTTAGGTTAACTGAATGCCCAGTTAGGTTAACAGAATGCCCGGTTAGGTCAACTGTACGCCCTTGACGATTGGTTAGGTGAAGTCATGATATTTTCGCTAGTTTACTGTCAAAACAAACGAAAATATCACGACTTAACCTAACCAATCGTCATGAGCATACAGCTGACTTAAAACTTTCAGGGATTTTGGAATCTTAAAGCTTATATAATATTCTCTAAACTAAAATGTATAACTGCCTCACTATATGTTTCTCTAAAACATGAATGTTATTTTTGAAATCCTCGATTAAAACTGGACAACAAAAAACAAGTAATGTTAAAAAATATTACAGGCCGTCAAATCGAAAAGATCCAAAAATAGGGTTACGTTCCGGAGACCCAAGGAATTGCCCTTAAGGCTGTAGTTTCATAGGTCTGCGCATTAATTTATCAGTAAACATAATAAAATACAAACATAATGTAATAATTATATCACTACAAAACATTACCAGTATTAAGGAATAATAAAAACAAAAATTATATGTACTTTACATAGCAAAGTTTTAAACTGTATTTTTGTCATCCAAAAACGAGCAATAATCTGATGCTGATTTCCTTGATCATTCTAGAGCATTATTTAAAAAGAGTTAAAATTACTAAAGGTCAAAGCTGTAATCAGACTGGCACATTTTATTTTTATTTACGAGTGTAAGAACAAAATCATTAACTTAACAATGGGTAAATAAATATTTTGTAACTCATCAAGAAATCTACTCGTATCAGACCAGAAATAGGTCAAAGCGTGTTATAATACCTCAATTTAGATTGTCTTCATCTCAAAAACTACCCATTTTCATTGGATTGAAACTATGGAATGACTTAAAAATGCTGATATAAAAAATATTGCGAATGTTAATTCGTTTAAAACCAAGTTGAAATCTCGATTAATAATAGAATACTAATAAAAATCTAGGATTAAATACATATTAATCCATTGTTTCTTCATTTCTCGTGTGTAATCTAGGATTAAATGTACATTACTCGTTATTGTTCATCTCTCGTGTGTAATCTAGGATTAAATTTACATTACTCGTTACTGTTCATCTCTCGTGTGTAATCTAGGATTAAATGTACATTACTCGTTACTGTTCATCTCTCGTGTGTAATCTAGGATTAAATGTACATTACTCGTTATTGTTCATCTCTCGTGTGTAATCTAGGATTAAATTTACATTACTCGTTACTGTTCATCTCTCGTGTGTAATCTAGGATTAAATGTACATTACTCGTTACTGTTCATCTCTCGTGTGTAATCTAGGATTAAATGTACATTACTCGTTACTGTTCATCTCTCGTGTGTAATCTAGGATTAAATTTACATTACTCGTTACTGTTCATCTCTCGTGTGTAATCTAGGATTAAATGTACATTACTCGTTACTGTTCATCTCTCGTGTGTAATCTAGGATTAAATGTACATTACTCGTTATTGTTCATCTCTCGTGTGTAATCTAGGATTAAATTTACATTACTCGTTACTGTTCATCTCTCGTGTGTAATCTAGGATTAAATGTACATTACTCGTTACTGTTCATCTCTCGTGTGTAATCTAGGATTAAATGTACATTACTCGTTACTGTTCATCTCTCGTGTATAATCTAGGATTAAATGTACATTACTCGTCACTGTTCATCTCTCGTGTGTAATCTAGGATTAAATGTACATTACTCGTTACTGTTCATCTCTCGTGTGTAATCTAGGATTAAATGTACATTACTCGTTACTGTTCATCTCTCGTGTGTAATCTAGGATCAAATTTACATTACTCGTTACTGTTCATCTCTCGTGTGTAATCTAGGATTAAATGTACATTACTCGTTACTGTTCATCTCTCGTGTGTAATCTAGGATTAAATTTACATTACTCGTTACTGTTCATCTCTCGTGTGTAATCTAGGATTAAATGTACATTACTCGTTACTGTTCATCTCTCGTGTGTAATCTAGGATTAAATTTACATTACTCGTTACTGTTCATCTCTCGTGTGTAATCTAGGATTAAATGTACATTATTCGTTACTGTTCATCTCTCGTGTATAATCTAGGATTAAATGTACATTACTCGTTACTGTTCATCTCTCGTGTGTAATCTAGGATTAAATGTACATTACTCGTCACTGTTCATTTCTCGTGTGTAATCTAGGATTAAATGTACATTACTCGTTACTGTTCATCTCTCGTGTCTAATATTGATTTCTTTGTATACTGTTGGTACTGTATCATACCTTCAATAATGACTTTGTATTTGTTTTATATCGAAAACAACAATAATTTGAGATTAATACATACTCTAATTAATAATTCTCATTAATGATTTATTTATTATTATTATTATTATTATTATTATTATTAACTGTTTTATTTTTAATTAAAAACTAAGTAAAGCGTAAAGTTTGGGGATTAACTGAAATTAAATAAATTGTCCAATTTCACAGTTATTTATGTTAAAATAAAAAAAATAAAAAATTTAAAATATTATTTTATTTAATAAAAGTTATTGAAAACAATTAATTAAATTTTGTCTATTCTCTCATCCATATATTCCAATTAATAAATAATTTAAATAACTTAAATTATTTATTGGAAATCGTTCATTTCTAACTCGTAACTTGTTACATATTATTAAAGCAAATAGTAACTTCCATAACCAGAAATTCATAATTGATTAACAGCCCAATCGTAGTTCTAATTACATTTTGTAGTTACGATTAACATAATTATCATCTTAGTTATCAATTGTTTAATTTGATTATCAAATTATGAAATTAACGTCAATTAATGTACTTTAAGACAAATTCGGATACATCCAAAATTTCTCTAAGAATTCCCTATTGTAATAAATTCCAAATACTTCCCTAATTGCTATGGCAATTATTTCGTAATTAATATTGGGACATATTTAAAATCATTTCATTTACTTATTTATATATCTATCTGTGGGAGTTTGTCTATTAATGTACTTGCATATGTTTATTGTTGATTGTGTAGTTCTCTTTTCAATTTCATAAGTTAACCTTCTATTTCCTCCTGTATTTGTAAAATGGTTATTAGCATTGTGTATGTGGGCAGATGGTTCGTTATATGTAATAAGAGTATATTTGATGTACAGCCAAGAAAGATCGCACCCAGATTTGGTTTAATAAAGCGGAGTTTTCTTTGGTACTGCGTAGTCTTGTTGCCTTAGTTATAGTTAAATTCAATCTATTTGCAGTGACGAGATTGCAGAAGTAATTAGCATTAGAGTTAGAGTTTATTTAGAGTTTATTTAACATAAGAGTTTATTTAAGCAAGATCGATATTTAAATCTCCCCAATGATGCAGTTGCTGTCGATGTGATTAGAAGTGAAAGTCGTATCTATGCTCGCAATAAACGTTGGTAAGTTACCATTTGGTGATCGGTAGATGCTTAATATTGAATAGGAAATGTTATTTACATACACCTCAACTGCTAGCGTTTTAGAATAATCGTTTAGGCCTGTTTATTGTTCAATACGTTTAACGTTATGATTAGTGTCCTTATGTGTTGTAACATTGTCATAATGTGATCTTCCTCATCGAATATTTTCTTTTATGCAGGAAGGAGGGGCCAAGGGCGAATGGCCGCAAAAACGCCCCTCCCCACTAGAAAAAGAAGCGAGCCAAAACCAATATCCAAAGTTTTCGGGATGCCTCGACACTCTGCGTTTGAAAGATTGGAGGTTATAGACAGGAGGAAAGATGGATTGAGGAAGATTGTTCCAGAGTTTACCGGTTGAGTAGATAAAAGATTGAAAATACCGAGTAACCCTTGCGTTTGAGAGTTGGACAGAAGGGGAATAAGAATGTGTCGAAAGTCTAGTACTGCGTGTTCTCCTTAAAGGAGGAGGCATGCCATTACAGAGTTCAGAAGACCAGTGTAGGTTATAATAACGATAGTAAGGAGAGCACGAGGCAACATTGCGACGAAGAGAGAGGGATTGAAGACAGTTAGTAAGAGGTGGGGAAATGATGAGGCGAAAACCTTTTGATTTCACCCTGTCTAGTACAGCTGTGTGGGTTGAGCCACCCAACACACGAGAAGCGAACTCCATACAGGAGTGGACAAAACCCTGTAGAAAGGCAGCAACTGAGTGGAGATGAAGAAACTGCGGAGTCGGTACAACACACCTAACCTCTTAGAGGCTGTTTTAGAAAGAGATAAATGTGATCTCTCCGGGAAAGATCACAAAAAACGGAAACATTAAGTATGTTAAAAGAAGAGGAAATATTGAGTTGTGTATTGTTGAAGATAAGGGGATAGTCGTGTGGAAGATTGTGAGTAGATAGATGAAGGAACTCAGTTTTTGGGACATTGAAAGCCACAAGGTTTTCTCTGTCCCAATCAGAGGTAGTAGAAAGATCAGAGGTCAGGTGAGCCACAGCCGTCTAAAGCGAATCATGGAGCGACTGTTTAGAGGAAAATTTTGTAAAGCGGGTGGAGAATGAAGGGTGGAATCATCGGTATAAGAGTGGATAGGTCAGGAACTGTGATTTAATATATCATTGATAAATAAAAAGAAGAGAGTGGGTGATAGGACAAAGCTCTGAGGGACACCACTATTAACAACTTCAGGAGAAGAAAAGTGGTCATCTACAACCAACCACAGCTATAGATCGGCCAGAAAGGAAATCAGAAATGAAGGCACAGACAGAAGGATAGAAACCGAAAAAGGGCAGTTTGGAAACTAAAGATTTGTGCCAGACATATTAAAGGCTTTTGATATGAATGGTGAGAAAAAGTTATATAGTCACTCATTATTACTTATACTTTAATACGCGGTAACTATTACATAAAATACATACTGCGAATGAGAACTTTGTAAGAGTTGTTTTCTTACTAATAACTGATTTTATATAATTCAACTACGCTGATTTCGAATAAGGTGTCCATTTTTTTCTGTCAATTAAGGATTTCTGCAAACTAGAAGGGAAAAAACAACAACATAAATAAATATTATTTATTTCAATTTACATTGAGTACCTATTTAGCTTTGTTATACTAATTACAAATGCAAACAACTTTAAAAAGAAAGAAGACTATTAACGTCAATTACATATTCATCTTTATTTGTCCTGAGTTTTCTTGTGAGATCTATGCCTTTTAGTCTCGAATGTACGCGCTGTTCCTTTTCTTTTATGTAATAATTCTGGAGTATCCCGTTTCAACATCCAGCAATAATCAGTCATCATGCTGATATCCCACCTTCCCTGATATCTCTTCTCCATTTCTTTGACGTCTTGGTGAAACCGTTCTCCTTGTTTTTCGCTGAGTGCTCCGAGATTCTCAGGGAAGTAATCCAAGTGTGAATGTAAGAAATGTAATTTTAAACTCATATTACAACCCAATTCTTTGAATTTACTTAGCATGATGTTCACAATGTTTTGGTAATTTGGGTCCTTGTTGTTCCCCAAAAATTTGCTGATAACATCCTTAAAAGCAATCCACGCTTCTTTTTCAAGATTGTTCATTGTTCTTTCAAACTGTTCATCCAAAGTCAGCTTTCTAATCTGGGGATCAACGAAAATTCCTTTCAATTTTGCTTCTGAAAGAGTTGGGAATTTACCACACAGATACTTAAAACAATCTCCATCTTTGTCCAAGGCCTTAACAAATTGCTTCATCAAGACCAATTTTATGTGAAGCGGAGGTAAAAGGAGTTTCTTCGTGTCAACCAAACTTTCACGTTGAATGTTTTTAGAATCAAATGTCAGGTTGACTCTGCGTGGCCATTCCTTTTTTATCCAGTGCTGAGTTTTTGCTCGGCTACCCCATTCACACAAAAAACATGGAAACTTTGTATAACCTGGTTGTTGACCTAACAACATACAAATCACTTTTAAGTCTCCACAAAGTAACCAACGGTGTTCTTTGTATTTAACCTTAGCTAGAAGAAGCTCAAGATTTTCGTACGTTTCCTTCAAGTGAACCGAATGAGCCACAGGAACGGATGCATTCAAGTTACCGTTGTGAAGGAGGACGCCTTTTAGACTTCTTTTGGAGGAATCAATGAAAAGTCTCCACTCATTTGGGTCATGGACTGCAGCGCCTAGCTTAAGTATTAGTTCCGAAACATTGTTGCAATATACCAGTGAATTTTCTTGAGAAAAATAATGGATGAATTCTTTTTCTCGATTTCTGTACCAGTATAATGACGTCCCGGGAGAAAGCAAGTTCTTTGCATGAAGTCTGGATCCCAAAACCTCTGAAGAATCCTTCGGGAGACACAAAACTCTTACCAAATCATTAAGTTCACTTTGTGTAAACAATTGGGGCTCACCAGATGTTTCGGTTTGAAAACAATCAATATCATCGTTTCCATCGTCATCAGACACCAAATCAGATGAAGTTATATCAAGAGTATTTGGTTTAGTAGGTACAGGTATACCAGGTCCATGAGCAACAGGTCTTATAGCAGACTGAAAGTTTGGATAAGAAATTTCTTTTTTATTTTTAGTATTGTAGCCTTGCAGGTTACATGAACAAAAATAGCGGTCATTGCTGTAATTTCTAGGTTCACGCCAGACCATTGGAATCCCAAAAGGTAAAGAATCCTTTTTACCTTTACTCCACAGTCTAAGTTGTTCAACACAAACACTGCAGACTTTATGTGCAGGCTATGATTTGTCTTGATCCCCAAGTTTCATTTCGAAGCACGCATAGTATGCTTTCTTGACGAAGTCTGTACTATCTCGTCTTTGTTTTTTACAGTAAATTTTCCACAAATATAACAGAAAATGTTTGGGCTATTTACACACCCTCTGGTTGCTATAACGACAAATAAACAAATTTCAAAAGAGAAATCTAGTCACCGCGCACCTTCAAATAATAAAGAAATATAACCTCGCACGCACTAGACAGACTGACTCATCTCGTGGCTTGTCAATCACTTATATACTAGCGGTGCGTTTTTCGAATGTTCTAGAAGACGCTATGACGTCACTTCCGATCTGGAAGCATTTACAGGCAGTAGCTTTTAATCAAAATTTAATTGAGTCAATTTCAATGAAAATTACTTACATATGTAATATGAAATATGACATTTTGTGAAAAATCTGTACGTGATGGCGAAAAATGAATATTATTTTCAGAATCAGCGTGCAAAAATTACTATATAAGTGATAAAATATTTTGGACAACAAAATCATCGCAGGCCTGTGAATTTATTCCTTAAAATTAATTCAGTAACTCCCTATATGAATTATCAAATTATATAATTAATCAAAATTATATGCCGTCAAATAAATATCATAAATTATATAAATTATATAACTGCTAGACATGTTAATAAATATTGTCATTAATTATAATTAACTGTATTTATATTATTGTAATGCATTAGTACTATTGTGTACGATGTACTCAGAGACGCCACTCAGAAAATGTAAATTGACAAATTAATTATTTTATCTTAGAAATTGTGCATATCACACAAAATTCCTACTCAGGGATTTAATCCCCCTATCCTACTTAACCCCTATCAACCATCGCTTACATAAGTAAAGCTCAAAGATGTAATCAAATTGGCACATTTTATTTTTATTTACGAGTGTAAGAACAAAATCATTAACTTACAATGGGTAAATAAATATTTTGTAACTCATCAAGAAATCGACTCATATGAGAATAATTATTGAATGTTTCACCAACACTGAAATTAATATCCAAAATACATTTTTCTAATGTATTTTGGTGTGTTCTGTTCAAATATTGCCTTCATATCTTGCACAAATGAACCGAAACAAAGTTATGAAACATTGAAGTTTTCTGTTGGTGAAACATTCACTAATAACCCATATCAGACCAAACAGAGATCAAAGCATGTTATACCTCAATTTAGATTGTCTTCATCTCAAACATTACCCATTTTCATTGGAGTGAAACTATGGAATAATTTAAATGTTGATATAAAAAATATTGTGGCTGTAAATTCGTTTAAAACCAAGTTGAAATCTCGATTAATAATGAAATACTAATTGTCGCAAAATTTTAATTATTCCAAGCTAGCCATCAAAAGCACTAAGAGGCACTTCTCTCTTCAGTACCATTTTTTCACTAATTCCTATCTACGCCTCCTTCTGTATTTGTCTTATTAAAGTTTAAGAGTGAAAGAAAACTCACCGCCGTTATCCTGCATTTTCTTTACTTCCTTGTGGTAAATTGTGTAATAATTTTTTTATGACATTTATACTCTGGATGAATCCTATCTAAGGCCCTAGTTGTAATTGGAGATCAACCTCATCGAGTCCAGAGTGCTGCCAGAAAAAAATCGCCCCCCCCAGACGCACCCTCGAAACTAATGTGCTTGATATATATATATAATATATATATATATATATATATGAAAATTATTTCACGAAAGTGACACGTGAAAAATATTTATGATGAATAAAACCACGAAGGGCAAAGAAACGCTTTCGTCTAATGACATCCTCAGCACCACTTTGTGTTTCTTTTCCCTTCGTGGTTTTATTCATATATATATATATATATATATATATATAATATATATTAAAAACACAATGACAGTGTAAAAAAATTAAGTAAAACAATTAAAACCTCCACTGGTTAAAATAATGAAACACTAAAAACCTCGAAGCTTTTTAAGAGAATTCTCCCTCTTCTTTCGGGCGGTGGGTAGAAACTAAAAGTGAGAATCGAACTTGAAAGGAATATTTAATACAAAACGTCATGCCTCAGGCAACTCAAACAGGCATAAAAAAATTCAGAAACACAGAAGATTTTGACAGCCAAGAGTTAGTCATAAACTCAAATTTTAAGGTTGTTTTATATTAATTTTAATATGAAACATGGAACCTTCCAACTTGACTTGATGACTAACTTTTGGAAGGTTCCATGTTTGATATTAATTTTAAACCAGAGTTCCCAAGTGTCCTTATTTCTAAGAACAAATTTGTTCTTATTTCTCAGTTTTTTAAATTTTTCATTTCATTTGTCTATCAGAATAAAATGGTCAGTTTTTTTAATTTTTCATTTCATTGGGACGGATTCTTATTTTTAGAGTTGAGATTCTGATTTTTATTTTTTAGCTTTGAGAACCCTGGTTTTCTTCGCATTGCAAAACGGTCCATAGTACGGGTGGAAAACGTTATTCGGATCCCATTTTATATTTTCTTGCGGGTTTGTAATATATATATATATATATATATATATATATATATGTTAACCCTCCGTCTATGCCTTGGTTGGTTCGAAGTTGACGGGGCTTCTGGTTAGGTGGCAGCAACGGATGTGTTACTCTGGTACCGTATAGGAAATCGCAGAAGTTTCTCTTATACTACTCTCCGATTTCTTCTTGTGGTGGATCGGAGGATTCTGTGAGGTTTACTAAATTCTCTGAAGGTTCCCCGATTCTTCTTATAACGTATCGGGAAATTATTTTTCTCTATTTAAAACTAAGTTCTCTGAAGGGAGCAAGGCTCGAAGGAGAAGACAAAGATTTTCTCTGACTATAATTTACTGCTAAAATGTTACAGGTAGTGTTCAGCCTCTAAGTTAGATCAGTCAGATCAAAATGAACATTGGAGAAATTTTATGGGTTTTTATACCGAATTTTTTCCTGACATCATTATTATTTAATGCTGATCTGTTTTTGTTTTTGTTTTTTATTCTTAATAGGCTGATTTACTTTGCAAAACATTTAAAGGCAAAAAAGATATTTTTGCTCTATCACTGTCTAGACCGCATATTGACAGCTCTGATGTTATCATGATCTGCCGAGTTAACTAAAAATGGAAATTGAAATATGCCTTCCCATCACGAATTACAAACAAACATACACATGGGCAAAAATGAAAGGCTTACGATTAAAAATTAAACGTTAAGCAGGACATGACTTCATCTTTTACAACGAAGAGAGAATGTATACAGGGAATGAACAAGATTACATCATTAAGCTAAGTCTACGAAAATGATCAAGTTGTTTAAAGAGAAATAATTCACCAATTATAAAATAGAAAGCAAATCAAAAATGTATCCAAACTTGTGTTAGCGTTATACGATTTTGGTCTATATACAAAATGATTACGTAATTTACAAAGAAATAATTCACCAATTATAAAATAGAAAGCATATCAAAGGTTTTTCCAAACTCGTGTCAGCGTGATACGATTTTGTGTTTGATATGTAAAAATGAATATATGAATAAGAATATAAGGATTATATAAATATACGAAGTACACGAATGAACATAAGAATTATATGAATGAATATAAGAATTATTTGGATGTAGGAGTTATTCATTGTTCATTTTTACACACACACACACACACACACATATATATATATATATATATATATATATACTTGATTGAAGGGTTTGTTCTTAGGGAACCGCAACTTAGTGAGGAATAAGAGGACAAGAAGGTGGTACATGTTTATTGATCAGACGTTTCGGAAATTTACTTTCCATCATCAGTGCTAAGAAGTAAAAGTAAAAAATAAAAGTGAACAAATAATATAGTAAAAGATTTTATACAGTATATTACAGTCTTATGATAATAATTTAAAATTAAAAAAATAATAATTTAAAATTAAAAAAAGGAAAAATTACATGAAATGTAGAGCAGCGGTAAGATATATAAATAAATGTTATCGGGTGAAACGAATATTGAAAATAAAAACTTACCGGGTTATTGTACGAGGGGGAGTTTAATCTAATTGTATGAAGGTTGGGAATGGTTTGACTGTTGAAGTGGCCATGTTAGAAGTCGAAGAGTGGTGGCGCAATAATAGTTCAGAAGAATTATTTAGCTATGTTTAAGTTGAAGGCAGAACTGTAGTCGTTGAAGGTTGGTTTTGTACTAAGGATGTATAGGGATTCGAGGATGCGGAGGTCGGTTCTTTACCCTCAAATTAATCTTCAATTTGTATTCACCAATAATAATAGCATTAAATCATATCTCAACCATAAAGAAAAAAAATCCCAGCCCCTTGTTTCGTCCACCGTTTACTATTTCAACTGTACTCGCTGCAAAGCAAGTTATATTGGCAGCACCATTCGCCAATATCAAACAAGAGTGGACGAACATCGCGGCATTTCCACTACAGTAGAACCTCACAACCTTCAAATAAACCATCGAAATCAGCAATAAGAGATCATTGCCACCTCCACAATCACCCACTGCTCCCCACCAATTTCAAAATTATCAATTCAGCATACCAACCAACCGACCTCCGCATCCTCGAATCCTATACATCCTTAGTACAAAACCAACCTTCAACGACTACAGTTCTGCCTTCAACTTAAACATAGCTAAATAATTCTTCTGAACTATTATTGCGCCACCACTCTTCGACTTCTAACATGGCCACTTCAACAGTCAAACCATTCCCAACCTTCATACAATTAGATTAAACTCCCCCTCGTACAATAACCCGGTAAGTTTTTATTTTCAATATTCGTTTCACCCGATAACATTTATTTATATATCTTACCGCTGCTCTACATTTCATGTAATTTTTCCTTTTTTTAATTTTAAATTATCATCTTTTTAATTTTAAATTATTATCATAAGACTGTAATATACTGTAGAAAGTCTTTTACTATATTTGGTCACTTTTATTTTTTACTTTTACTTCTTAGCACTGATGATGGAAAGTGAATTTCCGAAACGTCTGATCAATAAACATGTACCACCTTCTCTTCCTCTTATTCCTCACTATATATATATATATATATATATATATATATATATATATATATATATACAGGGTGTTCAAAAAGTCGCACTACAATTGAAAAATTTACTGATGTACTGATGTAACGAATATGTATGTATAATAAATAACTTTTCCATATACAGTATTTATTATACATACATATTAATTTCATCACTACATCAGTAAATTTTACAAGTGTAGTGCGACTTTTTTAACACCCTGTATATATTATGAAGAAGGGGCCAAGGGCGAATTCCCACAAAAATGCCCCCACCCCCATAGAAGAAGAAAAGCCAAAATCAAGATCCAAAGTTTTCGAGATGCCTGAATACTCTGCGTTTGAAAGATTGGAGGTCACAGACGGGAAGAAAGATGGACTGAGGAAGGTTCTTCCAGAGTTGACCGGTTGAGTAGATGAAAAATCCCGAATACCGATTAACCCTTGCGTTACAAAGTTGGACAGAAGAGGAATAAGAATGTGTCGAAAGTCTGATACTGCGTGCTCTCCTTAAAGGAGGAAGCATGCAGTTCCAGAGTTCAGAAGAGCAGTATCCGTTATAACAGCGAGAGTAAAGAGAGAGTGAGGCAACCATGCGACGAAGAGAGAGGGATTAAAGATAGTCAGTAAGAGGTGGGAAAATGATGAGACGAAAACCCTTTGATTCCACCCTGTCCAGTACAGCTGTGTGGGGTGAAGCACCTCACACATATGAAACGAACTCCTTACAGGGGTGAAGAAAATGCGGAGCCGGTACAGTACACCTAAACTCTTAGAAGCTGTTTTAGAAAGAGAGTATATGTGATCTTTCCAAGAATGATCACTAGAAAAGGAAACGCTAAGAATGTGAAGAGAAGAGGAAGGATTGAGTTGTGTATTGTTGAAGGTAAGGGGATAGAAGTGTTGACGAGTAGACAGGTGAAAGAACTGGGTTTTTGAGACATTGAAAGCCACAAGGTTTTCTCTGCCCCAATCAGAGATGGAAGAAAGATATAGTTCAAGTGAGCCATAATCATCTCACGCGAATCATGGAGTGACTGTTGAGAAGGACGCTTTGTGGACTGGGTGGAGAAGTGAAAGGTAGAATCATCAGCATAAGAGTGGACAGGACAGGAAGTGCGACTTAATAGATCATTAATAAATAAAAGGAAGAGAGTGGGTGACAGGACAGCCGTGACGAACACCACTATTAATAGCTTTAGGAAAAGAACAGTAGCCATCTACAACCGCGGCTATAGATCGGCCAGACAGAAAATCATAGTTGAAGGCACAGACAGAAGGAGAGACACCGAAGGAGGGCAGTTTGGAAATTTAAGATTTGTGCCAGACTCTATCAATAACTTCTGATGTCTTGCACAATAGCAAAAGTTTCACCGAAATCCCGAAAGGAGGATGACCAAGAGTCAAAGAAATATGCAAGAATTCGCCAGTAGAGCATCCCTTGTGGAACCCATACTGACGATTTGAAAGAAAATTATGAGTAGAGAGGTGTTTAAAAGCCTTCCTATTAAGAATAGATTCAAAAACTTTAGAAAGGCACGAATTCAAAGCAAGCGGACGATAGTTTAGGGTTGAGAACGGTCACCTTTCTTTGGGAAAGGCTGAATTAAAGCACACTTCCAGCAGGAAGGAACAGTACCAGATGAAAGACAAAGACGAAAGAGTTTGCCTACGCTGGGTGTCTGCATAGACAACAGGAGGAACCCCATCAGGACGGTACCCCTTCCTAGAGTTGAGCCCAGATAGGCTGAAACACTTATTTGGAAGAGATTCTGATTTCAAAGATAATTAAGTCAGAGGGGGAAGGAGATGGAGGAACAACACTGGAATCGTCCATGGTTGAGTTAGAGGCGAAAATTTGAGCAACTGGGCCGTCAGAATGGAAAAGAGGATGGAAAGAAGTAAGGTTGTTAGAGAGGTTCTTGGCTAGATACCAGAAAGAGCGAGAACAATTAGAATTAGATAGGTTTTCACATTTTTGTTTCAGAAAGGAATTTTTGGTGAGTAGAAAACAGATTTTGCACGATTCCAGGCAGAAATATAAGTGAGAGTCAGGAGTTGGGTGGCGAAGGTACACTTTGTTGCGGATAGCATTAGAACAAGCAAAGTTAAACCAAGTTTATTTTACATTAGTAGCACCTCCATGCCCGAGCAAATCACCCCGTGTTGCGCTCAGTGCACTCAGAGCGGCCTCGACTGCGGAAACACTAATCATTCCATAGGAAATTAGAGAAGTACTGCCTGAGGGCCTCCCAATCAGTGGCGCCAAAGTGCCAAAGACACCAGAACGTTGTGCCTATCTCTAAGGCGATCGGGGCTACGAGTAGGCTGCTGTACAATCTGCTTAGGGCATTCATGATAGTGAAGTTGTAAACTAGTTCACCAAAGATGTCAGTGAAATGGGAGGAAAATGAAAGGTGGTGGTGAACATTGAAATCTCCTAAAACGGAGATTTCAGAAAAGAGTGGGAGAGAATGTATTCCACTTTGGAAGTGAGGCAGTCAAAGAGCGGGCAGTTGCCCAGGTACAGAAAGATTTCACCCACCTACTAAAATAAAATAAGAGCAAATATATGAGTATATAATGAGCATATGAGTATATTTGTATCAACATATCAATTTGATTTGATTTGTGTTATTTGTGATCAAATACAAAAACAAAATATTTTAACCCACCCACTAAAACTGTCTTGAAAGTAGCCCCGCCCCCTAGAATACAGGGTGTCCATAAATGTTTACCCTGAAAACAGTATGCTCTCATGTTTTAATGACGAATCTTACATCCTTTTTCTTTTTACAGGTGATCTCGGCCACGCATAGAGTTTCTGTGCTGGTGTGTTTCGTCTACCGCATTCATCGCTAGGAGCGCTGTAGTAGCTGTTCAGTGGTAGAGTCAACAGACACAATGTGTGTATTTGGGGATCGGAAAACCCACGTGCCGTAAGGGAGCATATTCGGGGCAGTCCGAAGATCAATGTCTGGTGTGGACTAATGCATGACCAGATAATTGGTCCTTTCTTCTTCGCTGAGAACACTGTTTCCGCAACTGTGTACCTGGATATGCTCACCAATTACGCCATCCCACAGCTGCAGGACAGGCAGCCAACTGTCATCTTCCAACAAGATGGGGCACCCCCTCATTGGGCGCATGTTATTCGTGAAACTCTCAACGCAACATTTCCAAATCGATGGATTGGCAGGGACGGGCCAATCCCATGGCCCCCAAGATCACCAGACATTACCCCGCTGGATTTCTTTCTCTGGGGGTCATGTTAAAGATTTGGTTTATGCAACAGTTGTTCCAGATATCAGGACATTGCGAGAACGCATTACGGATGCAATTGCAACAGTTAACCCACAAATGTTGGAAAATGTGTGGCGTGAGTGTGAATACCGTTTAGACATTTTACGTGCCACTAGGGGTGCACAACACGTAGAAGCTTATTAAGTTCATTAACTATGTATCAAAACTTTGTACGTTTATCTACTTATGATTAAAACTGTGTTTGAATACGAGTGTTTATTTAAAAGTTATAGCATGCTTTAATCAGGGTAATCATTTATGGACACCCAATACTTCCCTGGTCGATTGGCGTTTACAATCTCCTCATAATATATATATATGTTGTAGATTTTCCGTTCGTCGGTCTCCCTTTACATGGAAGTCAGGCAGATGGTCCCTGCTTTATTAAAATTATGGAACACTTCATGATTTTGTGTGTCATCCTTGCGCATGGGCCACTTTGACAAAACCCTAAATTTGCTTCATAAAAGATCCTTTAAAATGCTATATAAATTACATCTAGAGCCTCCCAAAACAATGCTCAATACAGCCTAATGCAAATAATTCAAAACTCACATAATCCAATTATACAAATTATTCCACGGTCTTGCCCTGTCTTCTAACTTCTGGTTTCCATAGCAAGAAAATGTGTGCCTGTAACGCACTGTTTAACATAGATATTGTTATTTTTGTTGCGCGTATTTTTATTTGTAGTCCTGTTTTTTATTTCTAGTTTTTGTTATTACCTGCATGAAGTAATATGGAGGTTATTTTTCCACCGATAAAGTTTTTCATCTTCATTTCACTCCACTCTCATATATATATATATATATATATATATACACTGTGTGCAATAAAATCACAGAACAACACGTGATCTTTTTAATAAGCAAAGAACAACAGGGAAAAGGAAAAGGAAACACGAAATACGAGCGCTTTCGTGATATATTCACATCTTCAGGGACAAGAACGAAATAGAAATTTCTTTCTTGTCCCTGAAGATGGGAATATATCACGAAAGCGCTCGGATTTCGTGTTTCCTTTTCCTTTTCCCTGTGATTCTTTGCTTATATCTGTACATACTGTGTAATTAGGTATATTATATATTCACGAGTTTTATGTTGCAAGTTATACTCATCATTGTGTTTTGCTAAATTAATATAAAATAATGTAAATTCTCCATATATATATATGTGTGTGTGTGTGTGTATATATACATATATATATATACATATATATCGGGTGGTCCGAAAAAATGACGCATTTTTTAAAAATTAATATCTCAGTAACCCCCTTCCTTATCATGACAATTTTTATATGCAAGATACTTTCAAACTTCTTTTTTTTGAATGCAAGAAACGGAATTCTGATATCTTTTATAGTTTTCTCGCAATTAACAAAAGTAACAACATGGGTCAAAAAAACGAATATCATGAGAAAGGAAAAATTTAATCAGAAATTTAACTAATTAATTTACAGTAAATGATCGATTGGACCACCACTCTGTTGACACACTAATCTAAGTCTTTTCTTCCACAAAAAAATAATACTTCTTACTTCATTAATGCCAATTTCTTGCCAAGATTCAAGTATTTTACTTTTTAATTCTGATTCGGTGAATTTTTCTCGTCGACCTCGGTAAACCTTCTCTTTTAGTAACTCCCAAATTGAGTAGTCCATAGGATTACAATCTGGGCTTTGTGGTGGCCACTCATTTTTCGTTATTAATTTTGGTGTATTGCTAATCAGAAACGACTGTGTGGCGTAGCTTGTATGCGACGGTGCTCCATCTTGTTGAAATATGAAATCATTTTCTTGATACAGGCGACGACAATCCGGCAACAATTTTGTTCTTAAAAGTTCAATGTAATTTGCAGAATTCACCTTTGTCTTTTCAGTTTCAATAAAATGAACATCTGTCTTGCCATTCCAAGAGACCCTGCAGATATCATAACCTTTTTGGAGAATCTTGACGTTTCATGATACAATCTGTTTATTGAAATGTCACACTTTTTACCACGCCCGTAGACAACATCATTTTGACGGTTTCGCGGAATTTCTAGAGTGAAATCTTTTTCATCCGTGAAGACTATCTTTTTAATATCAACGACAGAGAAATTATCAAGTAACTTTCTGCACCTTGTTTTTCTTTTATCCTTAACAGTATCACTTTTTCTAGAAGATACTATTCTTTTGAAGGCTTTTAGTTTTTGTGCTTTAATTATTCGGTGTACAGAAGTCTTTCCAATATTCAAATGTTTAGCAATTGTTCTTTGTGACAAATGACTTCCTGGTTTATCTTCTTGAGAGCAGATTTTATCGTTGATGTAATCCACATTTTCTGGAACCGAAGCTGTTTTAGGTCTACCGCTTCCTGGTTTTCTGGCAGTACTTCCCGATTCGCGAATCTTCTTTAAGAGTCTTTCCACTGCACGCCTTTTCCACTTTTTGCCGGGAAACTCTTGCAATAACCTTCCAGTCTTCCATCCTTTTTCACAGTAACAATTTTTAATGAGAATACGATCTTCCTCTGACAACATCATTAAGGGTACTGACGAATTGTTAAAAAATAAAAATATCCACAATTTGACTTGTTCATTCCTGTAGAGTTTTGTAATAACTTGCAAAAATATCGCATGATATCGTATAAAAATGATATCGTATAAAAAACGGATATTATATTGCGATTTTTGTTTTTTTGACCCATGTTGTTACTTTTGTTAATTGCGAGAAAACTATAAATATCAGAATTCCGTTTCTTGCATTCAAAAAAAGAAGTTTGAAAGTATCTTGCATATAAAAATTGTCATGATAAGGAAGGGGGTTACTGAGATATTAATTTTTAAAAAATGCGTCATTTTTTTCGGACCACCCGATATATATATTGAAAGTATAAAATCAGTTTAACAAAAATCAAATCATTTAAATCTGAAAATAAGACAATGGGTTACTTTTTTATAATAAATATTATTGGAAGTCTATACATTAGCCTATAAAATCTCTTGATAAACCCAATTAGGCGTTCATCACAACGTAATAGGGCACTATTCTTACCCAATTTCGCTCGGCAGGTCAGAGATAATCGCTTGCCCTCAGAAAACGGTCCAATTTGGTGCCCGATCCGCGAATCAGAATGATTCAGAAGACGGATGTCATCGATGGAATCTGAAGGAAAAAGATTTCTTTTCTCAATGAAATAATGAACCATTTCAAACTCATTTTGCGACGGAATGAAAGCATCATCGCGGGTTAAGGGAAATATTAATGGAGTTTAGAAATAGGAATTGACACTTGAATGGTTTTGTGAAAAATAGTTCTCTGTTGCCATAAATTGCGAATAATGTTTTGCTGTTAGAAAAAGAGAATAAGTCCGTTGTTAAAGAGCGAGTAATTGCGTAGCTGTTTATCGCTTAAAAGTGAATTAGTTGTTTGATGTTAATTATAGAGGAAATTAACAGTTTGTTAATGTGAAGTACAAATAGTTTTTTGTCGTTGGAGGTTACGAGTACGTTGGTTTTATAAATCTCTTATTTGTTTTTATTTACGAACAAAATAAAAATTTTAATATTATTTTGCTACATATCCTGTTCCTCCTTTACATAAGTGATTTCACCGCTTACTAAATAATTCGTTCTGCTACCAGTATGCAGATAATACCTCAATCATAACCTCTAACAAAGACGTATTACCACTCCAAACAACCACCAACAATTAACTCCAAAGAGTATATATATATAGAGCTCAACAGCAACAAACTATCTTTAAATATTAAAAAAACAGCTTATAGAATCTTCACAGAAAAAGAAACGTTGTACCCCCCCCCCCCGTTTACAGTCTAAACATAAACATAAATTCAATCCTGGTTCAATGAATGCGATCGGATAAACTTCTGGGAATTACAACCCAATCATTCAAGGAGCACACTGAAGAGCTATGCAACAAATTAGCCAAGGTTTCATTCATAATTGCAAAAGTAGGTACAGGGCTGCCAAAACGAATTCTTAGATCCATATACATCACCATGATGAACCCACATCTACAATACTACATTTGTCCTTACGGAAGTGCACGTCAATATTTTATGCAGCTGGTGGTGGTAATGCAGTAAAGAATAATTAGGAAAATCTATAGCTCGAACGAACAAAATGAAAGTACAGACAAAATGTTCCATGGGTTAAAAAGATTCTCAAACTACTAGAAATTCTACAAACTAAACCTTGTCTCATATATTTATCAAATCATCCATAGTACCACTCCAGAAATCATCCAAAATAAAATATTAGCTTCCCAAACACAACCTCGCTTTAACACAAGACAATCAAACACGTACATCAGTAAACCAAATTACAGATCCTTACGCTCCACAGGACCAAACCTTTGCAACACCCTCGATCAAGAGCTAAAACAACCTAGAGTATTAAAGGCTTTTCAGAGAAAATTGAAAGACAAATTCATCAAATCATACAAACCACAACACTCTATCCTCTTTCTTACTTCCATAATAATAAATTAATCTATATTTCTATATAACAAAACGAAAAATAATAAAAACAATAAATGATAAAAATAAATATGTATGTCAAGATACTCAATTAAGAAAGTAGAGTATTTAATTATTTAATATTTAATAATTTAGCTTCTTACATCCCAGCAAATATAATTATGCAGTCTTAGCTGAATTTCTATGTCTGAAACTTATGTTTGAGACTTACTACAGATAATCTCTATGGACTTTATTCCACTTTGTTTCTAAATCTTTCAAATTAACGTAATTAACCTAATTTATCCGCATTATCTAATAAGATTTAGAAATAAATCCATCCTGTTAATAAAACATTAAAATTTGCTCGTAAACGGCAGTTCTATGTTATGTATGATAGGAAGTCATATTGTCCCACTTATATAAAGTATATATGAATGTGCATGTTACATCTATCTGTATGTATTTATACAGGGTGTCTCAAAAGTCCTTGTGCACCTATATATACAGTATATAAAAGTGGGCAGTGACTTTTGAGACACCCTGTATATATATCAACGTGTATAAACTGAGTTGTATTGTTTTATCATATATAATTAGCATTATTATTATTATCGTTGTTCTTGTTATTATTATTTATATTATTATCTTACTATAGAATGTATGAAAAGGAAAACATTAACTGTCGCATTATCATATGTATGCTAATATGTATTATTCTCTTTTACTCTTATTGTATATATTTTACACATGTAAGCACAGAACAGTAAAAATTGATATGTTTATTTTGTTTATCTAATGAATTCGAAACTAAAATACACACAGACACACATACACACACACACACACACACGCACACACACACACGTGTGTGTGTATATATATATATATATATATTTACACACAGACCGTGCGTGGAACAAAGAACTCTTCTGGGAAAATTAAATCCACTATAGTTCGAATAAGTAATGTTAAATGACAAATACTATAGTTCTTCTTTTTCATGATCGAAACCCAACGTGGGCAACGGGTCACAAGCAAAGAGGCCCCAAAATATAACTTCCCTCACCAGCTATCTGCTAAGCAGACAGCTTCAAACCCTAGACCTCGTCCCAAAGCCGGGTCCTATCTGCTCAGCAGATAGCTGGTGAGGAAAGCGATCTTTTGTGGCCTCTTTGCTAGTGACTCGTTTCCCACTTTGGGTTCCCATCATGAAAAAGAAAAACTAAAGTATTTTACCATTCTTTATTGGGATTATAGTGGATTTAATTTTCCCTGAAGAGTTCCTTGTTCCATGAACAGTCTGCGTGTAACATAAAAGTTTCTCTGGGGACTATTTTGAGTTGCAGGCTTGCAGCATATATATATATATATATATATATATATATATATATATATATACACGTATTCTTTTCTGAATAAAGATTTTTGAATTTAATTTTAATATATATATATACACACAGAGTATATGCCTGCACGTAAGATGCCATTAATTAAAACCAAACATTTATTCTAGAATCTAGACAATTCAAATAAGAAGCCTGAGACTATATTCACTTAACAAAAATACTTTTCCTTTCTTAAGGGAGTAAAAAGATGGAGAAAAGTTGCATATTTTATTATTTGCTATTTTTTTAATTTATTTTTTAAAAATAATAATATTTAATAGGAAAACTTTCGTCTTTAATGGATGTATTTGCAAAAAGTTCCACCATTTTTTCTCTAACTACTTCATCTTAAATGCAGTTTTGCGCTTATGTATATCTTAGATATACATACATACACCACACATACAGCGTATATGTGTGGTGTATGTGTGTGTGTGTGTGTGTATTGTAGGGTGGAAAAATCTTACCTACTACGACCAGTTGGAGTCTGTACGTGAAAGACGGAGAGGTTTTGTAGTGGACCTTGCATCTGTATTCCGCTTGGTCGCTGAAAGCGACGTTCCGCAAAATCAAAGACTGTCCGTCCTTCCCCAACAGTATGCGGTCATCATTACCGAACTGATCTTCGCCGAATATCGAAAGGGTCTTCGCCAGCATTCCTCCCCCTCCTTCAGGAGGTCTGAAATGATATTTGGACCTCTTCTTCTCCTCTTCCTTTTGTTGTTCATCTTCACGAGCGTCATAGCTGAAATGGATTCGTTATAAAAGATAGTCAAGTCCCCCATTCAGGTTATCAGTCTTTTTTTTATTATTATTTTCCATCTTTTCAAATCATTCTTTTTTGTAAGATTTAAAATTTGAAGCTTTTTTCAATTTTTAAATGAATATTTTATATGGAAATTAATTAATTTAATTTGATTCACTTTGATTCATTTTTCTTTTCGTGTTTTTTCTTTTTGTTTTTCTTTTTTTTAATTGCTACCTTCTTTTGTTTTTATTTTTTTTATTAAAGGTAATTGTAAAAGTTTATAAAGTTTTGAAAGAATCGTATTTTAAAATTCTGACATGCGAGACATATATATATATATATATATATATATATATATATATATATATAAAGAACGACGCTTGTGTAGAAGAACGTTCCGCGCAAGATGAGGAGAAGGAACGAACAAATGAAAAATGAAGTTACCACCCGGGAACGCTCTTCTACACAAGCGTCGTTCTTTACATTAATTATACTGTGTGTGTGTGTGTGTGTGTGTGTGTGTGTGTGTGTGTGTGTGTGATTTTTGAAATATAGAGAATATGTTTAGAATTTTAGAGTGCATACTATGAATACCTGAAAAGAAAAAAATAGCTAACCTTTCTCGCATAGAGGTCAACCCCTGGAACCGAATAAAATCGTCTGGCGTTAGCCAGAATACAACCAGCAAAGGGGCTGTTACTTTTTAAAGGGGTAAAACGTAGATCACAACATTTTCCTCTGAACAAAACAAATTTTTAAACTTAAATAAATGCAAAATAAATTAAAAAGATCTAAAAATAAAACTGAATAAATAATAAATTGAAACAAACATTCATTTTGGAATTTGCTGCTGGAGAATGTAAATGTGTAAAAAATATAAAGAAGAATAGATATGTTACACTTTCACAAAACAAAATACGTCATGGAGTGGAAATAGTGGGATTTTAAAAACAATACTGGACATAACACATACGTCCTAGAAAAGGTCAGTGAACCGCTTCATGATTAATTTAACACAGAACTTCGTTCATCTTGTAATGAAGATTTAAAAGGTCGAGGCGAAGTGTATATATATATATATATATATATATATATATATATATTATATATATCAAACTTTATGGTAGGCGTCGTCTTTATTCGTTATCTCCGTCGCTGTTGACATTATTACTGCCTGTCATTTACTGAAATGGTATCAAATATATACTCTTCTGTCCAGATTATGTAGCGATCCGTGGTTCGGATCCCACGTAAAACTGTAGGTCCCCTCCATCGTATAACCTTAGGTATTGCGAAGGAAATTAACGATAATATTTTCTACATTTTGCAGTGCCTGTAATTAATGTGGAAATTAATTTAAAAATTAAAGATATAATTTTGCAACTTAATCATTTTTGCCTCAGTTATTTGTTTTCATTTAGCATTAGAAATAATCATTTACTCTAACTACTTTATTATTATTATTATTAACAGCATCATCGGGGTTCAAACCCCCGACCTTAGTGTCTTCACTTCGCTTAGAGGGAAACAGCGTTACCTATTGAGCTAGGAACGCTGGCAACCTTTAACAGTGGTAGTCAAGAGTAATATGTCTTGGAACTGACGAATAACATTCTAATTTTTATATCTAATAGACGTATTATTGATCAGTATTAGTGTTACCTTGCACGACTATTTCTAGAAAATGTACTGTGGTTTTTGCTAATAAGCTCTTTTAGATCACATTTGTGGACTTAGTCTCTGCAGCAGATTTTTTTTAACTTAAAACTTCTTTTTAGTGTTGGGGTTCTCGTGAGTAAGGTATATTACAATGATAATAATTGGTCAAAGTCAAAATACAGTCAGGATCAAAGTTAAAAATTAAATATAATCAAAATTAAAGTAAATATTCAAATTCGAATTCATAAGTTAAATTCATCTAAATTCATAGTTAGCTGAAAGCTAAGGTCAAAGTAAAATTTCAAGGTCGGAACCAGAATTCAAGTTCAAAACCAAGATAGAATTCAAATGCAAAGATAAAATGCAAAGCTGCAGTTAAAATTCCTCGTCAACGTCAAAAGCAAAATTCTTCGTGAAAGTCATAGCTAACATTCAAAGTCCAAATTTAAAATTTAAACTCATTCGATCATAATTCAAAGTTTAAAACAAAATCATAATTCAAAGTCAAAAGTGTAAACTTCAAATTCAAAGTCAAAATTAAATAATAAAAAAAAACATACAAACTGAGAATTTAAAAAAAATGTCAGTCAAAATTAAAAATCGAAACTCGTAAACGGGGCCGTAGCAAGAATTAGGCGGGCGGTGCGACCGCCAAGAGGTCACCAGGAAGGGGACCCCGAAAAGAAGGAGCCGTATAAATTGTTGCACGATACATTCCATTCTTAGTTAAAAGCTGATGCACTGAATCTTGTATATACGTTACATCCTACTCGAAGATTCTCTTCCTTATACATACATGTAGTAAATCACCCAAAGTAAAGAATTGGCCTTTAAATAGGATCTTTTGACTCGAAATATTATTTAAGTTTAGGATACTGACAAATAATTATTATTTTATACTGATTATTATTAATTAGTAATGGAAATTCTTGGTAGGGGGGATCATGAATAGGATTTAGCCCCGGGTGCCAAAAGAGATAGCTACGGCTCTGCTCATAAAAATAGAGTTTAGATCAAAGTTAATTCTGAAGCTCAAAGTGAAAATTGAAAGTAAAAAATCAAATAAAAATTGATCGATTCAATGGAATAAATGATTTTGAAAGAGGTCCGCAAGAAACAGATATTCATTGCATCCATTATATTTTTTAGAAAGACCCATAGTTAATGTACTTTCGAAACAGTGGGATAATTCAGCACTGAGCCTGGCATATGGAATACAATATTTCTAAAGAATTGCAAAGAAATTATGGCACAACCACCGAGCAACATTGTAGAAGACATCAATACAGACCAGCCTCGCGCATATTTACAAAGGGGAAAAAGCAGAGCTTATAGAAAAAAAATTATGGAACAGTAAACTCACGTTACACTTCATAAAGAACTTTGACAGTAGTCAAAGAAAAAATTGCATATTACCCGAAAGTATAAAAGTTATGTAACCCAAATTAGGGCGGGAAGGTCTTGTTTATCGCAATTGTTAAATGGAATTGAAGATGTAATATATTCAGATTTTGTTAGTTAAAGACTTTGAACAAATGTGATCATAGGATATTTGTTGAGAAACTTAAGGAAATAGCTATTACTAGAAATTTACATCTCTGAACTTTTAATTTTTTCAGTGAAAAATCTAAAAAAAATAGTAAATAGAATTAAACTCAGAATTTCACCAGCTTTTAGGCGTGTACCACAAGGAACAGTATTAGCTCATAATAGTGATTACAAGATGGAGGAAAGCAAATAAGGATAGTTTTGTGTCGGCGTTTGCGAATGACTCAAAAATTGAAAAAAAAAAAAATTACAATAAAGACAACATAAAAATAACAAAATGATTTTAACACTATTTAAGTGGACTGAAAAAAAAAACAGTACGAAATTCAGTGATAAAAAAATTTGAGTTTCTGAGATATAAAAACAGAATTATTACCAAACAAAGAACAACAGACAAGTTACATCAAAATGCCAAGTCAGAGATTTACGAGCAATGTAATCAACAGCTGTAGAGTTATAGCGCTTCAGTATCTGCAACATCTCAATTTTGTACGGACTTGTGGGAAAAAATTAGTAGTCAGACACTATTAAACCAGATTGTTCCATAACTTAAGCATGATACCTAGTTTTCTGCTATGAAAATTCTACTAAGTTTTCCTATGGTAATTTCGATATGTACAGAGTTTTAACAAAAGTAAATAGACTTCGCGATGACTGTCCACAAGAACAAGTGTTAAAGCTCATCAGTAGAATGCTATCTATTGTTATCTATTGACTTTTATTACTAAATAAAAAAACTGTGGAAAGAACGAAAGTGTCTATTACTTTTGTCAACCCTCTCTATGTATGCTGATACAGTTCCTCACTGTAAAAACAGAATAGTATATATATATAAGGTGAGTCAAAAGAATGGAAACATAGGAACTATGCTTTTCAATGCAAATATATATATATATATATTTGCATTGAAAAGCATAGTTCCTGTGTTTCCAGACTTTTAACTCACCCTGTGTATCTCTCTCTCTCTCTCTCTCTCTCTATATATATATATATATATATATATATATATATATATAGAGAGAGAGAGAGAGAGAGAGAGTAAACAACGAAGAGCTACCCCGCAAGGTACTCCTTAGTCGTTTCACTGGGATTTTAACGATAGTTGCTGTTTTGTTCAGTGATACGTTAGCGTTAAATGCCTCCCCGCGATATATCGTAAAAAGATATGGGTAACTCCCGCTTTTCTCTCCATCATTATACTTGTTTTAATTAAATAAATCAGTTAAATAACGAAATTGTCTTTATTTAGAAATTCTTTTTCATTCAAAATGTCCTCATTTCATGTTTCAGTCATACAACCAATGTCGTTAAATAGAATTCGGAAAATCAGTGTAAAGAATTAGAAATGAGTGCAAGTAACGTAAATTAAACTAAATTAAATAAGATATAAACATAAGAACGCTATTTTATGGTGGCAGCGGTGAACACCCTTTCGCGTGGCCCCATTCCTATTCCTATTCTTATAAATTTTTAATTTACAGTTAAATAAATTTAAAGTGATTCTAAATTCAAAATGGCGCTGTAAACAGTTTCAAACTTAAATCACTTGCCCCGCTCAGCAAACAGAGTTAGTTTCCGAGTCACTTTTTTGTTTCAGCGTTTCCTGACTCGCGTTTAGTCGAATTTTGAGTTCCTTCTTTTTTTGGTTTATGTTTCCATAGCAACTCAAGTTACAAGACGTGCGCAATGCGCATTTCGCATAACTTTTTTATGCAGCGTAGGGAGGAGCGAGATAAGTTCAAATTTTATGTAAAATATCATTTTAAAAAGCCAGCGAGAGTGTCATTTTTTCCTATATTTCCCCCTCTCCCTTATTTTTACCAGTTCAAGCTATGTTAATATTTAAATGTAATGTAGATATTTAGAAATTTTATATATATTATTTTATTTTTAATTTCGGCAGTGAAATAAATGCCATAGTGTTCCCTAAAATAAAGAAACCAGTTCTGACTGAAAACTTTATTATAAAGGTTTTGTGAATCTTGCTCCTAATACAGTATGTTTATATAGTATATTTACCCAAAAATAAATTAAAATACACAGGTTTGTTGACGGAGTGTGTTAAAAATTGAAACCGTATCGTCTTCAATGTAGTTTGACTATCATTTTTATATAAATTATTTGCGGCATCTAACATTCGATAGGTTAAAGTTAAGGTTTTTGTCTGTTCTAAATGCTTTTCCGCATTAAGTCGGTTTTAGCTAGTTAATGGCCTAAACGCGTTATTAAATGATGAATTGTTAATTTGTATTAACGAAACCAGATTACTGTAATACATATAGAATGGAGGTATGTCGTAATATTAAGTACAATTTTCATTGTTTCTAGGCCGGAATTAACAATTGTATAGGTTTATGCTGTACGGTATTTCTTTGTAAATATTTTTATGTAACTAGACACTCTCGTTACCTTTGCAATATTTACAAATTACACTGTTCAGTTTGTTTTTTTAACTAGTATATTGGACCCGTCCTTTTTCATTGGTTTATTTTAAATCATTTACAAACAGACTATATTATTTTTATAATGCTAAAACATTTTAATTCCGTTTTCATTTACTTATTTTACAGTACCATAGATCATGTACGAGCTTTAATTGGCTTTAATTAAGTATATTTAGTGTTTTTGACAATTTATTATGTATGCTTCATGTACTGTATTTTATTTGGATTCAAAGTGTTCGCCTACCGAATATACAAGGGGGGAGAAAAGTCTTTAAGGATTTTTTACATATGACTATTTAGTTAGCAACATTATACAGCATTATACAACATTATACAACATTATTAGGATGAAACAAATCAAACAAAAAGTATATAAGAAAATTTTATTCATACAAATATTTTGTTAAATTGTAATTTAATCTTCAAAGAGTTCTCCATCCGATATGATACATTTGTGGGTTCTTTCTGTGAAACTCTTCATTCTTCTTCTGAACATATCGAGTGGGATGCTTTTCCCTTGTTCATCTATTCTGCGGTCAAAGGTATTCACATTTGGATAGAAGAAACCAGGAGTGTAGTTTGTCACGCAAATAAGCCCAAAGCCAGAAATCACAATGAGGGTTAAATCAGGTGATCTGGCTAGCCACTCGATGGGACCTCGCCGTCCAACCAATCTTCCTTTAACGTTCGTATCCAGAATCTTACGGGCAGCTACAAAGTAATGTGGCGGTTCTCCATCATGTTGATAAAGCCAATTCCTGCCAACGCCATTAGTAAACTATGACAAAACTTTGTCTCTCAATACTTGGCAATAGCGTTTTCCATCCATCGTATCTCTCGATATATCAAAGGAAACGAAGTTGTGAATAACCAATGCACACCCAAACTGTTAGTGTAGCCGTTGTAACGGGTTTACCCAATCGCATTTGGGGATTTTTTTTCGACCAGTAGTGAACGTTGTGTTTCTTTCCTTTACTCGTTAAACCGAAAACACATTCATCTGAAAATTTGATCTTTCCAAGTAAATCTGGATCACTCTTGAACTTTTGTCTCATTGTTTCAGCAAAGTGCAGTTGTCTATCAGAATCATCGTCGTATACAGAGATGGGCAGTAACGCGTTACATGTAACGACGTTACGTAACGAACGTTACAAAAGTAACGAGTAACGGTAACGCCTGAAAGATTTTCAAATGTATCAATGTAACGGTAATGCTTTGCAAATTTTTTATCACTGTAACGGATTTTTTCGTTACTCGTTACTCGATACTTGAATTTGAATTTGATAACATTGCCATTCCATTCATGAGGACTATTAAATGCAATTCACTATTCCGTGTTAGTGGCAACAACTAAATTTATATTTTCTAGGTCTCTTCATCTTTCCCAAAAATCATTGGGGGTGCAAATTATTGTGCAATATATTGTTCTTAAGAGAACAACAGTTATATAGTCAATAATAGTAGCTATTAGAATTTATGTGGTATGGCTACCACTTGTAAGTTTATCTGTAGTTTCAAAATACGTGTGAAGGCACATAAACAAATATCAAATGTAACTAGTTACTTGTAACGTCGTTACATGTATCGAGTAACGGTAACGCTTTAAGGATTTTCAAAAGTAACGATGTAACGGTAACGCCGAGTACATTTTCGACGTGTAACGAGTAACGGTAACGCCGCCCAATTTAATGTAACGGTGCCCATCACTGGTCGTATATAAGCTGAGAGTAAATAGATTTGTAATCGTGGTACGGTCATTGGTACCCCTGTGACTTCAATATTTTTGCTACTGAAAATTTGGAAATACCCAATTCGTCTGCGACTTTTCTCGTTGAAGTTGTTGGATGGACTTGAAAACTGACGAGGACATTTTCTTTGTTGTTGTCCTGTCGCCGTTACTGGCCTTCCGCTTCTTGGTCGATCTTTTGTAAACCAGGCTGTTACCAAGCTGTTTCCAAAAGTTTGAGCTTCCAGTACTGAAGAGTGGTTGCAGTTGGTGGTGGTTTATTATATTTTTGTTGAAATAAACGCAAACTTTCTTCACAACTATTATAAGAAATAGACCACCGTAAAAGATGCATTTTTTCCTCATTGCTGTATTCCAGCCTTACTGACATGCCGGTGACTAAGGCTACAGCCTAGGGCCTTTCTGTTCTCGCCTCGGGTCATTCCTAGCCTTTTATAGTTGCTTTGAAAAGTATCGCATACAGTGCAGTGATATCATTGGAATTTATTTATTACATACAAATTCTTTGTATGCATAAAAATCCTTAGATCTCTCTCTCTCTCTCTCCTCTCCCTCTCTCTCTCTCTCTCTCTCTCTCTCCTCTCTCTCTCCTCTCTCCTCTCTCTCGCTCTCTCTCTATATATATATATATATATATATATATATATATATATAATATATATATATAAAATATATATACAGTACAGTATACTGTTTTGTGGTGTCTCATCTTACTTTTGAAATTTGGCCTTTATGGAAAAGGTTTTGTTTTTGTGTGCGTGTATGTAATTGATTTTCAGAATTTTATTGTATCCGTTAACTTATTTATGCTATTTTTATTTTTATTTTATACGTAGGCTTCAACCTTTACCTCACTCGCAAATTTCAGTGCAAATTCTATATACGATATTTTTATTTTTTTGTTGTGGTCGGTTAAAATTTTATTCTGAAATGGTATATTACTGTCATAAACAGTATTTTTTGTATAAAAATTGATTTCTAGTGGTTATAATGGGGAAAATTGTTGAGAAACGTGCGTTTGTGTAGGTAATGTTTGCGAATTATTTGATTATATAATGCAGTTTGTCTTCCTTAGGCGAAATTATACAGAGGTTCACTTTGCAAAATGTTGGACACTCGCTTGAAAATCTAATTTATTTATTTTTTGTTTCCGAACATGTATCATCTACGCATTGTAGTACGTTGACAAATCTTTTTGGATCCCGATTAGCACTTCGCCGACGGCTCTTCTGAAAGCTATAACTTTTTTTGGACGAAACTACACCACACGCGCATTACGCCAAAAGATAGAGAACGTCGTCGCGAATAATTTGATGGAAACATTTTTTAGAGCAAAATTTATGTGGCCAAAAAGTGGTTTAGCCGAGTAAGCCGTCCGTCCGCGTGACGCTGGCCGGAGTTTATTCGTTGAGAGTTATAAGCTCCGCCCAGCATCACGTCTCTTCTAGATAGTAGCAAAAACAAAATTTCGGCTATTTTACAATTTGTGTTGTTTATGGTAAAAAACAATAAATAATTTTGTACATCTAGTCAGACCACGCTTGTACATAATTTTATACTCTTCAGTGAAATCAAGGAAAAGCAAGTCAGTCCATAAATTTACAAAAATACCACAGCCATAAAAATTCTGAGCTTCCCATCCAAAGCCAGCGAGACCAAATTTGTGAAGTTGCACTCAAAATGTAAGTGGCTCGTGAGCTTAAAGTAAATGTTAAGTTTTCACTGGCTTAAAAACTTCTATTTTTACTGCTAAGTGTGATAAATGCTAATTTTGTGCAAAATCTGTATTTAAAACAATAAGGCGTTGCCTAGAAAAATCATGGAATAATCTGAAAAATGCGTCCTGTAAAAAGGCAAATCATTTTTGTATGCATAATAATAAACCTTGAAGAGAACCTTGAAGAGAACAGGACAAGAATAACACAAAAAACATTTGGCGTCAAAAATTCAGCATTAGAAAAACAAAACAAAATATTAAATAAATCAGTTAAATAGTTAAATTGTCGTCATTTCAAAATTACTTTTTATTCAAAATATCCGCGTGCGTGTCCTTGTTTCAAGTCTCAATCACACTAACAATGCCGTTAACCCTTTGACGGTCATGTCCGTAAGTTTACGGGTACACGCTATACTACAGTAGATTGCATAACTCGACCGCCTAAGGCTTAAATAGAATCCAGAAGATCAGTGTAAAGAAATAGAAATTAATGCAAATATCGTATATTAAACTAAGTGAGCAAAAATACCCGTCGTACGGGCGGGATATTCTTTAAGCGAGCTCGAGTTTAACATTTACAATTAGCTCAAGAATCACTTAAATTTTAAATGCAGCTTCACAGATTTTACTTGAAGCTCACGAATCAGTTAAAATTCAAATACAACTCGTCATATTTTTTTTTACCTACATATAATGGCTTCCGATGCGTAGCTCTAAAGATTTTGATGGCTACATTCGTTTCTAAATTTATTTACCAACTTGATTTTTTTTCATTCCACGAAAATGTAGGAAACAATGTAAAAGCGTGTTCGGACTTATTTTGTTTTTAAAAACTTGTAGTTTAAAATTTTGAAATATAAGTGTTTCGTGCATATAAATTTTTTTGGGGGGATAAATCTGGATATTTTTTTTTTGGTGGGGGACTCCCGATCTGTAAAAAAAAGTTGCTAAAAACACTCTAGGGTTCCCACAAGGGTATTGTCACCAAGTTTCATGGAAATCAGTCCAGCCGTTTGGACTTAAAAAAGAGACAGACGAACATGCGTTGAATTATGGTCTGATGATGATGATGATTAAATAAGAAACTAACACAATCACGATATATATATATATATATATATATCTATATATATATATATATATATATATACAGGGTGTCCCGTAAGTCTGGACCCATAGGGATTTATAATATATTTTTTTATTATGTTATTATTATTATTTATTATTATTATTTTTTTATTATTTTTTATTATGTTTTTTATTTGTGGGGCCACTTGAAGCCAAAGTGTACGAGGTCAAACTTCAGAACATTTTCCACCTTAAAGCACGCATTGTGGAGGCGTGTCAAGAAATTTCTGCGACTGTGATTCAGAAAGTGCTGTCGCAGTGGAGATTGCGTCTTCAACTATGTGTGCGACACACGGCGGACACTTTGAACAGATTATGTAATAATTTTTGACTATTTTGTAATTTTATTATTTTTCCCTATGGGTCCAGACTTACGGGACACCCTGTATATATATATGAAAATTATTTCACGAAAGTAAACGTGAATAATATTTATAATAAGAATAACCCGAAGGAAAATCAAAACAACAAAATAGTACTCACGCGCTTTCGTCTAATGACATCCTCAGGAACACTCAACCCAGTGTTCCTGAGGATGTCATTAGACGAAAGCACTGACCTTCTTCTTTTAATTTTCCTTCGTGGTTATTTTCATTATATATATATATATATATATATATATATATTATATATATATATATATATATATATATATATATATATATATATATATATATATATATATATATATATATATATATTGAAATTACCGTGCAGAAAATTCTGCATTTTCTCAGAGACAAGAAGAGAGGAAGCCTCCCTCAGCAACGAGGCAGCAAAAACGTTTAATGGTCTGCTGGAGTAACTGAAGAATCTAAATATTCAGTTGACAGTATTAAGATTCATAAACCGAGTCCTAAATCTAAACAAGTCCCTGACAGTCACGCCTGACAGATTACGAATCAAACCCTACAAGTGAAGAGGAGTAGGCAGAAGGGTCTGTCGCAGGCCAATCCTGGACATTGCTCGGGAAAAAAATAAAAAATAAAAAAAAATATGTATATATATACTGTATATATACACACACACACTCGTGTATAGGTCGAGTTTTTAAGACTGAATTCTTAGGCAAAAATTAGGAGGTCGACCTATTAAGGGTAACATTTTCGTGGAGTTGAAATGCGTGCACGATGGGAGGTCTAGGAGCTACTGTTAGCTTCAGACATGAAAAATATTTACCATTTAGTACCAGTAAACAATGAAAACATAAAATATGTACCAATTATTAAATTACCAATATGTACAATTATTAAAATTACCAAATATGTACCAATTATTAAAATTACCAAATATGTACCAATTATTAAAATTACCAAATATGTACCAATTATTAAAATTAGAGAATGGTAGCACAGGATGATATAAAACATAAAATGAATACATTTTTAAAAGTTTATTTATAGAAAGATAAAATATGGTGCTTTATTACCCTAATTTGTTGTTCCACTACCCTCAACAACTGGGGTCAACCTATACACGAGGCATATGATAAATTAATGATTTCTTGGCCAAAAATCAAGGGTCGACCTATACACGAGATCGACCTATACTCGGGTATATACGGTATATACAAAATACCTTCACCAGAATTCGAAGACAGCACTTCTCGAGTAAAAGGCAAGGACACTCCCACCGCGCTACGACAAGGAAATGCAAACTGTTTTTTCCCGTTCTAACCCCCTTGCACTCGAGGCATTATATAAAATCGTGCGTGTTATGTATATTATTCAGTCTATGGCTCCTCACTGTTACACCAGAGATTTGACTGAAGTGCTATCATTACTTCGAGCGCAGGGGTGTTAGTACGGAAACACCTCTGGAGCGAAAGCGTTATGTGTTCCCTCGGGTTCCGAACTATCCACGAGGTTGTACTAACTTTTGTCTTGTCGTAGCGTGGTAATAGCGACCTCGTTTCAGATCCTGTTGGGGCAGTTTTGCCTTTGCAAAATGGTGCATATGTATACAGTATATATATATATATATATATATATATATATATATATATATATACTGTATATATATACACTTTATACACACACACACCCAGTGTTCGAATTATAAAATTTTGACAAGGGAATGGTGGTGAGGGTGGGTAGGGTGGTTAAGAAGGAGGATGCCATCCCCCTTCGTACCCCTTCAATTCGAGCCCAGTATATACACCTTGTCTCTTCACTCGCATTACTTTATACAGACACCCTGTATTTCAATTCCATAGAAGAAACAAATAAATTTTCCAAGCCACAAATGATAAGCAACTGAATAAAGTTTTGAACTACGAGGTATTATTTCGGGGCGCATCTACGGAACACAAAAGAAAAACAAAAGCTAGTAATTTGCGTATGTCAGAAACAAACACTATATTGGGTACTTCAAAAACAGACGTTAAAATACATACAGTTAAAGGAAGTTCTAATTTCGTATCTCAGCAACAACATTAAACTGGGTACCTCAGAGACAAACACTAAATTGTGTACCGCAGAAACAACACCAAATTGGATACCTCATAAACGACACTAAATTAGGTACCTTAGAAACAAAGAGTAAATTGCATACCTCAGAAAAGGTCTTGACGTATCATTCCTGTACCAGAGAATGAGCCTAACTTTATCTTCCGGTAGCAGCGATTGGTGGGAGCAAAGCAGGACTGGCGTCGAGTTTAAGGCCACGCTCATTATGACCAACGGACCTGGAATGGAAGGAAGACGATTCTGGAATTAGATTGGAACGGCTTTCAAATTGACTTTCTCCAGTTATGTGGGTTTTGGGATCCCGAGGATAAATTTCAAATCATTCTCTCTCTCTCTCTCTCTCTCTCTCTCTCTCTCTCTCTATATATATATATATATATATATATATATTATATATATATATATATATAAGTCACAAGGAAACACAGGTGTTGTCTTCATATTTTTTCAGCAACATGCAAATAAAAGGAAGGTTTATATATTCAACACAATTTATAAACTATGCAAATATTTTCTTGTTTTGGGTGTTGAAAATATGAAGAAAATAAAAATATTAAAAGAAAATATATCTGTAAAAATAGTCGCTGCAAAAAAAACAAACACGAAATATTAAATTCCCGAATCTCGAGAGCACAAAACTCCTTTACAAAAAATAGTTAAAATTCTCTCTGTTATAATCTTCTGCCGTGAATAGAACAGCATAAAAGACTTCTCCTATTTTATCGTGTTCCGTTCAGATACTCCTAACACGTCAAAAACGTCCATTTTTAACGTGAAGCCTCACGTCAACTCCAAAATAGTTTGAAATAAACGAATTCTGATCAACTAGTAAGAAATGCATGTTCCAAAAATATTTTCAACTTGAATAAATTTTCTTAATATATTTATCTGAGCGGATGTTCAGAATAACATATTGATTTATTCCTCCTTTTTACACTCTGATGATAAAGGCTTTTTGAAGTATTATTATTATTGTGAGTTTTTAATCGGAAATAAAAAGAATAGATAGAAAAAACTATATATTTGTATAAGGTAAAAGCTACTTCGTTACAGGTACTCTATGTATGATGGAAGTATTTAGCGTTTTTCGTAATATCGAAGGTCGTGTGACGGAGGGGACCTACAGTTTTACGTGGGAACCGAACCACGAGTCGTTCATAATATTGACACTGAGGACGGTCTCCCATACAAATGCTACCTAGACACAACATTGTTTAACTTCGCTGATTGATGATTGGTGTTACGACATTAGTCACAACGATCCTACTGCGTTACAACTTACAAAAACAACCAAAGACATGGTCTACTATTTGTTAGACACTCCAAAAGGATTCGTTGAACCATGCGATGATTTCACTTACCATTTGTTCTCGGAAAAACAAGGATAGTTAGTGTATAAACATCGCATGATTGACTGAACTATTTTGATTGCCTATCAAATGGTTAAATAATCACTCATATTTTCAGTTGTATTTTTTATTTTTGGACAGATACAACACCAAAAAGGGCTGAAACTAAAGACAACCACAACCACAACCACAACCACAGCAACCAATTTATTTTTATAAGAACATTTCCTACACAAGAATTATACTGTAACGTGGTAATACCTTAAAACACTATAAATTACCCGGTACAAGAAGTAACTGTTCTAAATCAGCATTTAACCCTTTACTGCCCAAACGGACGAATTTGTAATCTATCAAATAATCGCTCTCATAACTTAACCCTACAAAAAATTCGGACGGTAAAGGGTTAATAAATAGAATAATATATATATATATATACAAAGGTGGGCAGGACCGAGTTCCAAAATGACCGAACTCCAGGAACTCGGTCATTTTTAAGGACCGTGAGCGGGAAAGTCGGTCCTTTTCTCAGTGAGGACCGAAATGAGGAGCGACGGTCCATTTTTAAGCAATTCCGGACGGTCTTTTTTAGTGATTTTAGTGTGTTTAGTGATTATTTGAAGTTCTAAAGAAGATGCATCGATCGTTTCCTCCAGAAGACTCAGAAAGAGACTGAGACTGAACTGAAACTTGTTTCAACACCTGGAGGAGACGAAGAATCTACTGATGTTAGTGCTTCAACTTCAAGTCAAGCAACTGGAGCTCCTAGCGGAAGAACTGAACCCGGCAATCCCTGGCCGTACCTGGACAAATACTTTGAATACCTGGGCCCCAAGGGTGAACAGAACCTGGAGTACAAGTGCTTGCTGTTCATCAAGTTTAACACGCCTATCCCATCCAGTGCCGCCGTGGAGAGGCTCTTCTCTTTGGGGAAGGACGTCCTCAAGCCGAAAAGGTCAGGGCTCAGTGACAGCCATTTTGAAATGCTAGTCTTCTTGAAGGGAAACTCAAGCATTTAACTTAATAACTTTTTTTCATCATTTATGTATTGTATTAATTATAATTTACATTAATAAAATTAAAGATTTCCGGTGTCTTTAATTTCATTTTTCATTTTAATCAAATTTTTCACTTATAGTATATATAAGGACCGAGGACCGAGTCGTTCCTAGGTCTATCTTCAGAAAAGGACCGGGACCGTCGGTCCAGTTTGAGGCAAGGACCGGACCGTCGGTCCTTTTTGAGGCTCGGGTGCCCACCTTTGTGTGGTGTATATATATATATATATATATATATATATATATCAACGTAAAGAACGACGCTTGTATAGGAGAATATTCCGCGCAAGATGAGGAGGAAGAACGAAACAAAATGAAAAAAATGAGGTAACCACCCGGGAATCGAACCCGGGATCTTTCGATTGCCGGTCAGATATGATAACCATTACACCATGGGCCTCACTCGATCAAATGCCGTAATTCTCCTACATACGCGCAGAAACCAATGCCACAAGCGTCGTTCTTTACGTTAATTATACTGCGTGTTTCCAGTTAAAATGTATATAATGTACGGCATGTGGAAGGTGCCCCCTTGGGGCATTGGTTTCTGCGCGTATGTAGGAGAATTACGGCATTTGAATCGAGTGAGGCCCATGTGTAATGGTTATCATATCTGACCGGCAATCGGAAGATCCCGGGTTCGATTCCGGGTGGTTACCTCATTTTTTCATTTTGTTTCGTTCCTCCTCCTCATCTTGCGCGGAATATTCTCCTATACAAGCGTCGTTCTTTACGTTAATTATACTGCGTGTTTGCAGTTAAATATATATATATATATATATATATATATATATATTATAAGCAAACAACCACAAGGAAAAGGAAAGGAATATATCACGAAAGCGCTCGGACTTTGTGTTTCCTTTTCCTTGTGGTTGTTTGCTTATTAATAAGGTCACGTGTTATTTGTGATTCTAGTGCATATATATATATATATATATATATATATATATATATATATATATATACATATATATATATATATATATATATATATATATATAACGGGGTCAAAGTTGAAGTCTTCAAGAAAAGACTGGATGCCTGGCTCAGGACAGTACCAGATGAGCCGGGCGTGCCTGGCTATGTACGGTGGAGAGCGCAAGAAAGTAACTCGCTCCTCCACCAGGCCAGACCTAGAGGCGGGGCCACCAGCTTGACCTCCGTGTGAAGAGAGACCAACACACGAAACAACATAAGGTTCATAAGGTATATATATATAGTGTGTGTGTGTGTGTGTGTGTGTGTACAGAGTTGATTCCCGTTACTTTTCTGGTCGTAAAGGAAAACGAACAAAATTTTCATCAAGTCCCAGAATCAAGCGTTGATTTAAAGGTTGATCGAGCGGTAATTTCTCATTCATGAACCTCTAATGCACCGGAATACCGGAACGAACCGGACAAAGCTGTTCAATGCTGCGAATTCCGGGCGACAATTATGATCAAATGTCTCGTAAGACTTTTTTATCAGAGTAAATTTAATCGACTGTCAATTAAGGTTTATTTTTCCTTCGAAATTTTCTGTTTCTGAAAATTACAGACATGAGTCGGAGTGTAATGAGCAAATCTGAATTGTAATTAATAATAAATGTCATTAAGAGAAGTTTTTAGTTAATAACACAGGCCTGCGATGGTTTTGTTGTCCGAAGTATTTTATCACTTATATAGTAATTTTTGCACGCTGATTCCGAAAATAATATTCATTTTTCGCCATCACGTACAGATTTTTCACAAAATGTCATATTTCATATTACGTATGTAAGTAATTTTCATTAAATTTTTATTAAAAACTACTGCTTATAAATGCTTATAAATGATTGGTTTCACCAAGACATCAAAGAAATGAAGAAGAGATATCAGGGAAGGTGGGACATCAGCATGATGGCTGATTACTGTTGGATGTTGAAACGGGATACTCCAGAATTATTACGTAAAAGAAAAGGAACAGCGCGTACATTCGAGACTAAAAGGCATAGATAGATCTCACGAGAAAACTCAGGACAAATAAAGATGAATATGTAATTGACGTTAATAGTCTTCTTTCTTTTTAAAGTTGTTTGCATTTATAATTAGTATAACAAAGCGAAATAGGTACCTAATGTAAATTGAAATAAATAATATTTATTTATGTTGTTGTTTTTGCCCTTCCAGTTTGCAGAAAATTCTTACGCGATAGAAAAAAAATGGACAAATTATTCGAAATGAGCGTAATTGAATTATATAAAATCAGTCATTAGTAAGAAAACAACTCTTACAAAGTTCTCATTCGCGTTTATAATTAAAATTGTTTAAATTTTTTAAACTTCTCAAAGATCTGTAACGGCGTTTATACGTTTTATTTTTGGAGGGGATAAGGGGATGGGGGTTGTTTCTGTTGGGGAGTGAAGAAAAGGTATGCCCCTTGGGAGGAGAAATGTTGGGGAAACCCTCTAAATGGGTGCTGAAAGGATTTTCATACCCAAAGTTGGATTCTAGATTTGGTTCCGTCAGGATCACAGGTTTTGGGGTTCGTCAAACTTTGTAAGTATAGCTAATCAATTTAATCACAATCGCTTTGCCAAAGTCTCTCTCTCTCTCTCTCTCTCTCTCTCTCTCTCTCTCTCTCTCTCTCTCTCTCTCTCTCTCTCTCTCTCTATACTCGTAACTATTCCAGTAAACATAAATCCAACCATCAACTTTTTCCTACTTATTCCTTGAAATTGCGTCAGTGAAAAGTCGGCGGGAATCTTGAAAGCTATTTACAGTCGTTACAGTTATAATTTATGAAGTAAATAGAACAAAAAATTACTAATTAGGAAAAACGAGACATCGTTAAAATTTCAAGCGTATGTGATTAATTGTTTAATAAACAATTCAAAGGATTAATTCGACCTTGAAGTTAATGATTATTTTGATGAGGCTTAATTCTCTGATAACAAACCTAAATGGTCGAATTAATTGCCTGTATTGTCTGTTCAGTAATAATAGGCTTGTTTCAATCAAGTATTTTTTTCACACACACACACACACACATATATATACATATATATATATATATATATATATATTATATATATATATAATTCCTCTCAAGAATAAAAAGTAAAATTATTCCTTCTTTTCAGCAGCTGTTACTAAATACTTTTCCGAGTATAAATAATGCTGTATAATGCATCCTAACTTATCTAATGAATCGTTATTAGCATCATCGGAAAATGAGGGGAAATTTCCTTAAACTACGTCAATGAGGAAAGAAATTTTTTTGGATTTTTTTTTTATATTCGCTTTTGTGAGGTTAAGAAACGCTTCTAATTATAGTCTCGCGAGGCAATTACAGAGAACATAAATGGTCTATACAGCTGGAATGGTTCTCCATGATTTAGGGAAATGTCTGTATACTTATAATGAAACACATTTCTACCTTTAGAAAATAAGAGTAGTCGAAGATGAGACGAGAGTTTTCTTATTCCCGATTTTTATGAATAAATGTGTATATATATACAGGGTGGCCCATAAGGCCCACTCGGTTAAAATTAAAGCGAAAATACAAAAAATCAAACAAAGTAAAAAGTTTATAAGTTTGGAAATATTCTTTTCTTAGTAATCGATTACGTCAGCGTGAGCTCCGCTGGATGGATTTTCGTTTTAATTATAACCGACTGAGACTTATAGGCCACCCTGTATATATAAGGAAAAGATTACGTTTCACGGCTGTTTCATAGATTATATTCGTAACTTCATCAGTCATAAGTCATAGTATTACAAAAAATTTATTTTGTTTGTAAATAACAAACGTAACTTATAATAATATTTTCGTGTTTAACCCCTATCGTGATAGCAAACTCATATGACAGGGGAGGGGGACCTACAGCTTTACGTGAGATCCAAAATCTGAGCGCGGAGGATGGTCACTCATCCAAAAACCGAACAGATTCAATATCACTTAACTTCGCTGCTCCTACGAGGAATGGTGCAGCAACGTGGTCACGCGATATCTATGATAAATTTAAAAAGTAAACATAGCGATCATTTACACTGTTAAATTAACCTCGATAACAAATTTTCAATACTAAAATTACGGCCACCCTGTTATCCATTCCCATCTTCGTAACTCGCTTAAATAACATAATTTAGCGTTTTTTCAGCTTGCATTTGTCTTAATAGTTTGGTTATTTTTTACTTAGTTTCATTATGTGTATAACCTAAAAGGTAATTTAACCCTTTATAACGCCGGAATTGTTAGTAGGGTTAAGTTATGAATGCGTGTATTTGAAACGTTATCAATATGTAGCGGTCGTCCTTTCAAGGTTAAGTGGATGAAAGTCTGTAAAATTAACAGAACACAGAGATAATATTTGTATTTTGCGCAGAAATATGTACTGTATCATTTCAAACTGTGAAAGATTTTAAAGACTTTCTTAGATACTTGATTGCGTTGGTTTGACCCCAAAAGGTTACAGCTTAAGGCAGTGGTTCATAATCTTTTTAGGCTGCGACCCAAATTCTGGTCACGGGGCTAACTCGGTGGCCCATGCCTTCAAACAGTTCACTCGTAATACTTTGTGTGTTACTTTGTATGGGTTCGAACGACGCTTCAGGATCGACCTTCGGTCTACCCCTCTGCAGTAATAAAATAAATAATTAATGGTCAAATGATTGGAGGAAACATAAATAAATGATAAATAATAATTTAATGACCCAATCAAAATTGCTTGGCGACACAATTTTGGGTCGCGACCCAGGGGTCCATAATGAAAGCCAAGGTCTTCTGAGAGAGGGACCCTGCGGATTAACTTGGAATCCGAACTACAGGTCGCTACATCATCTAAGCGCAAACGACGGCGACCCATCCAACTACCGAACAGATAAAATGTCGCTTAAATTTGCTGATCTAACGAGAAGCGGTGTAACGACGTGACCAGTAACGGGTAAGACGAATTATCTTCTTAAATATAGCAGTCCCTAAACATTTTATCATTTCGTGTACTTCAAAATATTCGCTTCTTTTTAAAACAGGGTACGTACGCATATACTTTGGGGAAATCATTAACCATCTCGTCTGTCTCAGTAATGAGCATGATGAAGGTAGAAAGCAACTCTCTCCTACATAAAATTTCTTTCAAAAGGAAGCGACGGGTGTTGCCCAAAAGAAAAAACTTAATTATTGCTTAATTTATCATTTTAAGCTTAAACGATAGCAGAATCCTGTGTAACACATTAGAAAGTCTATTAACGAGTAAGGTCGGGTCAAGAGGCCTAATTTTAAGCCAAACCAACTATATACAGTAACCTTTGGTTAGCTTCCGCCCGAATTGTTCATTCTGACGAAGGTCAAGCTTTTCACTCTACCCAGGTTTAACCAAGGCATATTGCAAAGATCCTGAGTTCTTGGTCCAGTTTGCGCAGAGCAAGCCTAAGGTGATATGAATATACAGTATTTGGGATTATAATGGGCACATTTGTATTACGTTGGGGAAGAAACACAAATTTGCGGTGCATTCTGCTCCCAATGAATCATGCACCCGGACTTGTAAAGTCAGAGGTGTCTACAATGCAAACTTACAATACAAGCAAGGAAATAATTATGAATTTAACCACTCAGTGGATTATTATAGTAACTCAAAGCATTGTTACTTCCAGTGGTGATGAACCACGAACGAAAGACTGGGTAGTTTGGTGACTCTCAATATATTCGGCAATGATGCTGCGAGCTGTTCGTCCTCTGACTGGGTGTATAGGTGGCGCGGTGCTTTGTAAAAACAGTAAAGCCTCTCTTCTACTTATGACTTGATCTATTAATATACTGTGTGTGGCAGAAACAATGTTTTATATATATATATATATATATATATATATATATATATATACACACAGCGCGTCTAGGAGAATTTGTCTAAAACAATTCGTCTAAAATACAATTTGTCTAAATCAATTTGTCTAAAACAATTTGTCTAAAATAGTTTGTCTAAAATCAATTTGTCTAATAACAATTTGTCTAAAATACAATTTGTCTAAAAATAATTTGTCTAAAATACAATTTGTCTAAACAAAACAATTTAATATAATATGGCATACAAATTGTTGCCTGATGTACAATGCTATTTATTACTTGCCACGCCCCATCTTAAAAGGTTACCTCTTGTGCGGAATAGTACATCGAAATAGTTTGTCTAAAATAGTTTGTCTAAAAATAATTTGTCTAAAATACAATTTGACTAATAACTGAAGATAACTAGAAATGCATTTGTCTGCTTGATAAATTTGGAGTGAGGATGAAAAGATTGAAAATGGGTTGATTTTATTTCATAATATAATATAATATACCTAACCTAACCTAACCTAACCGGGTTATGGGTTCCGGGATAACTGATTTCGATGTACTATTCCGCACAAGAGGTAACCTTTTAAGATGGGGCGTGGCAAGTAATAAATAGCATTGTACATCAGGCAACAATTTGTATGCCATATTATATTAAATTGTTTGTTTAGACAAATTGTATTTTAGACAAATTATTTTTAGACAAATTGTATTTTAGACAAATTGTTATTAGACAAATTGATTTTAGACAAATTATTTTAGACAAATTGTTTTAGACAAATTGATTTAGACAAATTGTATTTTAGACGAATTGTTTTAGACAAACTCGCCTGATTCGCACACACACACACACACACACACACACCTTACCTTACAAAGCCTTACAAAGGTTTCGCGTGATGGGTCTCTCATTTCGCCCCTCCTCTCGAATTGGCCTGGTGAAGTAGTGAGTTTGATTCTTGCGCTCTCCACTCACATAGCCAGGTACGCCCGGCTCATCGGGGATTGTTCTGATCCAGGCGTCTAGTCTTCTTTTGAAGATTTCCACTGCAACTCCCTTCGTGTTTCTTAGGTCTTTGGGCAACTGATTAAACAGTTTTGGTCCTCTCACTACAAAACTATTTTCTTTCAGAGTTAAGGATGTGTCCTGTCTCGCCTTCAATTTGGGAATACGGCACAGTCTGTTGTTTCTACTGTCCACCGTTGTTTGGGGAGTTATAGGGTTCAGAGTAAGATTAGGGACTAGTTTCTCCATTATTTTCCAAGTGTAAATAATGGTGTATCTCTCTCTTCTCCTTTCCAGTGAGTATAGGTCTAGTTCGCATAACCTTTCCCAGTAATTTAGTTCTTTGCACCCATTGATCTTGGCTGTGAAGCTTCTCTGGATCCCTTCCAGCTGTCTAATGTCTTCTTTTTTATATGGCGATGTTAGGACCGAGCAGTATTCCAATTTGGGTATTATCAGGGTTTTCAGTAGAGGAATCATTACATTCCTATCCTTTCGTTAAAGGTTCTCAATATCTGTCCCGTTATTCTCTTTGCTGTGGGATTTCTCTGAATTTCCTGTCCATTTTGGGTATAATATTCCATGGATTTTAGGTCCTCTCTTTTTCCGTACCGTAAAAGCTGAAATTTCTCGGTGCTAAACTTCATATTGTTGTCTTCCGTCCACTTGTAGATTCTGTTTATGTCGGTTTGTAGGGCTCTTATGTCTTCTGGGTTTCTTATTTTTCTACTGATCTTTGTGTCATCCGCAAAGGATGTTACTGTGCTGTCTCTGGTAACTTCCTCATCTATGTCAGTTAGCATGATTATGAAGAGTAGTGGAGCTAATACTGTTCCTTGTGGTACAGAGCTGAGGACCTCTGATTCTGATGAAGATACTCCTTGTACTGTAAAGACTTGCCGCCGCTCACTAAGGAAATTATTTATCCATTTCCCTACTTTTCCTGTTATTCCCATATATTTCAGTTTATGTTTTATGATTCCGTGTTGTTGTAGTGTTTCATTAGTTGTGATAGGCATGATCTGCCTGTCCGAAACCCGTGTTGGTTATCATTGAATTTTTTCTGCGTTTCTAAAAAGTCAGATTTTCTGTCTAACTATTCTTTCAAATATTTTAGTGAGATGGGATGTAAACGATACTGGCCTATAGTTTTTGGCCTCGGATCGATCTCCTCCTTTATATATTGGAACTATGTTCGCGCTCTTCAGGATGCCCGGTATTTCTCCCGTGTCTAGTGATCGTCTCCATATCCAGTATAGGGGCTCAGCAATTGCATTCGTGCAGTGTTTGATCAGTGTGGCATTCTATTTATCCGGTCCTGCCGCTGAATGTGTTTTTTGTTTCCCTATGGCTTGTGTAATATCGTCCGTCGTAAAGTCGAAATCCGTTATACTTTCCCCTTGTGGTTCTTCTTCAAAGAACGCGTTTCTATCGCATAGCAATTTGTCAGTTTTTGGGATACTGAAAGATGATTCGTACTGAGCTCTTAATATTTCAGATACTTCTGTTAGATCATCCGATAAAGCACTGTTCTCATTTTTTAAAGGTCCGATAGTCGCATGGGTTTTCGACTTTCTTTTTGCAAAATTATAGAAGTACTTTGAGTTAGCCTTTATCGCTTATATAGCGTCATCTTCTTCTTTTTCTGTATGCTTCTCGATTAGTTCCTGTATGACGACATCGATACTTTGCAGTTTATCATTTAATATTTTTCTGATGTTGTTATCTTTACAATTACTTAGTTTTGCAGTCACTCTTTTTCTCTTTCGAAACAGTACTCTCTTTTGTCTTTCGAACCTGCTTCTCTTTCCTCTTTGTTGTATCTTTGGGACATGTTTTTCCACAATTTCTAACGTCTTCTCCTCTAACGTCATTAGCATCTCCTTCGTTGTCTTGGCCTCGAAAATGGTTTTCCAATCTATTACTTCCATGCTGGCTGTCACATCTTCCCAGTTTATAGTTTTGGAGTGAAAATTAAAAATTTCGAATTTGCTTTTTTCTGTTGTGCGTGTTCTTTCCTTTCCTGTTGTCTTTATATTAGTTGTTATTTCAATGATGTTGTGGTCCGATATCATATCTGGGATATTTCTACATTATCAATTAGATTACTGTTGTTTGTGAATACCAAATCTAGGCAGTTGTTTTTTCTTGTGTTTTCTGTTATTTCCAGTGGCGGACTGGCTCATAAAATTTTGTCTGCCAAAGGGGTCAGGGGGCCCATAACCCCATTACATAATTCAATTCCAGTCCTATCCTAATAGGCCTATTTATGAGTTAAGTTTGTTTAAATAAAAAAAGTTAATATTTTTTTATAAATTTATTTTACCAATAAGTACAAATATTTTACAAGTACTGCCTGCATATACATACATACATACATGCTATACTAAGAGTAGTTTTTTAAGTTCATTACTCGAGTTTGCAAATCGGTCTATTATAGTTTCCATGTCTAACTCATCCAACATGACCTTTTCTATAGACATCAACATGCATGCTTCCAGATTCTCCTCCGACAAAGAATTCCGTAATCTTGTTTTTATTATTTTAAGCTTAGAAAATGCCCGTTCACACTGAACTTGAGTCACAGACAGTGTACAGATAGCTTTGTACATTTGGTAAAGATTATCATATGCCTTGTCATTAAGTCTGTTTGATGCAAGAATATACAGAACACATGATGGACAATTGCCACAATATTTAGAGCATGAATTCATTTTACTGCTGCTCTCTGCATTATCATCATTCAGCAAAAGCTTAAATATTTCAAAGTTCGATGCAAAAGACTGCAATTCTAATTTTACTTCACTTCTATTTATCCCTGGAGCAAGCTCAAGAATACCTTCCAATGCTTCTTCTTCAAGACCATTTTTAGTAATATATTCATAATGTGATGGATCGAGGCATGACATATCCTTATATAGTTGTCTATGGTCAATGAAACGGGATTCCAGTGATTGTACAACACGATCCATTATCAAGTTGAACACATGTGCACGATAGTCTGACAAAGAATCAGATGTGTTTTTTTCATCAGCAGCTAGTTCATCTGCCATTCTCTTGTTTTATGTTTCCTCTTGATTGGTAACTCAGTTTTTACAAAATCAATTTTCACTGTTTGATTTTCATCATTATTGAATTGTGCAATGTGCTCATTGGATTTGTTGGCAAATTTCAAAGCCTGACTATATACTTTATCAAATTTTCTTGATCTTTTCTTCAAATCTGTAATGGATTTTTCTACCATATTCCATGCAGTAAACATATTTAAGCCACTTGTCTGTAGATAGCTTGACAAAGGGGCTATAATTTGAAAGATATATAAGTATGTGAATGCTGTCAATATTGTTTGAAATTCTAGAAGGCTAGACAGTAAAGCATTTGCCTCCTGTTTTGTTTTTGCACAAAATTGTTAGAGCTTTGAATAATTATTCACCAGTCTGCATGAAAATCGATTTCTTTATTTTGAGTTGTGATTCTAAAGCAGTTCGCTGCGCTGAATTCAAAAATGCTACCAGTGTTTTTCTATCACCCACAGTTTTAAAGTTATTAGCAAAACAATTTTGGGGCGTTTTGTAATTTTTTACCTTTTTTATCTTTAATTAATTTCGTTTTTTCATATTTTTCAGATAGATAATTCTAACATTACGTCTTTAAAATTTTAATAATGGCTTCTAGAGGATGTACCCATAGTCCAGACATATTTTGTTATATTTGTGGTCGGCATGTTGTAAAACAAAGGACAAATGTAACGACCTTCATTGAGAGAGCTTATCATGCTTATTTTGGAATTAAATTAGGAGATCAAGACAAAAGTTGGGCTCCACACACAAGGTTTGTCTTAAGTGTGTTGCGGCACTAAGGAATTGGAGCAAAGGTAAAAAGAAAAGTTTACCATTTGGGATCCCTATGGTATGGCGCAAGCCTAGAAACCATACCGACGACTGCTACTTCTGTTCTTGCAATGTTAAAGGCAGTGGCGACTCGTGGTATAAATGTATGGGGGTGCGATTTCATAAAATTTATAATTTTTAGAATTGTAGTACATAAACAATCACATGGTGCTTCCGTACGGTACTTATATGTCAAAAGAAGCCATAAATTTGTATTAAAAAAATATTTTAATAAAATATAAAAATAATTGTTGAATAAATTTGACTATAATAAATTTGACTATAATAATGTACCACTGTACGACAACACAGACTCACAATAGGCTAGTGCGAATCCAACTGCCGCTCACAAGAGTACTATACTTGTATTAACATATGCGGCTATGCCAGACGTACAATTCTAGTTAATTAAAAAGTAATAATTTTAATAAAATACATATAAATGGCTTATATCATTATTACTGAAGTAACTATTAGTAAAAATAAAGTTATTATAAAAAAAATTCGCGATTGTACTTATATTTTCATTACAACAGTAAAATATAATTTATATTTACTTGAGCGAAAAATCTATCGCTCCATTCGGCTGCAATATTATTTTGTATTCAAACAGCGGTACGCTATTTGAAGCTATGCTATAAGTTTAGAATATTATGTACTGTATGAAGGCTTACTCAAAATGCCTCATGAATCATGATATGCCACATGAATTTTTAAAATATATTTCAAGAATATTTATTTTAATATCTTAAAATTAATATATTTTTTATCTGTTAAATTAATATTTATCGTTTCAAGCAAGGGGGAGCGACCGCTCCATCGCTCCTATACGCCAGTCGCCACTGGGTCACTTAAAGGTTATAATGCAAAGAATAAAGAGAGCCTTCAATACCCAAGTCTTCCATCTGCAATAAGGCTGGTACCCCATTAGGGTGTGTCGAATTTTTCAACTTTCAAATTCCAAATATGAGGGGTGCTAAAAAGTTGCAGCATGAATTAGGAATTCTAAAGATTTTTGTTAATTTAATATAATTTAGTTTTGCTTGGTAAGAAGCTACATAAAAATAGTGACTTTTTTGACTTTTTTGTGGAATTATATAATAATTATTATATTAATAATTATATATGCTGTATATATAATGCACTGCTGTTTTTGTTTATTTCACAGGTTGAAACATATTCATCAGTGTGCTGAAGATTACTGTCCGTCAGTGCTACCATCCTAACCAGTGGGAATTGACCTACAATGGCTTCTAAAAGGAGGACAAGACTGGGGACATTCACACATATGAGCAACCTAATTGGAACTGGTAGAGTGTTGTTGCCCTCTGAACTCCCAACTCTGCGAGACGTTCTGAAATATGGGCTACTGCTAAGAGAACAAAGTGGTGAGGATGTGAGAAACTACCCAGCAGCCAGTCTTGCAAAGGACATTTACCCTAAAGTGCTTGAAAAGTGGGAACGAGCAAACAGTTCTTTTGTAGCCCCCGTTGTAAATTCACGAGTCACAATCTTAAACAAGATCCAAGAGAGCTGGAGCAGCCAAAAACATATCTCTTGGGAGAGGAAAGCTACATGTCAAAGAGGCTTTCATTGCTAAACTTGACAAGCTTTTTGACATCCTCAGTTGCAAGTGTAAAATTGTTCTCTGCTCTGAATTTGGCTGCCTTGCAGATGCTGGTTGCAAAAACGAAACTCACATTAACTGTACATGCCCTAGGGAGATGAAGATCCCTGTGAAGGAACTTGCTTTCATTAAAGGTCAGAGAGACAAGTCTGGTTCTATTGGACCACATCAGATTGGCTTGCCAGATCAACCTGAGCACAACAGACAAGTCAAAAAGCAGAAGCGGCAAGAAGACGAAAGAAGAAGGCTTGCTGAATATAAGCACACAAGTAAGCAGGATGTTTCAATGCCATCAAATGAAATAATTTTCTCTGATGATGAAAATGAAGAACAAATAGCTGATGCTCAAGATGGAAAGGATGGAAGTTATGAAGTGACACTAGAAATACCAAGCACGTCTTCAACTTCCAATAAAAAGCCAGAGTACAACACATTAGAAATACCTAATGTTGCTATGCATACCATCAGATATGGTGTTAGCCTGCGTGCCACAGCTGCCATCACCACTGCTGCCTTTATGGATGCTGGCTTGATCACTGAAGAAGACAAGAGACTTGTAGTTGATCACAATAAAGTCAAGAGGGCCCAAAAAAGTTATGAGATCCTGGATCAGGAATTTGATGATCTTTGTAAGAAGGGTGAAATTGACTGCATCTTCTTTGACGGCCGTCAAGATACAACTAAAGCTATGCTGAAAGCAGACAATTCAGATCGTCAATTCCCCAGCATCATCAAAGAAGAGCATTATTCTGTGTGCAGTGAGCCAGGTGGAAGATATCTCTACCACTTCACTCCTGAGAAAGGCTCAACGAGAAAAAAACCTGCTGAAGTTATTGCTGATAATCTTGTAGATTTCATGAAGAAGAAGGGCATTGATAAAAGCCTGCAGGCCATTGGAGGTGATTCTACAAATGTTAACACTGGCTGGGAGGGTGGTTCCATGCATTGGGTAGAGGTCAAGCTTTGCCGTAAGCTGATCTGGTTGGTTTGTGCCCACACTAACGAGTTACCCCTGCGACACTTGATCACAGCACTGGATGGGAAGACCTTGTCTAACAACAAGTGGACAGGTAACATTGGCAAGATGCTAGACACTGCAACCGAACTTGAAATTGATCCTTCATTCACCAAACTCTCAATTGGAGAGCCTCTTACTTCACTGAGTGACAATGTCGTAAAGGATCTCTCTACTGATCAAGCGTACGGGTATAGGATCACACAGGCCATAAGGACAGGAGAACTTCCCACAGATCTGGTCCTTCTTGAAATTGGTCCAGTGAGCCATTCAAGGTGGTTGACAACAGCAAACAGGCTTTGTCGCATATGGGTTTCAAAACATGGCCTTAAAGGCAAAACCCTCAACAACTTAAGACTGATAGTGGAATACATTGTTATGGTGTACTACCCCTGTTGGTTCAACATCAAAGTAAAACACTCTTGGGTGGAAGGCCCACGCCACATCTTGTTTCAGCTGCGGCTAGTTAGGCTGCAAAAGAAGGCTGTAGTGGATGCTGTTTTGCCAACCATCAAGCGCTCAGCATGGTATGCATTCAGCGAAATGATAATCCAGACATTCTTGTGCTCAGATGACAGTGAGGAGAGGAGAGCTGGTGTCCAAAAGATTGTTGACATGAGGGGTGGAGATGATGACACACTTGGAGATCTTTCTGTACGTCCCAGGAAGACACCTTCCATCAACCCCAGTGCTTCTTCCGTGTTGGAGCTGACAGACTGGTCTGACGGGGTATTTGAACCTCCTTTGACATGTAAACTGACTACAGCGGAAGTAAAGAAGTTCTTTGACAAGCCTATGCAAGTTCCACAGTGGCCCTGTCATGCTCAGTCAATAGAGAGGTGTGTGAAACAAGTCACAGAGGCAGCAGGCAGGGTGTATACACATGAGAAACGTGAGGGCTATATCAGAGGCCAAGAAGCAAGTCGGCGGCTGATGTCCAAGAACGAATCAAAGCAAGACTTGATGAAACTTGTTGTTTAAATATTTTTTTTACTGATGTCATTACTTTCTAATGTTGTTTTATGATTACACGGATATGTTTTATGATTACTAGGATATGTTTTATGCAGAGAAACTAAAATTTTTATAGCATTACGTGACATTTTGAGAAGCTAAAATTAATAAATGTTGTTTTCCGAGAGCAATTTATGTGCTTTTTAATCAAACGTAGATTTACCAAGCTAAGTGTTGAGCAATCACAAAAATAATAGCAGATTTGAATTCTTCACATTCAAAAACATATTTTTAAAACCCCTCAGTGAAGGAATTGGCAAAAATTAATTTTCACCTCCCAAATTGACACACCCTAGTATCCCATGGTCCAGAAGTTCCTATTCCCCGCCCACCCGAGAGTCTGGATCAATACAATTCAGATTCATTCAGCTCCAAATCCAGACAATGATGATGTTTATGAACAGCCAACAGCTGACCGAGATCCTCCTAAACCATTAACCCAAGCCGAACTAAATGACTTAGTCAGGGATTTGAATCTGCCTAAGGACTCTGCAGAACTTTTGGGGTCTAGATTGCAAGAGAACAATTTATTGGCATCCGACACATACTTCGCTTGGTACAGAAATCGTGAGAAAGACTTCGTGCCTTTTTTCGAAGAAGATGGTCCCTTGGTATTTTGCAAGGACATCACAGGATTAGTGTGCAAGCTAGGCATCGAATACCAAACCAGTGACTGGAGGTTTATAGATTCCTCTAAAACCAGTCTAAAAGGAGTGTTACTGCACAACGGTAACAAATATGCATCAATCCCAGTGGCCCATTCTACTCATTTAAAAGAGACCTATGATAACATGAAACTGCTTCTGGAAAAAATTCAGTATCAAAATCACAGATGGATATTGTGTAGGGATCTCAAAGTCCTTTGCATGTTACTTGGGCAGCAATCAGGATACACTAAGATGCCATGTTTCATCTGCGAATGGGATAGTCGAACACGTGACCAGCACTGGAAGAGGAAAACTTGGCCTCCTAGAGAGAATCTTACCCCAGAATCAAAGAACATTTTGCATGAACATCTAGTTGAACCAAATAAAATCCTCCTACCACCTTTGCACATTAAGTTAGGCTTGATGAAGCAGTATGTCAAAGCATTGAATAGAGAAGGTGAGTGTTTCAAGTACATTTGTTCAAAATATCCAAAGATTAGCTACGAGAAAATAAAGGAAGGTGTTTTTATAGGTCCTCAGATTAGAAAGTTAAACAGACGATCATTTCCTGAACACAATGATCAATAAAGAAAAAGAAGCATGGCTTGGTTTCAAAGATGTTGTTGAAAACTTCTTGGGAAACTACAAAAGCCAAAATTATGAAAGACTGGTGGAAAATATGCTTAAAAAGTTTTGCGCCTTAGGCTGCAACATGAACCTGAAAGTTCACTTCTTATTTTCGCATCTTGACCGTTTTCCCGAAAATCTCGGAGATGTCAGTGAGGAGCAAGGGGAACGATTTCACCAGGACATCAAAACCATGGAAAGAAGATATCAAGGAAGATGGCATACAAATATGATGCGGATTACTGCTGGTGTCTGCAACGAGATCAGCCTAACGCACAGCATAAGAAAACATCAAAGAAGCACCGGTTTAGTCGTCATTAGTCAGATCTACCTTCGTAGTCTTAAGTCCTTGGAATAAGTCCTGAAATGTTTGCAAGTAAAGAAGTAAATATATTTTGTTTCTTTCAGTTATTTTTTATTCTTTCATAAACAAGCAATATGCTTGTCCAAGAGCTAGGAGCTATTTAATTCTGCTTTAATTAGTTTTATTCTATCACCTAAAGATTTCGTGCTACAAGGGGTGTTGTAATACCTCATCTGTCCCCAAATGTTAACTACCATTGATGGGAGGGGAGAGAGTATTTTGCTGGGAACGGGACTGGTTGTTATATATATTTACCTACATTATTATGTAAGCGTTACTGTAGTCTATAACAACAAAATTTATGGTTTAGCATGTGCAATCCAATGTTGGTCTCGATAAGATGGTTCACATTTGGGGATAAATGGGGGATTTATGACACACCCTGTAGTAAGAAAACCATACGTGATAGGGAAAAACTAGCTATATTTTGAGATCAGCGCACTCAAATTATATAGAATCACCAACTAGTTTGTAAAAATCGATCGACACGTTTTCAAATGTGTACTGGTGTAATGGATAAACATGTCAGAAGATCCACAAAATTACTGATACATATCTCGTCAAAATTTCCAAATATAGTAGTTGCTGCATTGGACTTCCCTGACCACCTGGTTTCACCAATTAGCTTTAATCGTTTCATCTTTTCTTTCCCCAGATGATGTCCAACAACTTCAACCCAGATGGCCATTCGCTTATATACCTTCACAAATTTTGCTAAATTTTGGAGTAAATTGAAGAAGGAAACTGCTGGTACACAACACTTCGTGGTTTCAGTAACTACTAAATTGAGTACATGGGCATAGCACCATACATGAACATGCTGATCAGCTATATCAGCAATTTTACTCTGTAAGCCATTATATTGTCCATGGTAGCTTGCAGCACCATCTGTGCTCTCTGATAAGCAGTTTTTCGGATCTATTTCAAGACGTTGTAATGTTTCATTTAATAGGTCAAAAAGTCCCTGCCCTGTACCATCATTGCTTGGAACAATTGCATGTAGTCGTTCATGGATAGTACCATTTAGTACATATCGAATAACAATACTAAATTCATCAATTGATGAAATATCCTGGGTTGAATCTACTTGTATGGAATAATACTTGGCCTCAGCAACTTCTTGAGTAATTTTTACCTGTATCATATTCTTCATAATTTGAGTTAAAGAAGAGATGGTTGTCTTACTCAAGAATGTGACAAGACTACCACGACCTTTATTTTGTGCCTTTCTTTGTTTTTCCAATCTTTCACATCGTTGTTCAGACTTTTCCTTCACCATGGAAACATGAGAAGCCATAATAGGATCATATTTTGCCATCAACTGCACAGTAGCCAAGAAATTTCCATGGTTTTCTGTTTCATCAAGAAGAGAATATGCTGACTCATTTCTGTGGCCACGAAAAGGAAGAGCTTGTTTACCTAACATCTTTATTATATCTACAACTCTGGCAACAATATTTCTCTGCTTTAGTACTTCATCTTTTCGCTTCTGCAATGATGCAGCGAAAAAAACGAGCTAAACCACCATCATTTACTACTGATATATTCCTGAGCATGCTTGCTATGTATACCAGTTGATTCATGTTCTGATAAGCACTGGCTAATGCGTCTGTAATCATTAAATCCTCGCACAAAAGCAGATGGGTTAGAAGAGGTTGGTGACTCAAATGCCAAGCAAAATGAACAATATAGTGATCTATTCTTCTTATTATATGTTAACCAGTGTCGTGAGACAGTTCCACCCATAATATTTCGCTCATATAACTTTACATTAAATGGCAGATCATGATCATGTGGCTGAATTGGATGCTCTTTGAAAAAAGATTTCAAAAATGTTCGTGTAGGATACTGAAAGAGCTTATCCTGTCTAAATGTTTGTTGATTCTCATCATTATTTAAATCAGCTACTAGATCTTTTTGATTATGTACATGTACAGGCCCAGGTTCAGTTACTGTTATTCCACCAGCTAATTCAGAATCATAAAAATCAGCATCTACAGACTCAAAAACGTTAGGCATACCTTCATCTTTATGTCCTAGATCTACAGTATCAGCATGAACAGTTGTAGTTGAATTTCTCTGTAAGTCGCTTTCCTCTCTCTGACATGTAGATATAGGTGTTGATATCATAAATGCTGTTATAGGCCTGCACTTTTTTGCTGAATCATTTCTTTCTGCTTCTCGTTTATCTTTCCGTTTCTGTGCTCCAGATTTCTGTTTCATGTGTTCCATTTCCTTATGTGGAAAATTCAGCAGCCTAAAAAGGGTATCCCCACGGCTACCCGCGTCCACCCTTACCTCAGGTTCGAAAAGGTATTGTTTAAATTAAAACTTAGGGTTCCCACTACTTGGACGCTTTAAAATGTTTAATTTAGACTGAAGTTGGGTAGATTTAAATCGGTTTAATTTAGACTGAAGTTGGGTAGATTTAAATCGGTTTAATTTAGACTGAAGTTGGGTAGATTTAAATCAGTTTAATTTAGACTGAAGTTGAGTAGATTTAAATCAGTTTGATTTAGACTGAAGTTGAGTAGATTTAAATCAGTTTAATTTAGACTGAAGTTGAGTAGATTTAAATCAGTTTAATTTAGACTGAAGTTGAGTAGATTTAAATCAGTTTAATTTAGACTGAAGTTGAGTAGATTTAAATCAGTTTAATTTAGACTGAAGTTGAGTAGATTTAAATTTGTCTAATTTAAATTGACAAATAAGTTAGTCTTTACAAGCCTAAATATAAAGTATCGATTTAGTTTGCGACATTATGCAATTGGTTGTTCCACAATATATACCGCTAGTCAGATTAAGCTCGTGAATCGCAATTAACTCGTTTCAAGCTGATAACCCCAGTCAACCTGTCGAAGGTTCAACTTGACGAACGTTAATGAAATTCCAATTCAATCTAAATAGCTAACCCTGGATGGTTCTCCTCGTGTAAGACAATGCACAATGGCGTTCTCAAACACTTGGGTCAACGATTAACACCCGGTAAAATATATATATATATATATATTATATATATATATATATATATATATAGGTGGAACGACGAGTGAATAAAATGAATTCTAGATCTTAAAAGAATTCGACATTTATTAGAATCATTAGTGAATGATGTTAAATCTTGGCATTTTATTATAAAACGAAGTTAACTGAAATAATAACGGGTTAAAATTACGGAGTCAAACCGATACGTATTACTCGTAGTAGAACTTCGAACGAACTAAGATGGCGACTCCAGCTCTTTTCGCCGGCATCAAGGTGCGTCAGAGCGCGCCAAAAGTGGAGTATAACATTGTCGTCCAGAATTTCCAAAGGTTGGAAGGAATTGAGAGTCAGTACTCTGGCGGGCGTACGATTTTGGTTATATTTTTAGCGATTGGTCGATTATAAAATAATACAATATATATATATATATATATATATATATATATATATATATATATATATATATATATATTATGGTTTTATATAGACTTTTAATAGAATTCCTGAACCCACTGTCTAAATATTTTAAACACCTTACCTGAAATATAAAAAAAATAAATAAAATTAATTAATAAAGTAATCTGATTTACTAATTGCATTTAATATAATCAAGATCAACAAATTTCAAAACAAATAACAATGCTTGAATTATACTATAATGAATGAATATATGTATTCTGTAACTGTATTGTAATGTAATTGTAATGTAATGTATTGTAATCTTTTCTCAATACTATTACATGTACTTTCTTATTTATTTTTATATCTATCTTTATATATAGCAGCTTTATATAAAATATATACATAACTCTATATATCTTTTATATATGGACATAGAAATGGGTAAAATATAATTATACGTATATAGGAGCAATAACAAAAATAAGAGACTTATTTTGATAAATTGGAATTGATTTTAATGAAGCACGTAGGCAACTATTAAATAAACTAATGAAGTTAAAAATGTCGCAGTGACAGGCAGGTTGGCAAAACTGTATTTTAGGCACGTAAATTTATTAATTTTTGCTACTTTCTAAAAGTTTAAAACCTGCAATAATTTTAACAAATTAAAGAAGTTATTAATACATTTGCCTTTTTATATACTATTAATAAATACAAAATAAAAAAAATTCCAAAAAATTACAATATTAATAAATACAAAATAAAAAAAATACAAACAAATAATTACAAAAATCTAAATAAATTATATCTATTTCATGTAATAGAAATACTGTCAACACCTCAATTAAGATTCTAGGATATATCTCATCAGGCCCAACTGACTTATGTTTATTTAAACTTTATATACGAGTATAAGAGATTGGCTGCCAATTTTTTTTACCTCAGGTCTAGGGGGCCAACTTCCCTTTTTTCTAGGGGGGGCCCATCTGCCACATGGCAGACTGACAGCCTAGCCAGTCCGCCACTGGTTATTTCTTACGTTAACATAAATTCATCAGCTAGAGCTAGTAGCATTTTCACCTGCTCCTGGTCTTCTCGTGTGCCCCCCTTGTCCTGGTGTATACATATATTTTTTCCTATCCTTTTATATTTCATGAATGGGAAATTAAAATCTCCACAGAGAAAAATATTTGGGGTTGGAGAGTGTAGATCTTTTACCAGGTTTCTTACCTCTGTAATGGAATCTGAAAATTTTGAGGTTGGCGTGTTTGGGGGTCTGTATATTATAATTAGTACCAAATTTAATTTTTCAATTTTTGTTGCTACACATTCTACGTAGTTGTTTGAGGTACTTATAGCCATTTCTGCTATGTGCCCTTCGCGTGTGTAAATAGCACAATATATATATATATATATATATATATATATATATCTTAGACCCTCGCTTCCTTCAAGCGGTTTCGAAGAGTCAGTTCAATATACACATTTTAATAATTCACATTTTAATAATTTGTGTTTTAATAAGTGTTTTGTTCTTTTCAGATTTGTTGTTGAACATATGGCACAGAAATTGACAATAGATGAACGGGTGGAGATAGTTTTAATGTGTGCAAGGCGTGGTAACACACACCGATCAGTTGCTACTGCTTTTAATGACAAACACCCTGAGAGGCCGCTAGTTGTTCAGGAATCAGTTGGAAAACTGTTCACTCGCTTCAAAGAAACGGGAAGTGTTCATGATCGGCCGCGTAGTGGCTGGCCAAAAAGTTCAACCGATGCAGCATCATCACTAGCAGTACTTATTCACCCCGAAAACAGCCCACGTAAGTCCTTAAGAAAGTTATCCCAGGAAACGGGTGTCTCCAGAAGATCCATTCAACGGATTCTTACAACAAATCGTTTCCACCCTTACAAAGTCCAACTCGTTCAGGAACTGCACGGTGACGACACAGACCGTCGTGTAGAGTTCTGCCAGTGGTTTCTTTCTACAACATCGACAGCTTCAACGAAGGATCATGTTCAGTGACGAAGTGATATTTCACCTCAGCGGTCGTGTCAATAGGCATGATGCACGCTAATGGGCCAATGAGAAACCCCACTGGATGGAGGAAGGACATGTGCAATTCGATCCACGAATTATGGTGTGGGCTGCGCTCTGGGGGGATCGGTTAACTGGTCCGTACTTTTTCGACCGTAATGTAACAGGTGAGACATATTTGCATATGCTGCAAACATTTCTAATGCCCATACTGGACGACATTCCACTGACAGAACGGGCGGAGATGTGGTTTCAGCAGGATGGTACACCACCACATTTCACAACCATCGTCCGGAGCTCTTTAGATGAAACATTCCGAAGCAAGTGGACCGGAAAGGCGAGAGCCCGTCGAATGGCCATCTAGATCTCCAGACTTCAAGCTTCTTGACTTTTTCTTGTGGGATCATCTCAAGTCGGTAGTCTATGCTGATCGACCCATAACCATACGTTCTCTAAAGTAAATGCAAAACTTCACTTTGTGACAATAAATCCCACACTAATAAACGGAGTTTATTTCCACAACAGTTTCGATGCCCACTGGCATCCTCTTCGGGTGAATACAGAAAAACGAATGAACAAAAGTGAGTAAGAAAACATTCCAGGAAGGGTAAGGAACATTCTAGAAGGGCAGAGACCATCAAGAAATTCACACCTAGGTTAGATCCCGTTCACCCGACACCGGAAGGAATTTTTTGACCAAGAATCTCATTAAAGGGTCCAGCTTATAAGTACCTTTGCACAAATTAAAGTTATCTTCTTGTTCTATACATACAGATTCTATTATTTTTCTTTTGACATAATTATTACATTTGTAAAGTAACTTACTTGATTCCCAATCTATGGTATGATTATTTTGGCTGGCGTGATAAAAATTGCATTATTAGTGTTCCAACATTTGAAGGCATATTTATGTTCTTTAATGCGAGTTTCAATATTTCTTCCAGTTTCTCCTACATATACTAAATCACAATTTTTACAGGGAATGCTGTATACACCCGCTTTCTCCTGTTTTACAAAGTTATTCATAACCAATTTATTTTTTACAGTAGACGAATATTTGAACGTCAAATCAAACCTAAAATCTTTCGTCAAAGGTTTTACATTTTCTAAGCCAGAAATGTAAGGCAAACTCAAATACTGTTTTTGGTTAACTAAAGGTTCCCGAGGGGCATAAAAAGATTTCCTGGCTTTAAAATACGCCTTTCTGATAAACCACTCGGGATATTTTAAATCCTTAAAAATGTTCCAAATCTTTGAATTTTCTGAGTCCAGCAAATGTGGCCTACATCAGATGTGGACACATCTATGTGTGCCAAAATCAGTACCAGTGTGTCAAGGAATGTTCAAACATCATGCATTGAATGCGTCAGGAAGTGTCTCCAAGTCGAAGGCCACCAATTCGAACATTTATTGTAATTTAATAAAATGTGCCTATGGTTCCTGACTTTTGCGCCACCCTGTATATATATATATATATATATATATATATATATGAAAATCATTTCACGAAAGTAACACGTGAAAAATATTTATGATGAATAAAACCACGAAGGAAAGGAAACAGAATGGTGCTCAAGCGCTTTCGTCTAATGACATCCTCAGGAACACTGAGGATGTCATTAGACGAAAGCGCTTGAGCACTATTCTGTGTTTCCTTTCCTTCGTGGTTTTATTCATCATATATATATATATATCAGGGGCGACGCCAGACTTTTCACAAGGTCAGGCACAAGCATTATGGGCTTGATATGACTTCGATAGAATTCATATTAATGAATATGTAAATTTTGTTTTTTAAATAATTTTGCTTTTGTTTTCAAAAATTACTTAAAGCCTACTAAATCAATAAATTGTTTAATAATTATAATAACTTACTTGTACTTTATTATGTCCTTAGAGAATGTCTTCATCATATTTAATCTACCATGAGTCATTTATACATAAACTCCAACCTCCTCGGTTTCAATGCAAATTCTTCGATGACCTTGTCATGTAGAATCTTTTGCCTCTCCAGGGAAACCACAATTTCTTTCTCTATTGCAATTCTTGCTAAACATACTAGTCTTTCCTGACCAGTTCTGTTCCTTAGATACGTCTTAATTCGATTTAATGTTGAAAAACTTCTCTCTCTGGATGCACTGCTACTGGTATAGTTAAAATCAATCTAAACAGTTTTGCAGATTCGCTAAAAGCTTTTTCTAAATCTAAGTCAATGCATAATTTTAGCAGTTCTTTGACATTTTTGCAGGCAGTAACATCAGGATCTTTATAAATATACTTCAATGTAAATGGGTATCTAAGGTCGAGTAAAAAAAGAAAAACTCACACACACACACACACACAAAAAGCACAAAAGAAAAAAATTCAAATGCATTGAAACGAATACGACACGTCGATGTCGATGTGACCAAGAAAGAAGATAGTGAAGAAGAGAAACTGGAACAGACGAAGAAATGGGAAAGAAATAGAGAAAGAGTGGAAGAGAAACGAGAGCGTGAGTAGAAGAAGACAGGCGCCCGGGCTCAACCAGGCACGCGCAGGCGTTAAGAGCAGGTTCTTTTGTAGATTTGGGGATCCGAACCCCGAGGCCTACTAACCTTGGTCCCTGAGCTAACTGACAATGAGGAAAGCCGTGCGCAATTTATAGTTGCCACATATCTCTATTTTCCCTCAAACAGCTTTCTGAGGATGAGATTTGGCATCTACCGTAATGTTAGGCACTTAGAAATATGCCTGACTCGTAAACTGAAAAACTCGCTTTTCTCTTCTTTGAAAAAATAGATTAACAAAATTATATACTTACCTGATTGTTTTGACAGATGCTATACTGATGTTGATTTTAAATTACATTAAATTTCGTAAAAGTTTCATTTTTTCATAAGTATGATGCAAGGCATCGGAAATGATGCCTCACCTGGCTTTGTGGCTTAATGCGCTCGGTCGCTCAGACATCATAAAACAAGTCTGACTTTGCCCAAAGAAGCGGCGCGTGGAGAGAAGGAAAAAATGCGACATTCTAAAATTTATGTTGCTCTAATAAAGTGACCATATTAAATAGATCTTTGAAATACACAAATTTAAATTTTACATGATGACCAGGAAATTAAATTTATTTTTCTTTTAAAGTTAGGTCAGGCTGAGCCTGATCTGCCTGACCCCCCGCCGTCGCCTCTGAATATTATTATATATATATATATATATATATATATATATGAGTGATTATAGGGTTCAAAGTAAGATTAGGGACTAGTTCCTCCATTATTTTCCAAGTGTACCTCTCTCTTCTTCTTTCCAGCGAATATAAATTTAATTCACGTAGCTTTTCCCAGTAATTTAGTTCTTTGCATCTGTGAAGCTTCTCTGAATCCTTTCTAGTTGATTAATGTTTTCGTTTTTACATGGGGATATTAAGACTGAACAATAGGGTGGATCGATTTTACATTTTTTTCGATTTCCATATTCTAATAGAGACAAAAACTTGCGCATGCATGAGAAAATAGCCTCTGCAAAATCTTAGCTTAATAGATAATCATCTTCTGCCCCCAACAGAGCGATGAAAATCATATTTTAGTAGTCAAAAACGTATTTTTCTTATAATTTTTAAAATATTTCAATATGCATCAAAATTATTCCTAATAACTATAAAGTCGATGAAAAAGACCTCATATGATCGTTTTTCCAAGCGCGTTGTCCTACGTTAATATCTTTTGCCCCCGGCAACAACGTCAAATGTTGAAAAAATAGGTAATTTATATACATATTTTCAGATCGGCTCTTTGTCTTAAATAATGCATTTATATATTTCCCATAGCATTTATATCGTTGCTTAGGCAAGAAATAACACAGGCAAAATTTTATGACTCTAGGCTAGGGTTTAAAGGTCATCTCTGGTGAGTGCTGCCAGCAGCAGCTGCCACTGACGCGCCAGTCGAAAGGGTGGAGCCATTCGTATGATTGAAATGAAACTACAAAGGCCAGTTCAGTGGATCATATGCCTATTACACGGTAATGAATTATCACTGCGACACCTCATTCAAGACTTGGACGGCAAAACAACTGGGCCAATGGGCTTTACTGGACCAGTTGGAAAACAACTGAACGACTGCGAAAAACTTCCAATTACAGAATTCGATGCCATTCCATCTCTCGACATTGACATAGATGATGCCGAGTTGAGCACTGACCAAAAATATTTGTTAGGCATCTACAGAGCAGTGTCGAGCGGTAGCTGCTCTTCAGCTCTCGCGGCTCGAAATCCAGGTAAGATGGCGCATTCCAGGTGGCTGACAACAGCAAATAGATTTCTGCGCCTCCATGTTTCAACCAGTGAACCCTCCAGCACCTTCAACGAAATTGTGCGATTCATTATGACAGTTTACGCACCAATTTGGTTTAAGATAAAGAAAAACTCCAGTTTCACTGAGGGCGCAAAACATTTTTTCGAAATGATGCGTCTCTCTCAGACCATGCCTCAAAGATCTAAGACAATCGCCAACAAAGTCCTCCGTAGAAATTCTTTCTTTGCTCACCCAGAAAATATTTTGATCTCCATGCTACATGCCGATGAGCAACACATAAGAGAATTGGGATGGAGAAGAATATTAAAAGCACGATCAAAACAATCACCAGCGGGGGAAATTCGAGCCTTCGCCATGCCTGAGCTGCTCTACGATAGTCAAAACAATTACGAAATGAAACTGGCAAACGGCTGAGGTGACCGAACCCCCCGTTACAAAAACAATACCTGATACCCGAATGAAAGAGTTTGTTGAGACGGGAGACCAGCCTGATGGACTGATCCCACTATTCCCTTGTCATACTCAAGCGGTCGAGAGACTCATCAAATTAGTAACCGAAGCCTCTGCCAGTGTAAGTGGAATAGAAGAGAGGGACGGATTCATCCGCTCCCGTCTTCACTCCCGAACAAAAATTCCACGATTTGATTCTAAGAAAGATTACCGTATGTAAATCGACATGCAGCCAAAGGAAGGGTGGTTGGGGCTGGATAGGGTGGAACTCAACGTACAGCCACCTCCTTGTGGTGAGTTCTGGGTTGCTAATTTTATAAAATTAGCAAGCGAGGAGCTGTACTTAGTACTTATCGTACTTATAACATCGCATTAACGTAATTATAATCCACATTTAGACTTTTCTCGGGGACAGAAGATATTACTCTAGAGTCATAAAATTTTGCGTGTGTGTTATTTCATGCCTACGCAACGATATAAATGCTATGGGAAATATATAAATGCATTATTTAAGACAAAGAGCCGATCAGAAAATATGTATATAAATTACCTATTTTTTCAACATTTGACGTTGTTGCCGGGGGCAAAAGATATTAACGTAGGACAACGCGCTTGGAAAAACGATCATATGAGGTCTTTTTCATCGACTTTATAGTTATTAGGAATAATTTTGATGCATATTGAAATATTTTAAAAATTATAAGAAAAATACGTTTTTGACTACTAAAATATGATTTTCATCGCTCTGCCGGGGGCAGAAGATGATTACCTATTAAGCTAAGATTTTGCAGAGGCTATTTTCTCATGCATGCGCAAGTTTTTGTCTCTATTAGAATAAGGAAATCGAAAAAAATGTAAAATCGATCCACCCTACTGAACAATACTCCAAGTTGGGCATGATCAGTGTTTCCAACAGAGGAATCATTATATTCCTGTCCCTTCCTTTACACGTTTTCAGTATCTGTCAAGGTATTCTTTTTGCTATATGTACTGCTATCTTATTTTGTGTTTCAAATTTCACGTAATCAGTCATTGAACTCCGAAATCACTTGTTTTAGTGTTTCTCTGAATTTCCTTCCATCTGGGGTATATTACTCTATGGAATTTTAGATCCTCCCTTCTTCCTTACCTTAACAGTTGAAATTCCTGTGTTGAATTTCATAATTTCATATTATTGCCTTCATACTAATTCTAGATTCTGTTCATGTCTGTTTGTAGACATTCTGTATCACTTGGGTTTCTTATTTTTCTACAAATGTTTGTCATCAGCAAAGCATGTTACTGTGCTATCACTGGTAACTTCATCATCTATGAGTATATCAGTTTGTATGAATATGAAGAGTAATGAAACTAATACTGTTCCTTGTGGTCCTGAGGTACGGACCTCTAATTCTGATGAAGATATTTCTTAGACTGTAATGACTTGCTGCCGCTCACTAAGGAAATTATATACCCATTTTCCTAGTTTTCCTGTTTTTTCCATATACAGCACTTTAATTAAGTTATGCGTTATGATTCCATGGTCACACTTGTCGAACGCTTTGGAAAATTCTGTGTATATCACATCGCAGTTTTCATTATTTTTGTGCTCCATTCATCGTGATAAGCACGATCTTCCTGGCCTAATCCATATTGATTATCATTTAATTTTTTTCTGAGTCTCCAAACGTCATAGATTTTTTTCTCTAACTACTCTTTCAAATATTTTGGGAAGATGAGATACCAGCGATGCTGACCTATAGTTTTTAGCCTCAGATCGATCCCCTCTTTTATATATTTGAACTTTGTTCGCTCTCTTTAGGATGCTTGGTATTTCTTCCGTATCGAGTGGTCGTCCCTCTATCCAATGTAAGGATTCGGCGATTTCATTCTTGCAGTTTTTAATCAGTGTGGCATTCCATTTGTGCTGCTGAGTGTGCTTTTAGTTCCCCCACAGCTGGTGTGATATCATCTGTTGTGAATTCCCTTCGTAATTCTTCTTCAAAGGGCACATTTTTAATGCATACTAGCGGAGTGACCCGGCATTGCCCGGGGGAGTTGAACGCTAAATATATATATATATATATATATATATATACATTTAACTGCAAACACGCAGTATAATTAACGTAAAGAACGACGCTTGTATAGGAGATATTCCGCGCAAGACGAGAGAGAGAGAACGAAACAAATGAAAAAATGAGGTAACCACCCGGGAATCGAACCCGGGATCTTCCGATTGCCGGTCAGATGCGATAACCATTACACCATGGGCCTCACTCTTCCAAATGCCGTAATTCTTCTACATACTCGCAGAAACCAATGCCCCAAGGGGGCACCTCCCGCATGCCGGTTAGGTTAATTGAATGCCCGGTTAGGTTAACTGAATGTCCAATTAGGTTAATTGAATGCCCGGTTAGGTCAACTGAATGCCCGATTAGGTTAATTGTACGCCCTTGACTATTGGTTAGGTTAAGTCGTGATATTTTCGTTAGTTTTAACGAAAATATCACGACTTAACCAATCGTCAAGGGCGTACAGTTGACTTAACCGGGCATTCAATAATTTTACCGTTGGTTTCGATATATATATATATATATATATATATATATATATATATATATATATGATGAATAAAACCACGAAGGAAAGGAAACACAGATGGTGCTCAAGCGCTTTCGTCTAATGACATCCTCAGGAACACTGAAGTACATAAAGAGTTACAACCTATATATAGGTTACAGAAAAAAAAAAAAAATCTATATATATATATATATATATATATACAATAAACGGAAAAACAAAATTAAAGGATCGTGGAAGGGGGCACACAAATTTATAAGGAAAAACTCGATTTTTAGCACAAGATTAAAAGAATTGTTTCCAACCAATGTTATAGATAAAAAAAAATATATATATATATATATACAAATTTATACTGGAAATCTGCCCGGGTTTTAGCACTCTGCTCTTTTTGTATAAAAAAAAAAAAAAAATTGAACAATTATCGATTTTTAGCACAAGATTAAAAGAATTGTTTCCAACCAATGTCTCAACAAGGCAAAACGAACTTTCTATCGCGTCAATAATAACACTCGTACTTTGTCAAAAAATATTTTAGTACTTCCATTTTTCCCGGGCTTTTTAGGCATTGCTAATGTATTTAAACTTTTGGATATTAATGTAGTATTTTCATATAACAATATTGTGAAAAATATCATAGTAAAAAATAGCCCTACCAATAATTCAGGCATTATCTATAAAATTGGGTGTAAACAATGTGATTCCTTTTACATAGGTCAGACGGGAAAGGATTTGCACACACGTATAAAACAGCATCAATATTCCATTAGAACAGGACAGTTGTCCAGTGCTCTTTTTGTCCATTTGTCAGAGTTATCCCACTGTATTGATTAGAATAATGCTTCAGTTTTATTTCACTCTAGCAACATTGTTAATAGAAATATTCTTGAGTCTGCCATTATCCAACTAACAAATAACTTCAACATAAGCAAAGGTCTTTTTCAACTCGATCCTGTTGTTTTGAATTCCTTCAGAACAGATTTAGATAAGAAAGGTAGAACGCTAAATCTTTGGTAAATTTGTATGCCACTAACTTTTATTTTTCAATTTTTATATACAAAAAATAGGGCAGAGTGCTAAAACCAGGGCAGATTTCCAGTATAAATTTGTATATATATTTTATTTTTTTTATCTATAACATTGGTTGGAAACAATTCTTTTAATCTTGTGCTAAAAATCGATATGCTAAAACCCGGGCAGATTTCCAGTATAAATTTGTATATATATTTTATTTTTTTATCTATAACATTGGTTGGAAACAACTCTTTTAAGCTTGTGCTAAAATCGATAATTGTTCAATTTTTTTTTTTTTTTTTATACAAAAAGAGCAGAGTGCTAAAACCCGGGCAGATTTCCAGTATAAATTTGTATATATATATATATTTTTTTTTTTTATCTATAACATTGGTTGGAAACAATTCTTTTAATCTTGTGCTAAAAATCGATAGTTTTTCCTTATAAATTTGTGTGCCCCCTTCCACAATCCTTTAATTTTGTTTTTCCGTTTATTGTATATATATATATATATAGATTTTTTTTTTTTTTTTCTGTAACCTATATACAGGTTGTAACTCTTTATGTACTTCAGTGTTCCTGAGGATGTCATTAGACGAAAGCGCTTGAGCACCATCTGTGTTTCTTTCCTTCGTGGTTTTATTCATCATAAATACTTTTCACGTGTTACTTTCGTGAAATAATTTTCATATATATATATATATATATATATTTTTTTTTTTTTTTTTTTTTTTTTTTAGTTCAGGAAGAACCGATTCGCCTCTATTTAAAGGGCATATCTCAGCGGAAAAACAAAGAAAAAGTGAGAGGAAAGACAGAGGAAAAAGAAAGGGTGGAGGGGACAGTCGAAGTGGAAAAAGACCAAGGATGACAAGGACTGCAGGGTCGAGCCCCATCATCCTTGGGTGCTAGGGCCGGGAGGGCGCACGTGAAACCTCCAGGAACAAGCACGTACAAACGAGCACAAAGAGCACTCAAGAGCACGAGCTTAGAACCCCCTTGCGGGGATGTATATATATATATATATATATATATATATATAGTATACATGACCTCGGAGGCCGACGCCACGTAGCCTATACACACACACACACACACACACACACACAAATCTATGATACACTAATCTATACCAACATTTGTGACGGTCGAACTGCCTGCAAACTTTCTTTCTTTGTTTCTTATGGCCAGCCGAACCATTGGCCAGATTTGGATGAGACTTCTGGGATAGGGGTGACTGAGGCCGGGGAAGAATATAGGCTATGTGGCGTCGGCCTCGGAGGTCATATATATATATATATATATAATTTAGTGGTGGACCGGATATCCGCATCATTTTTAACATCTGCATCTGCACTTCTGACTGCGGATGTTATGCGGATATTACCTCTAATAAATTATGCAATTTACAATTAAATTAGCTTATAAAGTAGCTTATAAGGCCCAGTCATGCACATTTCATGTAAAGTATTAATCATTAATGAACAAACAAATATATAAACCTCAAAATATAAATACGTGGTAACACAGAAAATTGAATGAAACTTGTTTCATTGAATTTTCTGTGGCTGAAACTCTTGAGAAAGTTATTATTTTTATCATAATGAAAACATTAATATTAATTTTAATTTTTATGCATTGCCTGCCATAACAGTAATATCACGAAATTTGAAAAATTATGTCATATATTCATAATTCTATATTATATTGATAGATTAACTAAATATCCGCATCCGCATCCGCAGATGTTGAAAAACTGACATCCGGTCCACCACTAATATTAGGATAGAATAACAAAATTTTAGTGGAACCATAACTCAAATATCCCCCCGAAAGGGCCGAATTACCCCTCCCCCCCCGTGGGGTAATTACCCCCAGGTTAAATACCACCGTTTTGATCATTGGTTAATGCAGTGTTTCATTCTTCAAAGGTCCGATAGTTGCGTCGTATTTCGTCTTCCATTTGTAAAATTACAGAAGTATTTTGAATTAACCTTTATCGCTTCTATAGCGCCGGCTGTCTTTGCAGTTTCTTAATTTTTCAATCACTCTTTCTCTTGCGGAACATTAACCTCTTTTGTCTCTCAAACCCGCTGAATTTGCATTTCGTTTTGTTAATACAAAATTTGTCAATAAAATCTCACATCACAGTTTTCACAGTTCGCCTGGCAGTCTTTCAGATGAGTTTTCGTGAGGCATGTAAAGTCTGCTCTTGTTTCTTGCACGAGTTCTTTCAGGTATGTCACTTTGGTTTTAGGCCTTGCATGTTGGCTAGGAATTTTTATATTTTTGTTTTCAATATCTTCTTTATGTAGTTCAGATTCGTTATCCATTGGTGATGCATGTTTCGTTGCCCTGTGATCCTCCAAGAATTTTCTGTCCGTTTTTATCTCTTTCGTTAAATGCTGTCCCGATATCGTACTAATTTCGTTCTGCATTTATTCCGTACCGCTCTTGGATCCCCGTATTTGTCGACTGTCTTTGTATATGTTGAATGGTATTTAGTCGCTGAATTGTGTTGGCTACACCTAAAAAATTGGTAACCCTGTTTGCTGATGGTTTTGGCTGCTCAACTGTCGTGTTCCTTTGAGGGTGGTGATGGTAACGGCATTTTTTCCTGTACTTGCCTCTCCAGTACCTTGCATAAATTTTGCAGATACTAAAGTGGTGGAACTTGCAGTTTTATCAAAATTTACAATTTCCATTTTTGTATTGGAATTTGCATAAAATGGGACGTGCATAGATGCATTGCCCGTCCCTGTATCTGCAACACCCCTATGCATAATATTTACATACAATATTTTCTACAATTTTAGTTTTTATCGGATTTTTTTTCATTATTTTAATTTTGGGATTTCACCACATCACACTTTGTTTTTTTTGTTTCTCCTACAACATACATATATATATGGTGTGTGTGTGTGTGTGTGTGTGTAAACCGTATGTTACGAAACAATTTCTCTAATTCATGTTTATGGTGCACGACTGTGCTCTTATGCGTAGAATACCGTCAAGTGTTTGCCACTGCATTCGCTTCGATATAATGAGCATCTATCTGTGACAACAACTGTTTTCCCTCTTCCGTAAACTTTCCTTTGAAGAGCAAATTAAACAGACGCATATGCAAATGAGTAAAATATGTAAATTCACTTATAACAACAATACTTCATATTGCAATCAATATATATATATATATATATATCGAGAAACCGTCTGAAGGAAAGTAAAATTCTGAAAATATTTATGACTACATCTACTGTGCAAGTATAATAATATACAAGTATTTCTTGTCACGCTCTTCGTCTTCCCATAAGATATTATGATAGAACCGAGCTAATCTGTATCTCTTTTGGGTTATAGTGAATATTGCGCAGGTAAATAAAATTAGCGAATAATACCCCAAAATAAAATAGAAAATGGGATTAGAAATAATTTATTCTCCGATATAGAAAATCAGCTGTTTGACTCCGGCCAGGAAGAGAAAGAGGAGGAGGAGGAGGAGAAGGAGAGGAGGAGGAGGAGGAGGAGGAGGAGGAGGAGAAAAAAGAAAAAGAGCTGATGGTTTTTCATTTAAAGTTGAAATCCTTTTTTAAATCAGTTAAGACGCCAATGAACAAAAATTACTGCATCTAAAATATTGTAAATACGAAATTCTTGTTAATATTATCTCACACTCTGTAAATTCAGTTTTATTGGTCACGATAATCAAAATAATTAAATATGTAATTGGTAAACAACGATTTGTAATATGGCGACCGACTCTTGACTCCAGCTAAAATCGGAAGGAAGGTACAAACCAATGAGATTGCGTTTTTAAACTCTCATTGAATGTAATCACTGGTTTTTTTTTAACCTAATTTCTTCCAAACCATCCTTTAAAAGTGAACAAAATAGTAACATAATGAAGAATAAGTTCGCCAGCCACCTCACCATGAACGAGATCTGTTCTCGCTTTAAATAGAAATTCCTGTCGCTATAGAAGTCTTTCCTTTGTGTTACTCCCTCGAGTACAATGCATAATTAATTTAAATTCTTGCTTTAAAATAACGAGTGCTTTTATGTTGTCATTAAAGTAAACTAAGGAGGACTTTGTGTTATTTATGTATACGAAACCCTCTCTCAACCTTCGTCAGGTGCGTGAGTAAATCGGTGTTGCCCTCGAATCATCTGTGACCACTGTCAAGCATTTTCCTCCATGCAAAGACTGGACGTTCTACGGCCTTCATTGGAGAATCCAACCCCTGTGACGTATATACAGTATATATATGTATGTATATATATATATATATATATATAGTGATGTAGCGGATGTCATTTTTTTCACATCCGCGGATGCGGATGCGGATGAGGATGTTTGATTTCAACATCCACGGATGCGGATGCGGATGCGGATGTCTACATTTTCGTTATTTTTAGGATATATTCGAGATTTGTTGTTTAACGTATATAATAAGTTATATAGAGAGAGCTGTAGCTATAATGTAGTATAATTGATTAATTGTACAATAATTGCTGTACTTTTCCCTGAACATATAAAATAATAGCAAGCATCTAACTAATATAGAAATCAATTAGTGAATTCGTCTGCAAATAAATTCGTTATATTTTGTTGAGTTTCAGCCACAATTAGAAACCATAATTGTGTTACCCGACCTCTTTCCCCAACCTCCACCCTTATAGAAAGAGATCTTTAATTAGCTTGATAACTATTTATATTAAGTTTAAAGTTTTATTAGGCATATTTATAAATGAGTAATTAAAATAAAGTAAACTAAGATGTTCATCGTTTAATATTCAAACTTAATTATAGGAAGGTTATGCTTAAGGAACATTAATTTTTCTGCCTTTTCTGCTGCCAGTCTGTTTCTCTTTTCATCATATATTAATCCAGCACTGCTAAATAATCTCTCGCTTGGTACGCTTGTTGGAGGACGTGCTAAATGTTTCCTTGCAAGTTTACTCAAGTATGGATAGATATTCTGCGTATTTTTCCACCAACTAATAGGATTGTCACATGCAGCCAGGCGTTTTTCTTGGTGATAGCTCTCGATCATTTTTACTACATCTTTTGACATCGCGTAGGTCTCGTCATCGCTGCTTGACTCAAGAAACTGAGAGAGAGATTCTGTGATAGATTTGCTTGTTGAAGGTGTTGGTTCTGTCACTGAAACTTTTATTCTTTTGGTGGGTGGCGAAGCGACAGATTCAAGAGATTGAAGCTCTTCAACTGCTTTGCCAAGTGATGATTTAACTCGTTCTAATGTACTAGGTGAAAATAACTTAGCTTTGTAACGTGGATCTAAGTAGGTTGCAAGAGAGTAACTTCATACAAGAACAGCCTCTCGTCTTGTCGCTTGCATCACTTTTGCGCACAATGAACTAGTTCTATTATTATAGTAGAATTTGATAATTTCCGCTTATTAATGACGTTTTATCTCAACGGTCCACATCCGCACGACATCCGCAGTCCAAAGTGCGGATGCGGATGCAGATGCAGATGCGAGAAAATGTGCGGATGTTCCGCGGATGAGGATGCGGATGCGGATGTGACCTACATCACTAATATATATATATATATATATATATATATATATATATGTATGTGTGTGTGTGTGTGTGTGTGTGTGTTTCCGATAAATATATTAGATATACTAAATTTTTCATTTGCAATGAATTAAGATCCAAGCTATATTTACGACTCGTATATAAACAAATTAAATGCAGGGTAACTATAAATAACGGATATTGGACTTTTATAGCTTCGTATAATTAATGTGTGAACACTCCGTGTACACTTAAGAACAGTTTACAAAAGCGACGTTGAAAATAACTACCTAAAGATGAATGAATATTTTACCTGATGATTATATTACCTGTATATCTTATTGTGTCAACACCTCGCTCATAACTGTATTAATATGCATTTCTGTATAAAAGGATCACTTTTACGCTCGAATGTCTAAATCAAAAGGACAAGGCCTAAACTGGATTTAACCCTTTGCTGCATAGTGTTGTCCACGCCACGCAATTTTATTAAATATTGGCAAATACCTCTATACAATTTTTTTTTTATTCCCAGACTGCGTTCCCTCATACAAAAGGGATAAACAAAACATTTACCATGAAGTGGGTGTAACTTCAAAACAGACTTATCCCACTGTGAGGAAAACAAAAGACAGGTAGGAAAACAGCTGGCAAAGTGTTTTTGAAGATGGTACCAACTTAAGCGAGTATCTAAGATGAATCTTTATTTCTGCAATAGAACTGGTTCTACATCAGAAACCTTATTTTTAGAAGAAATAAAAGTATCTACGCTCTGAACATTATTAATCCTTAATGTTTCGTGAATGTTGCTGTGTAGATACTAGTGATGTAGCGGATGTCATTTTTTTCACATCCGCGGATGCGGATGCGGATGAGGATGTTTGATTTCAACATCCGCGGATGCGGATGCGGATGTCTACATTTTCGTTATTTTTTAGGATATATTCGAGATTTGTTGTGTTTAACGTATATAATAAGTTATTATATAGAGAGAGCTGTAGCTATAATGTAGTATAATTGATTAATTGTACAATAATTGCTGTACTTTTCTCTGAACATATAAAATAATATCAAGCATCTAACTAATATAGAAATCAATTAGTGAATTCGTCTGCAAATAAATTCGTTATATTTTGTTGAGTTTCAGCCACAATTAGAAACCATAATTGTGTTACCAGGATGCGGGACGTGAACCCAACTCAAATGCACCCCACCGACCTCTTTCCCCAACCTCCACCCTTATAGAAAGAGATCTTTAATTAGCTTGATAACTATTTATATTAAGTTTAAAGTTTTATTAGGCATATTTATAAATGAGTAATTAAAATAAAGTAAACTAAGATGTTCATCGTTTAATATTCAAACTTAATTATTGGAAGGTTATGCTTAAGGAACATTAATTTTTCTGCCTTTTCTGCTGCCAGTCTGTTTCTCTTTTCATCATATATTAATCCAGCACTGCTAAATAATCTCTCGCTTGGTACGCTTGTTGGAGGACGTGCTAAATGTTTCCTTGCAAGTTTACTCAAGTATGGATAGATATTCTGCGTATTTTTCCACCAACTAATAGGATTGCCATGCAGCCAGGCGTTTTTCTTGGTGATAGCTCTCGATCATTTTTACTACATCTTTTGACATCGCGTAGGTCTCGTCATCGCTGCTTGACTCAAGAAACTGAGAGAGAGATTCTGTGATAGATTTGCTTGTTGAAGGTGTTGGTTCTGTCACTGAAACTTTTATTCTTTTGGTGGGTGGCGAAGCGACAGATTCAAGAGATTGAAGCTCTTCAACTGCTTTGCCAAGTGATGATTTAACTCGTTCTAATGTACTAGGTGAAAATAACTTAGCTTTGTAACGTGGATCTAAGTAGGTTGCAAGAGAGTAACTTCATACAAGAACAGCCTCTCGTCTTGTCGCTTGCATCACTTTTGCGCACAATGAACTAGTTCTATTAATATAGTAGAATTTGATAATTTCCGCTTATTAATGACATTTTATCTCAACGGTCCACATCCGCAGTCCAAAGTGCGGATGCGGGTGCGGATGCGGATGCGAGAAAATGTGCGGATGTTCCGCGGATGCGGATGCGGATGCGGATGTGACCTACATCACTAGTAGATACCCAGTGAAGATGAAAAGAGAAAAATCCCAAAAAGTGTGGATTATGGATTGATTAAGGAAAATTCAGAGCGATGGTACTTCTTCCTGGTCTCCAAAAAGGCACTATGCACTTGATGCAAACAGAATAGTACGACGTACTTGCGAGTTATAATAGTGCTGAAAATGCCCCCCCCCCCTCACGTGTCTCCAGACATGCACGAACAAGTTGAATCTTGTTTCTGAAGATTCTCGTCAACGCATCGGTTGTAATTTAGCAAATTTAGTACCCTCATGGCATCCTTCAACTCTGGGATACTGTTGGGGTTGTTTCTGTAGACATCTCCTTTCATTGCTCCCTATAGATAATAATCTGGAGGAGTAAGATCTGGGGACCGGGAGGCTAAAGTCCTTTGGATATTATTCTGTTCACAAAAACCTCGTCCAGCAGCACCATGGAAGCATATGCATAATTTATTATAAGTCGCAAGTACGTACTTTTCCGTTTGTACTAGCTTCACAGTGACTTTTCGGACACTTGGGATTTCTTCCAATAAATACTTAAGTCAGAACATCGTACTAATCGTTTGTGTAGAAATGGGACCTCTCTTATGAACACTATGCAAACTCCCATTTTCGAAACAATTGCAACTCCCGAACTGGTCTCATTTTGGTCTCGTTTGTCCAGAAAACGTCTTCCAGAATGCAAGTCCATCATCCATCATTTTGATGATCCTTGGCGTACTTTAAACCAGCTTCTTTGTGCGCTTTATGTAGCAGAAGTTTTCTTCGTGTAACCCTTCCATGCAGACCATTCTTTCTCAATGTACGACGTACAGGAGAGGGATGGACATCGCTCTTAGACAGTCTTAATGTTTGGCAAATATCACCCGCAGCCACTCGTGGATTCGCAAAAGCCATTCTTTCAGTCCGTCTAGCTGTACGTTCTGAAAGAAGAGTTTTGATTGTTCCAATAACTGCAGCAACCGTCGTAAATGGAATTCGAATTTCTCCTCCTATCTTCCTATAACTCTTTCCAGACTCGTGTGCAGCAATAACAGATCTCTTAAGAGCTGTAGACAACTCTTTACCACTCGACCCATTGCTTACTGATAACTTGAACATCCGTCTTCCATGAAGATTCAAAGAGAAAGTTCTAGAATTTGGAATTGCGAACAGTCACTAATCAACAAACAGCCAACTACTGATAAAAATTTTAAATTCTTTAAGCCTAAGGTGGACACACAAAGTATTAAATAATTCCGTAAATAAATGTACGAAAACTTTTGTATTTTAACTTTCTTTTATTTTCCTCAAATTCTTTGATGTTTTTCATTATATGTTGGAGTTGAACTAATATTTTTATTCCTTAAATTTTTCCAAACGAACGTTAAACTTTTCATAACTATCCTATGCTTGGTGCAAAAAATAAGGACGAATATAAGTGAAATATTTCTCTGTACGAATACTTACGAGTGTCACTTATATATATATTGAAATAGAGTGAAAGAAAAAATATGCATTCTATACAAACTTCCTCAATGAAAATTCACTATTAATAACTAAAATCTGCGAAATTAATTAATTATTCATTCGGAATTCCTGGCAAAACGTTCGAAAGCCTGACGAACGCATAGGAAAAAGTAATTTACAGCAGGAGTCAAGGGAGAGAGACTTAATAATGCATAAAGAATATCTCTTCAAAACTCGTATGTAGATACGAGAAACGATTCTGCTCATTTTATAAGCAGGGAAACTGTAATGAAAGTCGCAACAAATAACAATTTTACACATTCACCTATATATTTCGTGCTCTCTCTCTCTCACACACACACACACACAGACATGTTTGGCTACCTTACAAAACCCCGACGTTTTCAATTGTGGATGACGACATTCAATCTAATCAAACCTAACGTAACCTGGCCTAACTTGGATTATATTCCCTTTTTTCGTAATATTTAATGATTTTCATTTTAAAAATTCAACTGAGACTATGGTGACAAAGCTAATGTCGCTATGGGCTGTGTGTTGTGTATTGGTTTTTAAATAGAAAAGTTAACATGTTTTCGGAGTGCAGTAAAATGATAATTTTTGGGGGAGTGTAGTAAACTGATTTAAATGTATGAAAATAAGATATGTAAAATAAAATTGTTTGAAATATAAAATACTAGTTGGCATCATGGCGAGATATTTGAAAATGCGCTGAGGCCGGAGACATGAGTACTTGAGTAGTCTCGGCCGCAGTCTGTTATGAAAAGGAGTTTTGTTTGGTTAAGATGTAATTTTGATTTGAAGTTAACTAGACGCTCTCTCCACGATCCAGTGTTAAATTATGAATTTACATTCGCTTTCCCCCGTTGTTATTACTGTCCTAATTAAAATAAACCAGTAAATAGTGATGATCGTCGTCATTTCCCGCTCCTTCGCTTTGTTCAAAGAAAATGTCTGCTTCAGGCTCCATGTCTCAGTCGAGAACTGGCCGCGCTACTCGGCTAACTCCTATAAAGTTTAGAAAAGGAATGTAAAATAAGTATTAACCCTTTAGGGCCGGAATTGGATCACCTGAAGATCAGGGCCCCCAGTCTTCTTTAGTTAGCCTTATAAGGCAAACTAACGAAAATATCACGGCCTAACCTAACCATTCGTTAGGTCAACTGTGCGCCCTTGACGAATGGTTAGGTTAGGTCGTGATATTTTCGTTAGTTAGCCTTATAAGGCTAACTAAAGAAGGCTGTGGCCCTGAGCTTCAGGTGATCCCCGGAATTTTTTTGGGTTTAAGTTATGAATATGTGTATTTAAAACGCTACCAATTTGTACCGGTCGTCCTGAAAGGGTTAAGAGTTAAAATAATGCACAGTAAAATAGAAACCAAAGACGTTTTCACGACATCTGTGTGTATCCTAAAAATTGTCGCAGTTCCAAGAACACACACACACACACACACACACACACTGGCTACTGTATAAAACTGCGACATTTAACATAATCTGAATAACCCAACTTAACCGAACTAAAGTAATTGATAATTAGTTAATTAGCAGAAACCAAAGGGTAGTAATAAACTGGAAAAAGTCAGGGTGGGCTAATGTAACTAGTTGGGTTCCGCAAGGGTCAGTTTTGCGGACATTATTTTTCATAATATATGTATGTCAACGATCTTGATTTTTTAGGTAATTTTATTCATAAAATTCAATTGCGGCCTTTCTTAAATGCGAAAATTAACCAAAACTAAGATATATGAATCGTAGCCAAACTAAAATAGAAAATAAATTATCCCGCCAGTCTACGAGTAGCATTTAAAGAAAAGTTTGAAATTTCGTTTAACATAGTCTTGAACAAATCATTATTTTTATTTCTTTTTCTCCACATAAATTCACACAAATATGATTCAATCACTCGTCGATGAGTGTCACAATGGCGCTTGTTTCTGTGTTTTACCAAATGCCACGTGCTTTCAATTTTCTGTGCGCGCGCGCGCGCCACTTTCCGAATCAAAATTTTTTTTGAATGATTAACTGTTATATTCATATCCTTCTACGTTATGTAGTCCATCATATGCTTTCCAGTTATCGCTTATTATTGTAGTACCTCTCTTTATGTTTTCATTTACGCATGATGTTAACGTCTCCCGGTCATGATGAGGAACAGCATAAAGGAAACATTCTCCAGTTTCTCTGCATATGTATCCGAAGACCCCAATGCTCAGAAATAGTCGCCCACGCTGATACTTTCTTCTAGAAAACATTGTTTCATCAATTTCGATTTTCAATATTTTATCAGCACAAACCTGAAAGAATGCATATTATAAGTTAGGTAAGGTTAGGTTTATATTGATTTAGGTTAGGTTAGGTAAGATTAATTTAGGTTAGGTTGGGATAATTCAACTCGCCTCTCTTAAATAGGTGTTATAGTCTATTACTGCGTCAGTTTTTAGAGTTCTTGATCACGAAATTTTATGTTGGTGTATTCTTTTGCCCAACAATAAATAAACATAATAATCTTGGATAATGGAATATGGGTGTCTCCGTACCATGTTCTATTGCGCACCGAAGCTGTTTTATTACATCTACTCTTTTTGCCACTTCCATACGCAATTGTTACGTACGGTTTTGTTCACCATTTTATGTTTTGTACGACATTTCTTTTCTTTTGGTATTATGTTCCACTCCTGTAAAAAAATGTACTCCATCTTCTGCTTCTGTCTGCAGTCTATTATGCAACTTTATTAAATTAAATTCTTCATCCATCATCAATCTTCATCCGATATCTTAACTGCTTAACGTAAGTGATCCCCTAACCTAGCAGCTTATGAAAAAGGTATTGTATATACTTTCGAAACAAGATATAGAATGATTTTTGTGGAAGCTATTGCAATCATTTAGGCAATAAGTGGGTATAAATTTACTTTCTATTTTAGTTAGGTTAGGGTTTATATATCTTAGTTTTGGTTAATTTCTGGGTAAATATTCCGCAGAACACATCACCCAAAATTACATACCAGATAATAATGTTCTGATGTATTGTAATGTGTTTTAACAGAATCTGCAAATCCGTATTTTGTGCAATTGAGCAGGTTTTGGGATAAATAATAATTATTTCGAAGAAATGTATATCTCGAAAGCTGCTCAATTTCACTAAAAATGGATATCAGACTTTGTTAAAACGCCTCAAAATACATCAAATAAATATTTTCTGGTAAGTAATTTCACTTTCTTTATTGTAACCTAACCTAACCTATAAAATTACACTTTTTATACGCTTACTCTTACGGTCAGTATATTGTTTATTACAATAGAAAATATTTCGGTCTTTTCTATAATTACACTCTTTTTCCACAGTTCGGACATAAACAAATTTTTAATATCACATCGTGATTTGCAAAAACATCTAAAGCTTTATCTTCGTTTAAGGCAACAAGACGAATTAAGTCTTCAAAGTCTACTTCACAACCGGCACAGTTCATGGTCACAGAAACACAGAAACAAAGAAACAATTATTTGCTGCCAATACTTTCAGCTGCCAATTTTGATTAAATAACATATTAAATATTAAATTTTTTATCTTATTAATCCTTTCATACCTGATTTTCGTTTACTTTTCATGCCACAAAAAACCACTTGTGTTATATCTCCAGAATGACTAAAATCTCATAAAATTTGATGGTCTCATTTGCGCCCATACGGCATGAAAGGGTTAATATTCATTTACACAGCATATGAAACATATTTTCTTTCATTATTTTTTACGAGGATTCTCAATATATATGTTGTTTTTCTAAAATTTATGTGATGTGTTCTGCGGAATATTAACCAATTTCTGTATTTAAGAAAGGTCAAAATTGAATTCTGCTCTTAAAATTATCTAATATATATATATATATATATATAATATATATATATATATATATATATATATTATTTTTTTATTTTTTTATTTTTTTTTTAAATCAGTAGTGAATGAAGCCGAGAAGATCCAAATAGTGTGTTAAAGAAAGCCTCTGAGGAAAAAGATTTGGGTGTCACTGTCACAAAGGATTTAAAATTCTCAAAACGATGTTCAATCGTGAGCATAAAATACTGGGTTTTATTTCTCGTAATGTTTGGTATTAATATAAGTCGCTTTGAAATAACGAGCAAAAGATTTGAGACAAGCGTTGTTTGGGGGTTTTCAGCCATAAGATGGTCGAGAAGTGGAATACCTCTCCTGCGGGGTTCGTGACGATCACTTCAGTAAATATGTTTAAGAGTAGGTTAGGCACTAGGCAGGTGTTCTCGTAGCATGAATTTAAAATAACTAGAGGTCAAAAAATTAGAAGGGAGAAAATCACATACTTTCGGAAAAAATCACATACATGATGTACACTTTCGGGGAATTCTTAAATTAGTGCTCTCTTATCTAGGTAATTCCAGTGTGAAAGATGGCACTTTAAATAAATAATTTTTACAAAAGTTAGTCTCTGAGTAAAAAGTCTGGTGACTTTTTGGTGACTAGTCTGGTGACCTTCAGCATTCATGGAAGAAATGATACGACGATGAAATGATGACTTCTTTTATATAATAAATAAATAAATAATCCTTAAAAAATGCATGGTGTAGATTAGATTAAGTAGCCTCTAATGTTTCATGATATCCTTCATTTCCCATTGTCCTCTAATGCGTAATTGGGTACACGAAATAAGTTTACGCATGGTGTGAATGAACTCTGAAGCTATTAATTATACTTTTCCTACTTTCCTGTAAATCATCTTTCAAAACAATTTTTTGTCACCATTGTCTGGCGGAGGAGGGAGAGAGATCCTTGTCTGTTCTGTACTTTGCTACTATTACTATTCGTGTGCGAAAACATTGCACGTTTATAAGTGTAAACATAACATCAGTTTTCAGTAGTCTTTATTTTCTTTGCTTTCTATCTATTTTTCTCTACTTCTTTCTTGAGCTAACCTAGAGTGGATCTTAGGGTATTTGTTTGTTTGTAACTCTGTAACTAACCAAACCTAGTGTAACCTTCATTATATATATATATATATATATATATATATATATATATATATATATATATATATTAGGGTGATGCAAAAGTGGGGGAGTAAAATTTTTTGTTTCAAATTTTTGAGATACCCTCTCATTTGGTTTAATTTGGTGGAAAAATGATCCTGGGAAATTTCGGGTCAAAATTCGAATATTTGGAGGTCGCGCCCGCCATTTGAAAATTTGCTGATTTCCATGACACCCAGGAGGTTCAGCAAGCGTCACGTTACTTTTTTTTGAGTGGAAGTTCCCCACGAGGCCTATCATACCACCTTCCTCTTTTCCATTTGTTCATAAAACAGATACAATACAATAGATATTTACAATAGATACATAGAATGGATATACTCGTAAATTTTACTGTTGCGTCAAAGATACGAGAGTTTTCTTAGTTTTGTCCGGAAGCTTCTTCCGATAATTTGATACAACTTGCAGTAGATATTGCTTCTGTGGTTCATCATTGGTAATTAATTTGTTATAATCTTCAATCAATTTCACTCCTCTTTCAGCAATATCATTAACAACTTTCATGTGATTCACTACGTTCTTTGCAACCCAATAACTCTCATCGAGAAGCCAATCTTCTACTGGTTTGCTCAAGAACGTTGAAGACAATCCGAGTATACTGAAGAAGGACTTTGTGTTAGCAGTTACAAAATCTTCAAGCTGCTTATTGTCAATAGTTTTGATGTCTATTTGTGTCTTCTTTGGAGGATCTGGCTCCGAAGATTTTGTAAGAGCCTCCTTCATTTTTCTTTTGGTGTCAAAGCTGATTTTATCATCAAAGAAAGCCAATGCGATCAACTCTTCTGAGAGATACCACAAATGATTCTTGAATTTTTCTAAAGCAGCATTTGCTAGTTGTTCATTTGTGCTTTTGTAGCTGTGAAGATTCTTGAGAAGACTCAGATCATTTCGTGGAGCACTTGCTGCGCAGGGTGCTGAAAACCAATGCTTAATATAAATTGAAACAGAAAACCAACAAATTTCTTTTAGATTTCTTTCTTCTATTGCTGTTATTTTGAACTGACTTTTGAACATAAAGATTTTCATTGAATAAATGACTTTCGCCATCCAACGGGCTCTATGATAAGCCCCAGGCTTCCTGAATTTTATTCCAGTCGTTGGAGTACCGCCAAGCAAGATGATTGTCAGTTCCAATAACTCTCTGTAATCGTCGCGAGGTTGATCTTCATTGATTTTTCTTGCTGCAAAGTTGATGATTTCCTCTTTTTCCTTTTGTGGATAATTTTCTAATTTATCGTATGAAGTTAGATTAATCTTATTCCAGTTTGTTTTGAATCTTTTGAATAACTGAATGTCAGGGCCTGATGAAGCCTGTAATGCAGGGGATACCACTGCTTCCAACATGATTTCAAGGATATGGTGTCGACAAGGACACCACAACAAATCTTTCTCCATTTTCTGTTCAATTAGGACACAAGCTCCGTTTTTACGACCTGTGTTCGATGCAGTTGTATCGAAACACATGCCTTTTACCTTATCTATTAGATTCCAATCAATGATCGCCTGATGTACTGCATTTGCAGTATCCTTTCCTGTGCCATGATCTATATTTGGCACTCCAAGCAGTTGATCTTCTCCACTGCCAGAGATTAGGACTGGCAACCGATCAACAACCTCATTCCCGGTAATGTCTTCGAGGAGTTTGCCATCCCAATGAACAATCAAGGGTTTGTCAGCTTGAAATTCTTCTTTCAAGTTTTCACTGAACTTCTTTCTTGATTTCTGTCTTGCCCTGCGAATCGATGAGTAGCTAACATTGTAATTCTCTGGATCTTTTCCAACATTTGCGATCGTTGGAATAATTATTAAAGAGGCTGATCGGTCGCTGATCTTAGCAAATCCAATGAGGAAAGCAGATTTTCATTCATAATCTTGAATTTTTTTCTTGGAAGGCCTCTTTTGGATGTTGAGGGCACTTCCAGATCTACTTCTTCTTCCGTAGATGCAGGTGAATCACTGCAGGAACTGCTGCTGCTTGCAAGAACAACTGTTTCATCAAATGCACTTGATTCATGTAACCTTTTCTTATCCATTTTTTCATGTCTCTTCGCAGCTTCCTTTCGACGTTTTTCTTCATCCTTATCAACTGCCATCATTTTACCCTTTCGACCTTCCCTTTGTAGCCGTAGAAACTCTCTATCTTCCTCAATAGTTATTAACTCGTTAGCATTTGCATGCGCAATATCAAAGAGTCCATCCAATTTTTCTTTCCATGTATTCTCTTTCTCTATTGAAAACTTCGATTTTTTTCCTTTGCTCTTCTTCAGCCCTTGCCACTCATCATACAGTTTATTTAATTTCTTCACAACATTACATTTCTGGGTTGTTGGTATTCCTGCTCTCTGCCACACTTCCAATACATCATTAACGGTTGAAGTTAATGCTTCTCTGACAGTTTCATTCTTGATATGTTTATAATTCATGAATAAGGAAATTACTTCTTTCTTTGATGGAAGCTTACTTTGATTCAATTTATCTATTTGTTGACCGATCAGCCAGATATCTGTTGAGCTTCTTGATCTCATTTTTGTCACAATTAAGATAGAGGAAATAGAAGAGAATTGAGGCGGAGAGACTCACTGATATAGCACCTCTCCTGGACACTGCCACAAGCACACTGCGATACCGATTTCCTTGAACGCTATTTGCTCATATACGCATCACCTACCACTCTGCCTGCAGCAAACCTGCACAAAACCTGCAACCTGCAACAAACCTGCAACAAAAATAAGAAAATTCAAAAATTTGATTTTACTCTAATTTTTTGTAATTTTCAAATTTTCAATTGGCGGGCGCGACCTCTGAATGTTATTTGTTTGACCTGGAATTTCTCACAGGGTGTTTTTGTGACAAATTGGAACAAATGAGGGGTATCCCTAAAAATCCACGATGGTCATGATTTGTGCATCACCCTAATATAATATATATATATATTATATATATATATATATATATATATATATAATATATATATATATATATATATACGTAAACTAAATCTGTACTCACTGGAAAGAAGAAGAGAGAGGTACATCATAATTTACATATCGAAAATGATCGAAAAACTGGTACCACCTAAAACTAAACTAAACCCAATTACCATTCAAACAACACTGGAAAATAGGAAAGGCAGAATGTGTAGTGTTCCCAAATTAAAGGCCCGACAAGGAACCTCCTCAACCCTGAAGGAAAATAGCTTGGTTGTCAGGGGGCCAAGACTTTTCAACCAGCTTCCTAAGGACCTCAGAAACGTAACGGGGGTCAAAGTTGAAGTCTTCAAGAAAAGACTGGATGCCTGGCTGAGGACAGTACCAGATGAGCCGGGCGTGCCTGGCTATGTACGGTGGAGAGCGCAAGAAAGCAACTCGCTCCTCCACCAGGTCAGATCTAGAGGCGGGGCCACCAGCTTGACCTCCGTGTGAAGAGAGACCAACGCACGAAACAACATAAGGTTCATAAGGTAAGGTAAGGTATATTTTCGATAACAAAAATAAGTCGGAAACTAAGCTTACACCGTTAATGTCGCTAAACGTATGCTTAGGTCGGGATGAAATATCTCGGTATGCATACTAAAGATTGTTGCTGTTTCGTAAGGTAGCCAAAAATATATTCACACACACACACACACACACACATGATAAATATATTTAAGCGTAACCCCCATTTTGAAGCATGATCGCAGGACGAAACATTCATAATTGTAAGTGCACATCATCAATTTTGCTTTTAAACGCGAATCCATCTAAATAACGTAGAAAGTCTTCAATCACTCTAATTTCAAATTTGAATCAATCTTCAGAATGAATTCACCTATACTGCTCAGTCTTGAAGTCCCCATATAAAAAGGCAGAAATTAATAAAGTAGAAGAAATTCAAAGAAATTTCATAACCAAGATTGATGGCTGCAAAGAATTCAACTATTGGGGAAGACTTCTTAAATTAAATCTATATTCAGTGGAAAGAAGCAGAGAGAGATACACCAGAATTTACACTGTGGAAAATAATGGAAAAACTGATACCTAACCTCAAGCTGAAACTATTAACTAGGGATGCACCGGAACCGGAACTTGCCGGAACTTCTAAAATGTTCCACCCGGAACCGGAACTTTTAAAATGTTCCGGTCGGAACCGGAACTTTACGTGTTGCTTAAACAACGAAAAAAAAGTTACATTAATTTCATATAATTATGCATATTTTGATCTTGATTATCTATATATTAAATACATTAGGTGTCATTATAACATGATTTTTGATGTAACAAAATTTTGACTTTTCATACATAGTATTTAATTATTAACCATAAAATGCCTTTATAAGCTACATTATGTGAAAGAAAAAATAAGAAGCATTAAGAATTGCTTTTGTGTTACATCACGGATTGGAGGAAGAATAAGAAAATTAATAAGAACATGTTTTAATTCATGAAACAGTAACCAATATCACAATAAAAAGTTCCGGTTCCGACCGGTTATTTTTCTAAAGTTCCGGCCGGAACCGGAAATTGAGGTTCCGGTGCATCCCTACTATTAACCACCCAAACAAGAGTGGAAAATAGGAGAGGTAGAATGTGTAGTGTTCCCAAACTAAAGGCCCGACAAGGGACACCCTCAACTCTAAAAGAAAATAGTTTATTTGTCAGGGGACCAAGACTATTCAACCAACTTTCGAAGGAGATCAGGAACATTACTAGTGCAACGTAAAATTTTTCAAAGGAAGACTAGACGCCTGGCTCAGGACTGTACCAGATGAGCCAGATGTGCGTGACTATGTGCGATGGAGAACGCTAGAGAGCAAGTCATTCCTCTACCAAGCTAGGCCTAAAAGCGGGGCCACCAGTTTGACCTTCGTGTGAAGAGAGACCAACGCACGGAACTGCTACGAGGTTAAGAGGTGTATATATATATGGAAAGTCTCTCGTTAAAGAGAACACGAAGTTGTGAAATACATATACAATATGCGGACAGCACTAAATGAGGGTTGACCCCTCAACCCCTGGCCTGCAGCCCCACCGCTCCTGCAGTGACTGGCTACGACATGATGTTTTATATATATATATAAGGCGCCTCGGTGGTGTAGTGGTTAGCGTCGCTGACTACGAATCCATCGGCCCCGGGTTCAAGGCCCGACGGCAGCCGGCGCACAGCAAAACCCAGCTGTTCATCCTTCCACACAATAAAGAAAGTGGTTGGTAAATAAATGGGTACCCTAGGTGGCCTAGTGGTTAAGACGCTGGGCTGCTGATGGGGCGTGGTTCAGATTCCACGTTAAACTGTAGGTCTAAGGTGGAGTGAAAAGGTTGACCTTCGTCAGAATGAACAATTCAGGCGGAAGCTAACCAAAGGCATGTGTATTAGGGTGGAGCGAAAAATCCTTTTTTTCTAGTATGAAGTTCTAATAGTGATTAGAAGTTGCATTTAGTGGACGAAATATGCCTGCCAAAATATGAGTTCATTTGTTTAAACTTTTCAGCTGCCACCAGGGGGCTAAAGTTAACACAATTTTGTGTAAAAAGGAAAAAAATGCTTCTATTTTAGGTTTGTCAAACTATTATTAAAATTTTATCTTAGAATTATCTAATAGGTGGATTAAGATTCTTAAATGATAGGAATTCGTTTGTAAAAATGCCTTTTCATATGCTTAATATCTTCAGCTGCCACAAGAGAGCTGAAGTTAACACAATTTAGAGTAACTGAGTCATGTTGAGACTACACTGAATGTTGTGGGGAGGGTTTGGGGAGGGTTGTGGGGGAGGGTTTTGGTGTGAAGGAATTTCTTTCTGTGAGTCATTAGAACAGTGTGTTAACACTTGTCTTCTTAGGTAGTAGGCCTAGTCGCTCAGTTGATCGGAGAGTTTTTTAATATGATCGGAATATTAAAAACTATTTTAAAGTGATTTATATAGAGATAATATTGATTTTATTATAAAATGCTTGTTATAATGTATTATATAATTTTAGTTTATTTATATAATATATTATATATTTATATAAATATTATATATACTTATAAAATATATTATATATATTAATTATATAATGTTTTGATGTTACAGGATATTTTGTGATTGTGAATTTTTCTTAAAATATTATGGCATCAAATACTAAATATAAACATTTCACTAGAGAACATATGAAGTGTGCCATATTTGAAGTACCTTGTGAGATGAGTGATATGCAACTACCGGGTCTGTATCGAAGGAGTGACATTTCAAAGGAGTGACATAACAAAGGAGTGACATAAATACCGTAACGAAGGAGTGACAGAATTGTTAAAATTAAGATTTTATTTAAAAACTAGAAACCTAACCTAACCTAACCTAACCTAGCCTAACCTAACCTAACCTAACAGTTGCAAGCCTCTCTTCCCTCTGGATTTGTTCTTTCTTCTTCTTTGTTGGTATTTTCGTGTCACTCCTTTGAATTTTATCTCCGATTTGTCACTCCTTGTTATGTCACTCCTTCGTTATGTCACTCCTTTGAATAGGACCGGCAACTACCAACTTATAACTGCATTATGAAAGATTACCTGTTCACAAACACATTTAGTGAAGGAGCAGATGAATAACAAGGAGCCTTCATTTTCTGAAATAGCAGAGGCAGTTTCCAAAAAGGTAGAAAATATTTGGAAGAAGGCCTCTTTGCCAATAGTTTCACATACACGCGTTTTACAGATGATGCGAGTGTACCATGATAAATACAGGTCCTTATTAAAGCCATACAAGTCACGCAAGGATCAGCCTAAGTACAAAAATCAGCTTGAAGAATTTGAAAACTCTTCAAAATGCACTTTGTTTGACATCTGCACCTGCAAATGTAAGGAGTTTAGGAGATGCTCATGTAAAAAGAGTAAGAAAGTCCCTCCAAAAGAGCAGGATTTTTTAAATGACCAACGAACACGCAGAATAATGGTGATAGGAAGCATTGACATAGCACACACAACGATTACAAGCAAGAGAACATCGAAAGGAAATGGAAAAAGCACGTCTGAAATCCTCACAAACAACTAGTGCTGCTATAACCAATACGTCCAACTTACAAATCGAAACAGAGACAAGTGAACTTCAACAACTAGAAGAGATATCTGAAGATAATGAGGAAGATACAACCTCGACTCAATATGTAATATCAGAACAACAGATGCGTAAGCCACTGCCTTCATTAGCAATTACTTGTGATAGATTTAAAATGTCGGACAGACAGAGCTGGGGCTGCTATTGCTTCTGCAGTATTGGCAGATCTTAAAATTGTTACTCCCGAAGACAAAGGGAATATTATAGACAGAAGTAAGCTAAGACGTGAAAGACAAAAACAGAGAAAGGAACTACAACAGATAGGAGAGCCAAAAACCATGCGGGGATTATACTTTGATGGCAGAAAGGATAAAACAATGATTCAAGTCCAGGAGAGTGATGGCTCTAACCACCAAAGAACCAAACGCGAAGAGCATATCAGCATAATATCTGAACCACACTCTCTGTACTTTGCACATGTGACACCTTCCAGTGGCAAAGCTAAATACATTTGCACAGCGCTAGTGAATTGCTTGAAAGAAAGGAATGTTGATATAGGGAACATCGTTGCAGTTGGCTGTGATTCGACAGTGGTTAACACTGGTAGTATTGGAGGCACAATAAGATTACTGGAAGAGGCCTTTAATAAGCCATTGCAGTGGCTGATATGCCTTTTACACCTTAATGAACTTCCATTGCGCCATCTGTTTCATCACTTGGATGGTACCACTACTGGACCAAGAGCATTTTCAGGAGAAATTGGCCGAGCACTTTCAGACTGTGAAAAGCTTCCCATAGTTAACTTCAAACCCATTGAAATTCAAGAGGACATGTGTGAAGTTGATGTATATGACATAAGTACTGACCAGAAATACCTTCTTGAAATTCACAAGGCTATATCAAGTGGAACATTCTCAAAGAGTCTTAGTCATAAGAGTCCAGGCAATATATCACATTCAAGGTGGCTCACCACAGCAAACAGGACTCTGCGGTTATATGCAAGCACAGAGAATCCTTCAGACAATTTACAAGAATTAGCTACTTTCATTGTTAGGGTATACGCACCAATGTGGTTTCAGATAAAGCGTAAACCATTATGCCAATATGGTGCTAAACATATGTGGCATATGATTGCAAGAAGCCGGTATCTCCGTAAAGAGCTTAGGAGAGTACATGACTCAGTCATTCAGCGAAATGCATACTACGCAAATCAAGAAAACATTCTCATTGCAATGATAGCTGATGAAAGGGAGCATGTGCGTCAGTTGGGATTTAGGCGTATCATAAAAGCAAGGGCATGCATTCAAGAAACAGATGTTATCAGGTATTTTAAGGTGCCAGAATAAATTTTTATGCCAAAGACTATACAGATCTCATTATGTGGCAAGATTTTCAGATAGCAGAACCACCGATAACCAAAGGAATTTCTCTTCATGATATTGAATCATGCATCAAACATGGTACTACTCTTCATTCAGAATTATTTCAGTTTCCATGTCATACACAAGCCGTAAGAGATGCGTCAAGCTCGTTACAGACGCTGCTGGATCAGTCTGCGGACCTACAAACAGAGACGGTTGGATTCGTGCTACATTAGAATCAAGGAAAAAACAGCCAAAATTTGACACAAAAGCAAATTACTAAATAGTCTTCAGCAAGAACCCTTTCTAGAGGGAGGTTGGATGGGGAAAGGGTGGTAACTCCGCTAAGGCACGAAATAACGTTTCTTAACTCTCTCAAGCCAGTATAAAAGGAGAGACATCCTAATTTATTACTGTTCCCTTTTTCAAGTAAATACAGAATCATACTTAATTGTCATTTTTAAGTTAACTTCAGCCCTCTTGTGGCAGCTGAAGATATTAAGCATATGAAAAGGCATTTTTACAAAACGAATTTTTATCATTTTAGAATCTTAATCAAACTATTAGATAATTCTAAGATAAAATTTTATAATAGTTTGATAAACCTGAAATAGAAGCATTTTTTTCCTTTTTACCCAAAATTGTGTTAACTTTAGCCCCCTGGTGGCAGCTGAAAATATTAAACAAATGAACTCATATCTTGGCAGATATATATCGTCCACTAAATGCAACTTTTAATCACTATTAGAACTTCATACTAGAAAAAACGTATTTTTCGCTCCACCCTAATGTGTATATCTATATATATATATATATATAGGGTGGTGCAAAAGTCGCGCATCATAGAAATTTTCAGTGTTGATTATAATATATTATTTTTTTCTTTTAGGTAGGGGATGGCTGCAAAATTAAGAATAGACGAGAGGGTGAGCTTGGTTTTAATGCATGGAATACATAGAATGCATAGAATATATATATATATATATATATATATATATATATATATATATATATATAGTGTGTGTGTGTGTGTGTGTGTGTGTGTGTGTGTGTACAGAGTTGATTCCCGTTACTTTTCTGGTCGTAAGGGAAAACAAACAAATTTTCATGAAGTCCCGGAATCAAGCGTTGACTTAAAGGTTGATCGAGCGGTAATTTCTCATTCATGAACCTCTAATGCACCGGAATACCGGAACGAACCGGACAAAGCTGTTCAATGCTGCGAATTCCGGGCGACAATTATGATCAAAGGATTGTGAGAGGAGCATACAAATTTGTAAGGAAAAAACTACCGATTTTTAGCACAAGATCAAATGAATTGTTTCCAACCAATGTTATAGATAATTAAAAAAAAATAAATAAAAATACAAATTTATACTGGAAGTCTGCCCGGGTTTTAGCACTCTGCCCTTCTTCTTTAAGTTCGATGTATATAAAAATAAATTGAAAAATAAACGTTATTAGAGTAGCATACAAGTTTACCAAAGATTTAGCGTTCTACCCTTCTTATCTAAATCTGTTCTTCTAAAGGAATTCAAAACAACAGGATCGAGTTGAAAAAGACCTTTGCTTATGTTGAAGTTATTTGTAAGTTGGATAATGGCGGACTCAAGAATATTTCTATTAACAATGTTGCTAGAGTGAAATAAAACTGAAGCATTATTCCAATCAATACAGTGAGATAACTCTGACAAATGGACAAAAAGGGCACTGGACGACTGTCCTATTCTAACGGAATATTGATGCTGTTTTATACGTGTGTGCAAATCCTTTCCCGTCTGACCTATGTAAAAGGAATCACATTGTTTACAACCAATTTTATAGATAATGCCTGAATTATTGGTAGGGCTATTTTTTACTATGATATTTTTCACAATATTGTTATATGAAAATACTACATTAATATCCAAAAGTTTAAGTACATTAGCAATGCCTAAAAAGCCCGGGAAAAATGGAAGTACTAAAATATTTTTTGATAAAGTACGAGTGTTATTATTCACACGATAGAAAGTTCGTTTTGCCTTGTTGAGACAAGATTCCATAAACGCAGATGGATAACACAGATCACTTCCAATACCATTGATTTTTTCCAATTTGGCATCGATGTATTCCGGACTGGCGATCGTAAGGGCGCGGAGAAACATTGACGAAAAAATGGCCTTCTTAGTGGGGGTGTCATGTCTCGAGTAAAAGTGTACGTAGGACAAATTGTTTTTTTTTCTCCGATAGATACTAAACTTAAAACCTGGGCTTTCCCTATGTACACGCACATCCATAAACGGGATTGAGTTGTCTTGTTCCATTTCTAAAGTAAACTTAATGGAGGGGACTTGATCATTTAACTGAAGGAGGAAGTTATCCAGGTCACGATTCATGGGCCAGCTACACAAAATATCTTCGACGTACTGCAACCAAGGGATGCCAACCCCCAGGATTCTCGGAATGTAAGTAATTTCGAAAAACTCCATATAAATATTGGAGGGGAGGGGCGACAAGGGGTTGCCCATGGCCATCCCAAAAACTTGTTGATAATACTCGTTATTGAAAGTGAATTTACAGTCTTTGATGCGAAGCTTAATAAGTTCCAAAACAATGTGTGAAGGTAGTAGCAGGTCATACTTATGTAATTCTCGGGAGAGAAGTCAAGCATATCGTCATCGGCACTTTTGTAAACAATGAACAAACGTCAAACTGATCAATCTATCGTTGGTTTCAGTACGTGCATTATTCAATTTTCAGTAAGATCCATGGAATTTTTACATGTGAATCAGAGATAGTTCCGAGAATGGGGGACAAGACTTTGACAAGCCATTTGGAGAGTTTATAAGTAATAGAGCCCACCGAGCTAATAATAGGGCGCATAGGGTTGCCAGGTTTGTGGGTTTTAATAAGACCGTAAAGGTAGGGCAGAGAAGGTGAAGTGGACATGAAAAGCGGAATTAAGTCCTTATGATCTTTGAGAATGCGTTTCAAGCCACTATTAAATGATTTGATGGCGTCATCCTGCGGGTTCTTCCTAAGTTTGCTGTATGTGGCGGGGTCCTGGAGAAGTATTTTCATATAACAATATTGTGAAAAATATCATAGTAAAAAATAGCCGTACTAATAATTCAGGCATTATCTATAAAATTGGTTGTAAATAATGTGATTCCTTTTACATAGGTCAGACGGGAAAGGATTTGCACACACGTATAAAACAGCATCAATATTCCGTTAGAACAGGACAGTCGTCCAGTGCCCTTTTTGTCCATTTGTCAGAGTTATCCCACTGTATTGATTGGAATAATGCTTGTTTTATTTCACTCTAGCAACATTGTTAATAGAAATATTCTTGAGTCTGCCATTATCCAACTTACAAATAACTTCAACATAAGCAAAGGTCTTTTTCAACTCGATCCTGTTGTTTTGAATTCCTTTAGAAGAACAGATTTAGATAAAAAGGGTAGAACGCTAAATCTTTGGTAAACTTGTATGCTACTCTAATAACTTTTATTTTTCAATTTATTTTTATATACATTGAACTTAAAGAAGAAGGGCAGAGTGCTAAAACCCGGGCAGATTTCCAGTATAAATTTGTATTTTTATTCATTTATTTTTTTTAATTATCTATAACATTGGTTGGAAACAATTCATTTGATCTTGTGCTAAAAATCGGTAGTTTTTTCCTTACAAATTTGTATGCTCCTCCCACAATCCTTTGATTTTTAATTTATTTATTTTTTTATTTTTATCTTTCCGTTTATTGTATATATATATATATATTTTCTGTAACCTATATATAGGCTGCAACTCTTTATGTACTTCAGTGTTCCTGAGGATGTCATTAGACGAAAGCGCTTGAGCACCATTCTGTGTTTCCTTTCCTTCGTGGTTTTATTCATCATAAATATTTTTCACGTGTTACTTTCGTGAAATAATTTTCATATATATATATATATATATATATATATATATTTATATATATATCTATATATATATATATATATATAATATATATGGTGCCCCCAAAAACGTCCCTATATTTATTTGCCCATACTTTATAATGGATGTATATTTTATTATTGGTGTTTCTTCTTCAAAGATGTAACAGATTGCGGTTTTTATTCCGCATATACCTATATGCATATACCTGTACATTAGGGTGGATCGATTTTACATTTTTTCGATTTCCATATTCTAATAGAGACAAAACCTTGCGCATGCATAGAAAATAGCCTCTGCAAAATCTTAGCTTAATAGGTAATCATCTTCTGCCCCCGTCAGAGCGGTGAAAATCATATTTTAGTAGTCAAAAACGTATTTTTAAACCCTAGCCTAGAGTCATAAATTTTGTGTGTGTGTTATTTCATGCCTAAGCAACGATATAAATGCTATGGGAAATATATAAATGCATTATTTAAGACAAAGAGCCGATCTGAAAATATGTATATTATACATATTTCAGATCGGCTCTTGTCTTAAATAATGCATTTATATATTTCCCATAGCATTTATATCGTTGCTTAGGCATGAAATAACACACACGCAAAATTTATGACTCTAGGCTAGGGTTTAAAAATACGTTTTTGACTACTAAAATATGATTTTCATCGCTCTGCAGGGGGCAGAAGATGATTACCTATTAAGCTAAGATTTTGCAGAGGCTATTTTCTCATGCATGCGCAAGTTTTTGTCTCTATTAGAATATGGAAATCGAAAAAAATGTAAAATCGATCCACCCTACGTGTACATTTCTAATGTTTCATTATATTGTATATTAAATATTGTATATTAAAATCGTTCTTTCACCATTTCACGGTCTATGTGTATCTTAAAAAACCTCAGGGGACCATTCTGAGTTCTATCCCATCATGAAAAAGGACATGCTATCGTTATGTGCCTTGAAAAGTGAACGCTTAATTTTGCCAGTTGAGGTTTAAGTTTTGTTTTTGGCGAAAAATACAATAGTTACCCATTTTTCTTTGATGTATTCAATCCGACGTGAATGCACGGAATCTTTTGCTTATATTGAGATTCTAAATATAGTGGGGCTAGGTTGCTTTAAACCGTAGATCCTGTCCCAAAGTTGGCTTCTATCTGCTTGACAGATAGCTGGTGAGGGAAGCTATATTTTTGGGGCCTCTTTACGAGTGACCCATTGCCCACGTCAGGCTAACATCATGGAAAAGAAAAAACTATAGTGTTTGTCATTTACCATTACTTTTTCGAACTATAGTGGCTTTAATTTTTCCAGAAGAGTTCCTTGTTCCATGCACGGTCTGTGTCTATCATATATATTAAAGTTAATTGTAGTGAATTTAGTGTTTCATACAACGCACTCAAATACCAAAAATGAGTTCAAAGTAGATTATTAGCACTCGTGCCCTAAATTTATCTTTCAATCTCTTACATGAACACCAGAATGAATCCTATTTACTGAAACACAAAGACAAGATTTCCTACGTTCACACTATCTCACTTTAACTTTCTCACGTTGAATTCCTGTCACACATCCAACTACTCTATTCATACCTGACTAAATCTTTCTCTTTGTTCCTTTGGCATTACCAATTAAAAAAAACACGTCCTACAAAGTCATAGAAGTAACCTGTATATATATATATATATATACATACACACACACACACACACACATTATATATATATATATATATACACACACACTTTATAAAAGTCATGCCTTAACTTTCATTAAGCCGTAAAGAACGACGCTTGTGTAGAAGAGCGTTCCGCACAAGATGAGGAGGGAGAACGAACAAATGAAAAAATGAGGTACCACTGTGTATATATATATATATATATATATGTTAGCGTGGCATATATCTGTGTATACCTTCTTTAAACAATAAATCCGTAGTTTAGTTATAAAAGGTCCTAAAAACTCCTTTTCCAAACTGATTTCTAATACTTATGAAGGAACCAGTCTTTACACGCAATTCAATATCAGGAAAATAACGGAGAAACTGAAAGAATTTAAAGTAATTTCAAGTAAAAAAAAAAAAATAATAAAAAATCCGACACTTGTGTCCCCAAATCCTTATGATTATTTTTCCTTTGGGGGCTGAAAAATGAAAGAAATTTTAATTAAATCTGCGCTCGTACGTGCGCGAGGGAATTATGGGTATGAACTGTAAATCAAAGAAAATGAAAAAAAATAATTATTTTAGGGCGAACTTAATTATTTATTACAGCCTTGAATACTTTGAATAAGTTGTTTGAAATTGAATTATTGACAACTTCATTTTGAACTATGATGCAAAATAGGTGTTTGTAGAATGTAATAGGTAAATTATTATCATTATTATTATTATTAATATTAATATTATTACAATCATTTATCATTTTTCTACGTAATAAATTATTCCAAATCAGCAAATAATAATCTGTCCAACACCGAATTTAATAAAAGATTTCCGACGCCATTTTGTCTCTCTCAAAAAAAAAAGAAGAAGAAGAAATTAAGTAAAAAAGAAAGAAAAACCAAGGAAAAAAAACAACAACCTGTTTTTGATTTTCAGAACAAAGAAAAGAACAAAGAAAAGAACAAAGAAATACCCAGAATAAAAACTTGTATCGTTAACATCATTATAAGATTTCTTGTTATTTTTTTTCTCGTTTTTACACTATCTACGGTTCTTACTTTAAAGAAATTTTATCCTTTGAATTTCCAGACGCTCACTCCCCCCCCCCCCTCCCACACTTCACAGCCCCATCCTAAAATCTCCATTGTAATTAAATTAGTGTTTTTAGAAACGTTTAATTAAAATTTTAAAATTATGACGCCATTTTTCATCAGGGAATGTGTGACTGAACTACGAATATATTTAGTAAGAGTCTTTACGTGCGTGAAATAAGTTATTATTCGTCGTTATACGTTACTTAAAACTAAATAACGTATAATATATATATATATATATATATATATATATATATATATATATATCATAGGCCCTATATCATATATATGTCATATATATATATATAAAAACCAAAGGTTATAAGTTTCTTGTTCCATGCACGGTCTGTGTGCATCATATATGAGTGTGGGTGTGTGTGTGTATGTGTGTGTGTGTGTGTGGTTTCGGAAAGGATTTTCCAGAAGTGAAATCTATAAGAAATACCAAAATTATCAAAAACCTGTAACAGTTTATAATCTGAACAATGTTAAAAAGTAGTTGACTTATTGAATGACATCGTATGCGACACCCAATCATAAAAAGCGAAGGATGTGGCAATGCGTTTCACGTTCGTCTGAATGAACAGTTTGGGCGCTACTATTGACAGAATTTGACAGAAGCTCTGATTAGTGGTATAAAATTATATGTTTTTTTAACCAAATCACCAATTATAATTTTTTGCTGAATTATGAAATTGTCACAGTTATTTCCATAACTGGCTCTTTTCCAAAATCCGGACCGTTCTTTATATCTAGAAAGTTACATTATTATTATGTGGTTTTGCGTGCTGAAGGATCTTTTAAACTATTTCCCCCACAGCTTCAGAGAGGAGGGACATAGTTTAAAAGGTCATTATTAGGGGGGGAGATAATTTAACAGGTTTTACTTATATTATTTACATAATAGAATATTTAAGATATGTATATAAGATACATATCTTGAAAATTCTATTATATTCTATCATATTTCCGGTTTATAGAGAACCATTATTTACATAGGATAAAATTTGAATGCCCGGTTAGGTCAACTGTACGCCTTTGACGATTGGTTAGGTTTAGTCGTGATATTTTCGTTAGTTTTAACGAAAATATCACCACTAAACTTAACCAATCGTCAAAGGCGTACAGTTGACCTAACCGGGCATTCAAATTTTATCCTATGTAAATAATGGTTCTCTATTTATTATATGCTTGCAATAAATAATAAATTTGTTGTTATTGTTTTCTTATCTTATTTTGGTTAATTTGCAGAGTTTAAATTTTAGCGGGGATATATTTGAAAAGATCAACATTGAGGTGGTGATTGTTGAAAAGAGTATGTTGGGGGGAAATAGTTTAAAAGATCCGTGCTGAGTTCAAAAAAGTTATTTTTTTGGAGAAATGAAAAATAAAAAAGTTACATCAATTTTTATTACCATTATTTACATACAGGGGTTAGACAAAATAATATGAACACCCGCCGATTTCACTGGTTATCTTTACGGACTGCTCAGACACAAAGTAAACGGTCAAATGACTGGCAAACCTATTTAAATGCGTAACAGAGAGTGTATACGTCATGTTATAACCCTCACGTTGTTTTTACAGATCCGAGTGAATTATGAATTAGCAGTTATGAAAGACCTGTCAGACTTCCAAAGAGGCCAAATTGTCGGAGCGCGGATGGCTGGTGCATCGGTGACGAAAACCGCTCAGATGTTCAATGTATCCAGAGGAACTGTCTCTATGGTCATGTCTGCATACCAAAACCATGGAAAGACAAGCACCGACAAATGCAATAGTGGACGCAAGAAGAAGAAGCTGTGTGATCGAGACCGCCGGGTGCTAAAGCGCATTGTGACAAAGAACCATAAGACCACAGCTCCAAAAGTGACTGCAGAGCTTAACCAGCATCTTGCAAGCCCGGTATCGACCAGAACTGTACGTCGCGAGCTCCATGGAGCTGGATACCATGGGAGGGCTGCAATTGCCAAACCCTTCCTTTCGCACATCAACATTGAGCGGCGCAGAAAATGGTGTAATGACCATAAGAATTGGTCAATGGACCGGTGGAAGAATGTAGTCTACTCCGACGAATCCTCCTTTACGCTATTTCCATGTTCCGGTCGAGTTTACGTCTGGAGACAGCCTAAAGATGCTTATGACCCCGACTGCCTGACCCCAACCGTTAAGCATGGAGGCGGATCTGTGATGGTTTGGGCAGCATATCGTCGGAATACTCTTGGCCCAGCTGTAGTACTGCATGGTAGGGTTAACGCCCAGGTCTATCTGTCAATATTGGCTGACCAGGTCCATCCAATGGTCCAAACGCTGTTTCCCAATGGCGGCGCCGTCTTCCAGGATGATAATGCACCAATCCACACCGCTGGGTCGTTAAAAACTGGTTTGAAGAGCATGTTAGTGACGTAGAACGCTTGGATTGGCCTCCACAATCCCAGATCTTAACATTATCGAGCATCTGTGGTGTCAGTTGGAGCAGCAGGTCAGAAGCCGATTCCCACCGCCGGCGTCTTTGGCGGAACTGGAGCAGGGTTTGCTCGAAGAATGGCTCAGGATTCCTCTAGCCACATTCCAAAAGCTGTATGAATCAATTCCCCGACGCATTGCAGCTGTTATTGCCGCTAAAGGAGGACCAACTCCATATTAAGCATAAAAACCGCCATTTATCAAGGTGTTCATATTATTTTGTCCAACCCCTGTATATCGACCTAATATTATAAATAAAAATTGCTGTAACTTTTTTATATTTCATTTCTCCAAAAAAAATAATAACTTTTTTGAACTCAGCACCCAAAACCACCTAATAATAATATAACTTCCTAGTTATAAAGAACAGTCCAGATTTTGGAAAAGATTCCCATAACTTTTTTATTTTATCCGTTCACCTGTTTCCGCAGATCTACATTATAAATTAAAATGTTCGTTTTTGCAATTATTTTTTTCTATGCTTATGGCAGGGCCGTAAAAGCTATAACAAACTTTTGAAAGATCAACAGTGATTGGCCAATATCAACCAATCATACGCACGGCTCTTCTCATTCTTGTAATTTTGTATTTATAAAATAACGGTAATCGCATTAATAATGATCTGCTTATAATGAAGTTACGCTTAATGATGAAAACAGCATTATTCCATGATGCGTAACGACCTATCACTATAGTCAAAGAACCTTTTTACATTTAAACCCTTTTTAATGTTTCAAGGGATTCATTAACAATATTTTTATTCTATAAAATATTAATCTCTTTAGTTTAGAAATGATAGGAATTAAAGCTTCCATAAGCGATGCTTTATCTTTCAAAACCATTTATATTTTATTCCACATAAATAATTTCTAAACACTGAAAATGAACATTTTCGAATTATCTTAAAAGTTGTCGAACAATGAACTTGTCTAGTTTCTTGGACAGGTGAAGGTAGAAGTAGACAAATTTCAGGGAAAAAGCTGGTCAACATCTGACACTCCATAAGCGATGCTTTATCTTTCAAAACCATTTATATTTTATTCCACATAAATAATTTCTAAACACTGAAAATGAACATTTTCGAATTATCTTAAAAGTTGTCGAACAATGAACTTGTCTAGTTTCTTGGACAGGTGAAGGTAGAAGTAGACAAATTTCAGGGAAAAAGCTGGTCAACATCTGACACTCCATAATGTGTTTAAAGCTTGCCTAAAATATATGTCTAAATTTCGGACAGTTTTGCGTAAAAACGGACATTCTAGAGAAACCTGTCTAAATTCTGACATGCTTTATTGTGTCGAAATTGAATTAGAAATATACGTCTATATTTTTGCATACATCGTTTGTCCCCGACCAATTTGAAAACAGAGATTATCATATAAATGGTAATTTCTAATTAAAGATATGCAAAAATAGATTCTGTTTTAAATGTACAGATGTTTAATTGTATAATCAGTAATTATTTATAGTGTACATCGAAGTTATTCAAGTCAATACACAGTATATGAGTATGCTGTATACTTTTTAAACGTCATATTTATAGTTTAAGTCATAAAGATGTTTTTGAAGAAAGTACGTTATAGTGTAAACGGTGTCTAACGAGGATACGTTAAAATATGTAAACGAAACCCAACGATTGAATTTTAATTACGTATCCGATAAATTCTCGTATGTAATTAGTAAAATTGTTGTTAATTACTTTTGAAAAACGTGATCCATAAACTGGTTTTTTTCCCCTTCTATTTGCCGCACCTCTATTGCATATTTAATTACCACGGACTAATTACCAGCTTATATAATGAATTTAAGACAATTATTTCACTCATAATTCCGCCTATTATTAATAATTGAAACCCGTGTATCGTGTCATATAAAAGCCGTAAAAGAGGAAATAGCTCAGATATTAACTGTTTATAGCAATATATCGTTTTAAGTAAACCATCGCTAACATCTTTTAATTCATCATTGAAGCTTTGTTTATAAGTAATACTTACACTCTGGCTTTGGTTATATTAGGTTCATTTTATTAGTCATGAAAATGGCATCAATTAATTAAATGGGCTATAACGTTTATCGTAGGTTCTAAAACATGATTTTTATTCACTTCTATGAGCAATTGTAACGAGGGTGTTGGTGATATACTGGCGAGTGTGTGTGTATTATATTTGATGAATAGCATATATGCAAAGATTCGTCTGGATAGACGGTCTCAATCGAATTACGTGTCAATGCATGTTATACTAGAAGATATAATTATCAGTTTCGTTGCAAGACGTAATGTTATTCAACCAAAGCCTAATGGAATATCCGCAGTGACATTTGACGTTTGATATTGTTTGCAGCAAAAGGATTAATACATCGGATCTCATGGGACTTCTCAAGGACTTGTGTGCAATTGTGCCAGTTTGGGGGGATCTTGCAAGGAAAGGAAGTAAACCTAGCCAACAGCGTATGTAATTACAATACAAATTGATTTGGTCTTGCGTTTGCAAAAGGGGGAGGGGGGAATAAGCATTATATATATATATATATATATATATATATATATATATATATATATATATATATATATATATATGGGAATGAACTCAGACTGGTTCCCTGAGGTTTTTTATGATACACACAGACCGTGCATGGAACAAGGAACTCTTCTAGGATAATTAAATCCACTATAGTCCGAATAAGTAATGGTAAATGACAGTAGTATAGGCGCAAAATGGGAGAGTGCAAGAATGTTGCAGAGATAATGATCAATTTTGCAAAGGGGGGAGGGGGTATGCAATGAAGGGGGTGGGGGAATGCTGCAGGTGCAACAAGGGGTCATGAAACTTGGAGGCGGCGTTATCCCCCAAGAGAAAGGTAGGAGAAGGAGAGAAAAGAAGAGAGATGTTCACTTGGCAGGAGCAAAGTGCATATTACCACTTCAGCCGACCCGCCGTTCTCTTATAGGCCCCTAATCAGCCAGGTGGCTTAATCAGCTAGAGCCAACGGGTGCCACAGCCAGTTGGCTTAGAAGGCGTAAATGGCTTGTACAGGATGAGTTGCCAAGTGTGTTATTTTTTAATTAAAGCACATATTATTGACTGTTGGCTTAGAAGGCGTAAATGGCTTGTTCAGGTTGAGGATTGTGCCATTTATTTAATTAATTCTTAACAGTTGGCTTAGAAATCCGTCAGTACATTTAGAAGGCGTAACCATCCATTTGGTTTAATTGTTTACAACCAAAAGAATTAAATAAAACAACATTACATCATTCTGTTTATTAAATATTATAAATATATAGAAAATAAATATACATTTGAATGGTAAAAAAATCAAAAAAATATAACCGTCAGTATAACAGCACAGGAGAAATATATATACACAATTATATTATGGAAATATATAGAAAATAAATACACATTGGAATGATCAAAAAACAAAATAAAAAAATAAAAAATAAGGAATAATATAACCATCAATATAGCAGAAATATATACACACACAATTATGTTAAATAAATAAATACACTTTATCTTCTACCGCACAAAATAAAAAATAAGAAAGCGTATAACCATCAATATAGCAGTACATGAGAAAATATATATACACAATTATGTTAAATATATAAATACATTTCACTCTTTTTCAAAACACTAAACTCACACTTAATCGAGTCTACAATTACATCGTTATTGCTGTGCATTACGCAGTATACGCGGTTTAATAATATTTCACCGCTTAAGGTATAGAGATACCTGTACTCTATATAAAGGGCCTTCATTTCGTTCAGTACTATATTTGTGCCCACTTTCCAACCGGTTGGCAAGTTATCTTTAAATACGTCTAGAATACAATCAAAAGCACGCACAAAGAGTTCATCGTTAGCCACAACGTCAAATACAAGTTTATAAACACGCGTTTCCAATCGAGGGTTTATTTCTACCGACCCGAGCTTTTCAATAGTGAGCTCTTCTTCACACTGCATAGCGGCAGTTGAAATAATCTTCTAAGTCGTTACGACAGCTGCTCATTATATAAAGAAATAGTTCTTCAGGGTGAACGGTGTAGGTGAGCTCAGCCCTGTACCGATCAAGTGCTTTGTACCAAAGTTCATGATATTTCAAAGAGTCTAAACTTTTTAAATAATCCTCCAGCTCTAGACCATTCTCACTTTGTTCAACCCTACACTCGGTAAACCCATCGAGCAGAGCGGTGTATGCGTATTCAAGAACCGTATCAAAATAAAGCATACCCATAACACGCGCGTCTAATATAGGCTTCAGCTTGCGGAATCCGACGATTTCAAGCATTCTGTCGAGGATGAAACGGTTTCGCGTAGGGACAAGAGCATTATTATCAGAAGCATTCTTCCACATCAATCGTATATCAATCCATGGCCGATCGTTATTTATGCACAACGTACAAACAATGTCATATGAGGGGGTGTCATTAATCTGTTCTCTTCTTGTACCTACACCTGTAGGAATTTTACAACGATCCTCACTCCACTTCTCAACTATCACGAAGATTCTATTCATCTCCTCGACACTTAAATAAACAACATTCCGTTTGTTTGTTTGTCTACAATCCGTTTCCAGTACATAGTTAACAGCACCGGATTTACGCCTAAACACGCGCAACGACTTCTTCACGGACACATCGTACACGGCATTGAGAATGCTGCTCAAAGGAAGCTCCATCGTATTCGAGGAGCGCATGTCCATTCGGTTCAAGCTCTGAGATAACTATGAGCCACATACAACGCGTCGGCTCGACGGGGGGAGTGAGTCACACCATAAGCTAATGAAACGTGTACGACACTGTTCCAACATGAATCGTTGTATCCCATTATATTGGGCAGGTGTTTTGAGAAATTTTCCGACACACGAAGTAATATCAGTTTTAATGTTTTATCACTCCCACTTCCCCGAATACGCACCAGGCATTTTCCTTCACGGTAATTTACACGAACTAAACACATTCTATAACGGTTTTAATGTTTTACCACTCACCACACGTTCATTTCCACAAACTAAACATCTTCACATTCCGGCGCACTATTTGAGAGGAACATATGCCCATATTTTTCCTTTTTGTTTAACAAGCGATACTCGTCTCTAAAATCTGTTAAAAACTCGCACAAGGCATTAGCCACAACCTCACTACAAACTTCGTCATGACATATTAATATAGTGATAAAAATACTTAAGATTGTCCATGATGACAAGATTTACATTTTCAGTCGCAGGGTACGAGTACTCGGTATGGTGTAACATGATATAATACCGCTTGTCACACCATTCATCCACAACGCTTACTATCCATAACTGTTGGTTCTCTTCTGCACGTGTTGTTTCTTTTACTTCACGGTATATGTGAGCCTTTATAAAGTTTAGTCCTACAACATAATTCAATACATCACTTGTCCCACGAAATCCTACAATGCTCTCACCAGAATAGCCATAGAGTATTTGTACATCTTGCTCCTTCGCACGATTCAATGTAGCCTTAAAAACATCAAAGGAGGGTGGAATAGGGAGTTTTTGAGTATCCACCACATCTTGACACTTTGCAGAATACCATTTCATAAACGTCGAACGAGCAATATTAAAGGTAGCCATTACTATTTTCTGTCTACGTGGGAGAATACAAGGCTGATGTCCAGGGCTTACTGCGATCAACTGAGCACGCAGGGAAGCCCAGGTAGTAGCATGATTCACGTTGCTGGTCTTACAGTGGGTGGAGCATAGAACTTTCTCCTGTACACACACACACACACACACACACACACACACACACACCTACACAACGGAGAAATTGAAACGCTAATTGAAACACGATTTATTTAGGAAACGAAATATTCAAGGTGTATATACAGTACTGGCCAAATTATTAGGAATTTTTTTAAAATTTCATTTTTTGGTATAAAATGTTAAATTAAACCAATTTTAAACGTTGAAAAGTTATTTATTTCTACACAAGAATACATGGTCATTATTTAGCAATAGTTTAGTACTTAGTTTGACCCACCTTAGCTGCCATAATGGCTGCGACACGCTTCGGCATGCCATGAATCAATTTTTTGCATAATTCTTTAGTCGAACGAAGCGTGTTTGTTCGTCAGTTGTCGTTTGGTTGTCGTGCGATGCGGGGTGTGTTTCTCTTTCTTTTACGTGTCATTGTAACTACCGTTTAATTTAAATAGTGTATTTACCCAATTTCGGCAATTATTTGTTACAGTTTTTAAGTGAATTTGAAAATGGGGCGAAAGAATGACTTGAGTTCACGGAAAATTGGGCAAATACAGGTTTTATTAACTTCTTCTACATTTAAACAAAAGGAAATCGCTGCCAAACTCCATGTTTCACCACAGTCAGTACTTCGTATTAAGAAAAAAATGGTATTTGGAGAAAATGTAGGCCCCAAAAGGGTTGGAAGATGCGGCAGAAAAAAGGGTAACGACTCCAAGAACTGATAGACAGATTGGAATTTTGTCTCTTAGAAATAGAAGAGCTACTTGCAAAAACATTTCCAGTAGTCTAGCGGCTGATGGCATCAATATTAGTCGTAGAACAGTCAACAGGAGGCTTCTAACTGCCGGCTTCAAAGCCTACCGCCCAAGGAAGAAGCCCAGGCTCACTGAGGCTATGAAGAAGGCACGTTTTGCATGGGCAAAGGAACACATTAACTGGACTAGTGAGGATTGGGAACAGGTAAGAATAATTTAACATTAAATAGAATGTTAATACAGTAAATACAGTATGCATAGAAGTGTATTTACAGTACGTGATAAAACTGCAGTAAAAATATCTGTAAAGCAGCAAGTCATACTGTACTTCGTTTTAGCTGTACTTCATACGCTATGCACTGACTCTTTCACAGGCTTTCTTTGATTGCAGGTGGTGTTCTCCGATGAGTCAACGATTGCCGTGCTTGACGATCGTGTTCAAAGTGTAAGAAGGAGGCCTGGAGAAGAATTTTTGCCTGAGTGTCTGATGAAAACGGTGAAATTTCCACAAAAGATCATGGTTTGGGGAGCAATTTCTGTGCATGGAACTAGTCGTTTGAGCATTGTTGAGGGGAATATGAACCAAGTCAAGTATATAGAAGTACTAAGAAGACGTCTACTGCCTCAAATAAGGGAATGGTATGGTAATAGACGTTGGATTTTCAACAAGACTCAGCTCCATGCCACACGGCAAAGTCGGTTAAAAAATGGTGTCATGAAAATAGTGTTCGGTTGCTCCCATGGGCTGGAAATTCTCCAGACATGAACCCAATCGAAAGTTTATGGTGTATTTTAAAGGACGTAATCCATGAAACGCCGATAACAACAAAACACCAACTCATAGAGCGACTTATTCAAGTCTGGTTTCACTCTACACGTATTAAGGAATTATGCAAAAAATTGATTCATGGCATGCCGAAGCGTGTCGCAGCCCTTAAGGCAGCTAAGGGGGTCAAACTAAGTACTAAACTATTGCTAAATAATGACCATGTATTCTTGTGTAGAAATAAATAACTTTTCAACGTTTAAAATTGGTTTAATTTAACATTTTATACCAAAAAATGAAATTTTTAAAAAATTCCTAATAATTTGGCCAGTACTGTATATTTACAAATACGTATAATAAATAAGTTAACAATAGACACATTAAAGATTACACCAGTACATATTTGAAAACTTGTCGATCGATTTTTACAAACTAGTTGGTGATTCTATATAATTTGAGTGCGCTAATCTCAAAAATATAGTTAGTGTTTCCCTATCACGTATGGTTTTCTTACTACAGGGTGTGTCATAAATCCCCCATTTATCCCCAAATGTGAACCATCTTATCGAGACCAACATTGGATTGCACATGCTAAACCATAAATTTTGTTGTTATAGACTACAGTAACGTTTACATAATAATGTAGGGTAAATATATATAACAACCAGTCCCGTTCCCAGCAAAATACTCTCTCCCCTCCCATCAATGGGTGGTTAACATTTGGGGATAGATGAGGTATTACAACACCCCTTGTAGCACGAAATCTTTAGGTGATAGAGTAAAACCTAATTAAAGCAGAATTAAATAGCTCCTAGCTCTTGGACAAGCATATCGCTTGTTTATGAAAGAATAAAAAAATAACTGAAAGAAACAAAACATATTTACCTTCTTTACGAAGTCTTTCTCACGATTTCTGTACCAAGCGAAGTATGTGTCGGATGCCAATAAATTGTTCTCCTTCAATCTAGACCCCAAAAGTTCTGCAGAGTCCTTAGGCAGATTCAAATCCCTGACTAAGTCATTTAGTTCGGTTTGGGTTAATGGTTTAGGATCTCGGTCAGCTGTTGGCTGTTCATAAACATCATCATTGTCTGGATTTGGAGCTGAATCAGAATCTGAATTGTATTGATCCAGACTCTCGGGTGGGCGATGAATAGGAACTTCTGGACCATGGGGTACCGGCCTTATTGCAGATGGAAGACTTGGGTATTGAAGGCTCTCTTTATTCTTTGCATTATAACCTTTAACATTGCAAGAACAGAAGTAGCAGTCGTCGGTATGGTTTCTTGGCTCGCGCCATACCATAGGGATCCCAAATGGCAAACTTTTCTTTTTACCTTTGCTCCAATTCCTTAGTGCCGCAACACACGTAAGACAAACCTTGTGTGGAGCCCAACTTTTGTCTTGATCTCCTAATTTAATTCCAAAATAAGCATGATGAGCTCTCTTAATGAAGGTTGTTACATTTGTCCTTTGTTTTACAACAACATACCGACCACAAATATAACAAAATATGTCTGGACTATGGGTACATCCTCTAGAAGCCATTATTAAAATTTTAAAGATGTAATGTTAGAATTATCTATCTGAAAAATATGAAAAAACGAAATTAATTAAAGATAAAAAAGGTAAAAAATTACAAAACGCCCCAAAATTGTTTTGCTAATAACTTTGAAACTGTGGGTGATAGAAAAAAACTGGTAGCATTTTTTAATTCAGCGCAGCGAACTGCTTCAGAATCACAACTCAAAATAAAGAAATCGATTTTCATGCAGACCGGTGTTATAGTGTCCAAAGGGTACGGTATCATAGGTACCAGGTAACTGGTAACGTTTCCTATAGGTGTTACGGCACACCTTTGTACCCCAAAGTTCCTTTACGTCCCCCAGCTTCTGCGCCCGAAAATTGTGGGTGCCTACAGTTAGTTGGGGCGGTCGATCGCCTTCATCGTCATCATCATCCAAGCACACTAGATCCTTCAACGATTCAAAGTTAACGACCCGCCGATTCGCCTGGTTGAGCGTGATACCCTTAGCCTTCACGATATATTTCATGTCCTCCCCCACCCTCATCCGTACCCCATAAGTTTTTGGTCCTGTTGAGACAAAAGAGTCGGCGTATGCGGTGTCTCCATACTCATCCTTGATCTCATCAGTCAACTCACCGAGGAATTCACCCTCCCTCTCTGTGAACATACATCACACTATCTGTATCAGCGTACAATATCCTCCGCCCAAGAGAATGCAATAAGCTCCAAAGTTTGATACGTGCGTAGGCCGTTGTGAAGCTGGCTACAGGTATGTTTGTAACCCATGAGGTGTCTGTGGGCAATTCGGTATTGTTGTACTTTATTATGTAAGTATTACCAACATTCATGAACTCCATGACCTCTTTATCGGGAGCATTGGCATAATCCCAGACTTCACTATAACTTTGTGCCAAATGAACGTTCCCTTTGCCAGTATTCTGTGCAAATTTTCCCCAAAGACTGTTTAGACACAACTTTGCACTAAAGCGGTTGCCAAGGTTCTTTACAATTTGGGAACGGTCAAGCTGTATACCTTCACGGTCACGGTAACGTTGAATATAGGCCGACTTTTCATCTTCGGTATCAACTCCTCGCGGATACCCTGTTGCTTCGACCTTATCTTTCAAAAAAAGCGTTTATATATGGCGTGAAAAGGTTGAGTAGCTTCTGAAACCTCCACACCTCATGTATCTTCAATATGCTGTAGCCATGGTGAACAGCTAGATCCAGTTCTGGACTTGTATATACACCGCTAATCTTACGCTGGTGGGTTGTATGATCACAATCACCATTTTTCTTTTCTGCGCACTTCACGCACAGGGGAAACATGAGCTTGTGATCGATAACGACCGGTAAGATCGGCATCCATAAATCGCGAGGGGGGAGTACGTCTACAAAAGAAATAGTACCCGTTCAAATTTCTCGAGAACTCCTCGATGGTGGGTAGGTCAGGCCCCACCAGTTTCTCAGGCGCACCTACGGGGTATAGATTGTTCTTCATCATGTAGGAGTATAAAGAACAGAAGTCGTAGTAATGGAGTTTCACACCCTCATTTGAGAGGATCCAGCACCATTGAACGCTTGATCGTGTTTATTTCTTCACGGTACTGTCCGTCTGTCTCCATCCGTGCATCATACTCATGCTCCCACAAGACTTTGTGAGTGAACTGGGATCCTATAAGTTGATCACGAGTGCGGGTCCACGCTAGACAGTCGGCAGGAGATCTACCGTGGATATATCCTGCGATTCCACAATCAGGACGGGGGCATCCATGCCACCAGCAACCGTTAAAGGAGTACACAGTCTTCTCACCAGTGACACGGTTTTCACTTAGACCATCAACCCAAAAAACACGACCCTCAACCTTAATGGGTACTTCATCCGTGTTGCGGGCATGTTTTATATGTACACCTGTCTGCTGTTGTAGGTGTATGAGCCAGTAAATAGCCTTGTGCCCATAACTGCGGGGATTGTTTCTGTGAATAATGGCTGAGGTGTCTTTAGGCATGAAGTTATTCTTGAACACCGTAAAACATGATGAGGCGATGGTGGTTGCGACTTGCAACAGATCGCATTTGAAACGACCTATGTACATCCTTCTAAAGGCCTGGAAACATACTCTAAGCACGCGCACATCATTCACGCAATAACGGTCACATTCATCAGCTATATTATAAGGACTAGATTCATTAAAACTATTGTAGTATCGGTCAAAATCTTCACGTTCATCTGTACTCATACATTCATAGTTAAAGTAATGTTTGGGTGGAGGAGGTCCTACGTAATTTAAAGTTTCGCTAGTGAGGAATGTGTAAGGGAAATATCCTTTTGAAACTTCAGCTGCTACAGCCATCACCTTGGGTAGCTTTGCTAATTTACAAGGTGTGAATAATAAAGTGTCTTTAAACTGCACATTACCTCTTATTTGCATCTGTATTAGCTTGTTGCCTCTTTTCAAGGGCTCACCTGTAAATATCTCAGATGACTCGTGCTCAAGCAACTCCTTATAAAGGAACTGTGTGTCAAATTTTGCCCCGTTATGGGCGGGAATATACACAGTCATTATTTTGAACTTGTCCGCTAGCTTGACAATATAGGACACAGAGTTTCACAGGGCTATTGTAGGCACTCATTTTAAAAACGTTTGTACGTTTGCCGCATTTGTGACACTCATCACACTCGATCTCCATACACTCATCACAGATAGTCTGGCTTACAAGTAAATGTGGAATAACCTCTTTGGTTTCTGCGTTCGTGTATGTTTCTATATCGTAGTACACAGTTATACAAGGGTTATTTTTAGGCTTAGCATCTTTCATATAACATACATGCTTTACTCCATCCGCCTTATATTTCTCATGGCATGTAGGACAGTGAATTTCATAACATTTCTGCTTGAAATTCCCCAATTATCCATCATATGAAACATACCACATTCACAGATTCTCATTTTCCTGCACGTGCCAATTGATTTATGGAGCTCAAAACAGTTATTATTGAAAAATGTGCGTCTACACACATCACAGTCCCTCTTCTCAGCTTCAACTACACGGCTTTCACATTTGGAGCTTTTACACTGCTCACATACCATGTGGCAATCTTTACAATGTTTCACTATATCATCCGCAAACTCGATACATCCCTTACACAAATCATGATGTCGCCCATATTTTCGACTTTTATCATAACTCGCGTAAAGGTCCCTTATATTACGGATGGGGAGATACGTTGTCCCTGACAGTCCTAAAATAAGTAGGGGCCTTGTACGATCTCTCACACTGCTTTTAAAAACATACACAGTCCTACGACGATCATCCATTCCAAATACAACTATACGAACATTCATTTCCTGTTCTACCCTTCTCAGTTCTTCAGGACCCATAGCACAGTCAAACTCAAGTTTACAGTCTACAGCTAGTTTACGGGCACGCTCCACTACCGTAGGCAACCAAATTTTTTGGGTCCGTGTATTTAGTACAGTAAACATACGTGCTAAGACTACTGCTATAAAGCCGCAACCACGATCGACGTTTATATGCCGTCTAAAAATAGCCTGAGAATTGAAGTTAAGAGTATAAGGTGTGGCGCTATGACCCGCAACACGGAATATACGGTCAATATTTACCGTGAAGTTGTCCATATTGAAGGCTAAACTACTTTGAGAGGCCTGCATTATACGGCCTAATATATACTCTATATCTTCAGCTGCCAAACGTCTGAAAGGTATTACTACCCAAAAATCATCTACATCTCCGTCATCTGACCCGAATCCAAAGGACAGCATCGTCCTGACTTCACGTTCGTCGCTGTTCTGAAGGGCAAACTCTACAATACGCTCAACTATGCGCCGTAGTTCGTGTTCAACACCATTGCTATACACGGATCTAGGATCAACCCTCACTATATACCGATTTCCAGTCAAGACTGGAGTGGGGGCATCGGTACGCACCAACTCGAATGTTATGCCATCCTCAACAGAGCGAGAAGCTGCTGCGGAGGATGTACACGGAGTTGTAGAGGAATAAGGGGATATATTTTTATTTGAGGAAGGTACTATTGTGGGGGTTGTGTCGTAAGACGTGAAGGGTTGGGGCTCTACTACTGGTGGTCTAACAACCGGCGCAATCCTGGCGCGCTTTATACCTGACGTGGAGGGCTCTTCATCATGTCTCCGCTTTGAATTGTCGCGTGCTACAGGTATCGCTGGTGAGGATTCGTCGGCGGCGAAGGAATCTGTGATCACAACTACACTGTCGTCGGGGTCATCTGTAATACGATATCGATGATCGGGTGCTGTACCTCATCGTCATTCACGGTTCTGTGGGAGAAGAGAAAAACAAGACAGTAGAATATAAGGAGTAGCACTTAAGTATTTATTATATTTTGTAAATGACCTACTTAGGAGTGTGACGTGTTAGAAATGGACTCTGTAGAAAAATTCAGGTTCACGAGCCCATCCACATGTATTATATCTGGACCTACAGGATGTGGTAAAACTGTGTTTATGCTTAAAATCATTAAAGAAAAGGGAGAGATGTTTTCAAAATTTGTGCATAAAATTATATGGTGCTATTCAACGAGTACCAAAATGATATTTTGTTCCACAAAGGTGTATATTATGTTAATTCGTTAAAGGAAAATGAACATACAGTCATTGTAAATGACGATCTCATGCTGGAGATGGATAAAACGTTTGCCGAGACATTTACAGTATTCTCTCACCATCTTAACATAAGCGTGTTCTTCATCAATCAGAATCTATTTTTCAAAAATAGATACATGCGCGGTGTCGTTAAATACACAATATCTAGTCTTATTCGCGCAACGTAGAGATGTATCACAAATTGGGGTATTAGCCAATCAAATGTTCCCGAATCAACGTAAGGAGTTTTTGGAAGTTTATAAAGAAGCTACAAGCCCGCGTTACGGATATTTGCTTTGCGACCTTCATCCGCGAAACACGTTTAGGGTGCTTCTAAGAACGAATATATTTCCAAACGAGCCTGAAACGGTGTATATTCCAGAATGACAAAGAGGCTAAAGAAATACATGAATTAATAAAAATCTATCATCGACTGCCCCGGCAATGCAGCAGATGTTTATTAAAAATATCGACTCCGACTTTTTAAAATGCATCTGTGAAATCTGTCTTAACGTTATAAATTGCAATGTATCAATGAAACCACCTCAGAAGGCTCGCCTACGCCGTTACAAGAACATAATACGTGCACTCGCTCGTAAAAGTCAAACTGTAGGGAAGAAAAACGAATTATTGTACAAAGAGGAGGGTCATTCCTCCCATCTTATTTTCAGTTTTGGGTCCTTTACTGACTAGATTAATATAATGAAGAAAGTGGTAGTGATTCCACACGAGGTGTATGCTTCACTGCAAAGGAATCCAGACACGGATCTAGATCCCCGTAAAAGCAGGCTTAAAAGAATGGAAAGCGAATTGCTAGCCCTATTAAACAGTGAAAAAACACCTGATGAGAAAAGAATCTTATACCAAGAAGCTCTGCAGAAATTTCTTCACGAGTACGAAAATTATAAGAACCCGACAGAGATTCCCGTGGTTATTAGGCACAGCACGGGAACGATGGACATGGTGACATAGGACCTGTGCCGACGATACAGCTGACCAACCAAAGATTAAGGGGTCGCACACAGAACATCGAGCATGTATTAAAAAGCACCCTCCCACATACATTGAGGAATAAAGGTTTAAGTCTTTATAATCTATTGAATGAGGACCCGCCATACAATGGACCGATACAGGCGAGATCATTGTGGAAGGAGTAAAGGTACAGGGATCGAATATCGTAGACATTGTCCATGATCTGGTGAGAAAGTGGGATAGGCCCTCACCATCAGGATGGAAGCATATTAAAGCAAGACTACAACAAATAAATGTCCCCAAAACAATGATAGGAAATCTGAACAGGTTAAAAGACTTGGAACATGCGACGCACGTGACACAATTGAAGACGCCATCACCCCCGGCGGTAACACCTTTGAAGAGGAGAAAGAAGAGGTTAAACAACGGTCAACCCTACCCACGTGCCTCTAAAATACGCAAATGGCTAACATATTAAGAAGACGTTATTATGACATTTCTAACCCAGCCTCCTACGGAGGCGTAGATAGACTGTACAGAAGTGTTTACGGAGTAGGAAAAAAAGATGTTGAGAGATTTTTGCGGGAGCAGGACGCTTATACACTTCATAAGCCTGTGAGAAAAAGGTTTAAAACAGCCAAGACAACAGCTGCTCGATTGACTCTATTTGGCAAGCAGATTTAACAGACATGCAAAGATATTCTGTGTATAACGATGGTTACCGCTACATTCTATTCATAATAGATGTATTCTCTAGATATCTGTGGCTAATTCCTCTGAAAAATAAATCACCTGAAACAGTTGCTAAAGCCACCAAACTGATGTTAAAAGAAAACAGGGTTCCTGGCTATTTTTGTACGGATATGGGGAAGGAATTTATAGGCCGTGCTTTTCAGAACATGTTGACAGAGTTTAATATCAGCTATTACACTACCAATTCTATACATAAGGCTTCTTTAGCTGAAAGAGTTCAACGTACCATAAAGGAACGCATGCACCGCTATTTTACACATAAAAACACAGATTTCTAGACATTCTGGAATCATTGGCCTCATCCTACAACCGCTCACACCATCGCACGATTGGGACAACACCTAACGAGTTTTAGAAAGAGGTACGCCCAGAGGTGAGAAGAGATGGAACACCACCACCACACTCTGCGCGTTTCAAAATCAATGATTATGTAAGGCTGTCGCGTTCGGGAAATAAATTCGCGAAGGGATTTGAGCAAGGATGGACACGTGAGATTTTTAAAGTTAGGGCTATGAGACCTAAAGGTGAGATAATGATGTATTACGTTGAAGATTTGAATGGGGAAGAAATCGCAGGAGGCTTTTACCGCGAGGAGTTGCAGAAAGTGGCATTTAATTTAGGAAAAAATGTGTTTAAAATTGAGAAAATTTAGGAAGCAAAGGTTCAGGAAAGAGAAAAATGTACCTGGTGAAATGGCTAGGGTACCCAGAAAGCTTCAACACCTATATAAAAGCTGATGCAATAATGAAGCTTAAATAGTATGCAACATGGCTCCTAACCATTTCTACGTCACACTCCCGTCCTCCTCGTCCCTGTCTGTACACCCTAACAACACACTAGCCAACTTTGTAACAGAGCTCCACGGACCCATTGAATTGGGTCGTGATTCGTATGAGGTGGGGATATGTGAAATTCAGCTGGACACCCTCTTTTTAAATATTGATTATAAAGATACCGTTTTTACGATTCTTAGAGACTTGTAATGAGTGTGAAAAAGCCGGGTAACTCGGGATGAAACTATACGTATCGCCCGGACTGAGGTTGCACGGTATTACAGTACAGAAGTAACACTAGGGCCGGGCCTTATGGTTCGGCTAAGGATGTTGTGAGAGACTTAAACGTAAGTTTAAAAAACTCAAATCTTACGAATGATTTATTATATGAAACCGTAAACAAAGGAAACCCTACACATACTCTAATCCTAAAATCAAAGGCTAACAGAAATATTAAAGACCGAAGAGTGTTCAAAATTTTAACCGAGGGGCGATATCGATCAGCCTTCCGAAGAGATACCTTTCACGAGGCACAGCATGACTTGTCCAGCTTAATGTATCAATTGAAGATGGAGAAATTGGATGAAAGCTCTCAGCCCCAAGACATGTGCTATATTTACAGCAATATAGTGGAGCACCAGTTTCCTGGGGATACCCAGGCACGCCTGCTACGCATAGCTCACATTCCCAACCATAGAGGAAGGAGTTTCAGTATTACATATGACAGACCCCATTATGTGAATGTCGCAACTAATCTAATAACCAATATCTCAATATATATAAGAACGGTTGAGGGTAAAAATTACCCATTCGGTAACGGGAGCTTAACAGTGAAGCTGCACTCTCGACGCACTGAGTTATAATGGACAGAAAGCCTTTCACCGTCTATCAAGGGGTGAGATACCAGCGCGGTAGTGGACTTGGGTCCATTTTTACAACCATACTACGTACGGCTGTTCCTTTGCTGAAGAGGGGCGCCAGACACCTCGGAAGGAAGGCGCTACAATCAGGTCTTAACACTGCAGAAGACATAATGGCTGGGGTTAAACCTAAAGAAGCTCTAAAAAAACATTTAAAATGTACACGGGACGAAATCATCAAAGTTGCAAAGAGAAAAATGCGTGGTGGCGGGAAGAAGAGGACTGTCCGGAAGAAGGGATTACCACCACGTGGCATTAAACGTAAAAGGATATCAAAAAAGAAGTGTTGTAAGCGAATGAAACCTATGGTTGACCATTTTTTTGACTGATATAAGCTAAGGACATTGATCTCATGAATCATAGTTTGTTTACTACTTGTCGAGAGAGGAGGCACTATTTCTAACTCGTCATGGCACGCTTCATCCATCCGTGTAGTTCACAATGCTGTAAATCGGAGCTATCCCTCTTTGAGATGCCCCAACTCAAGTTTCTATTGAACACAGTGACTTTATTACAATTAACCCTTTAAACACAATTAGTTCCCCGAGTGCCCTATAGAATTCGTGATACCCAGCTCAGGCCCTTACTTTTTTGATCCAAGCTGTGTGCACATGTACGCTAAACTACGTATAGCCCATTCTGATGGAACGGACTGCGATGACAAATATGCTGTATACCCTGAAACAAACTTTCTGCACTCCATATTCAACCAGTGTGACGTATATTTAAATCAGGTCAACATATCGGCAGGCACGGGGTACTATCACCTACGAGCCTATCTGGAAAATGTCCTCAACTTTTCCAAAGAAGCGAAGGCTACCTTTTTAAGTGCCGAGGGATATTATCAAACTAAAGACGAAAGTAGTATAAAGGACAAATTTAAAAATTCTAAAAAGAAGATATACGAGTGTTTTGGACGTCTGCATACAGATTTCACATTCCAGGAGAAGTTGCTTGTGAATGGGGTGGATATGAAAATAAAGCTCACCCGCACGAGTCCTGAGATCTGCTTAAATCTGGATGCTGATCAAGAAGAGGGAGCAAAACCCGTTGTGGTTCACATTATGGAGACATACCTCCGCGTACGGCGAGTGAAATTAAGTTCACCAAAACAACTAGAAATTGAGAAAAATTTACTAAACGCTACAGTAAAATACCCTATTAACAGAGTACAAATCAAACTATACACGGTGCCTGCGGGGTTGACTTCGAAACAGATAGAAAACATTGCCCTTGGAAATCTTCCTAAAAGGATATTAATCGGAATGCAGAACCATGCTTCGGTGAATGGAAAATATAAAAAGAGTGCCCATAAACTCGAGAATTTCGGACTTAAAAATATAACTCTACGTTAATGGCATTGCGTTGGGAGGAACATTGATACGGACTATTCATCAGACGCTGTGTTACCTTTGCGCGAGAGCCTATAGTAATCTGGCCCATATTGCAGGTGATTGTGATGAGCTCGGTAATGGGGTAACGCAGAAAGAATTCATTGATCAATTTAACCTTTATCCGTTTGACATACACCTGACTTATCTGCTAGCGTAAATACGCATTTAAGTCCACAACAGAGCGGAAACATCTCAGTGGTTGGAATTCACCAAGCCTATAGACGCGCCTATTAGTGTACTAGTATACCTCGAGTCACAAGCCTAATAGAAGTAGACAGATTTAGGGGCGTTATCACTGACTTTTAAAATGGATGCGAATACACTTCAGAGAGTAATGAATAGTGAACGAATCACACGTTCCAAATTTATCGGTGTGTTTGCGAAGAATGAAACATTGAATTTGCCAACTACGCGAGATTGCGGTAGTCTTATTGTGAACACAGATGTCATCGGTAATGAAGGGATTCATTGGTTTGCAATCTATTTTAAAAATAGGGACCGCCTGTACTATTTTGATTCACTCGGACTCAACCCTGGAGTGACCCTGTTATTGTAAAATTTCTCGACAGTTACATATCCCCGAAGTTGTATGGAACCCATTCCGGTTACAAGGATATTTTAGTAATACTGTGGAATGTACTGCATTTCATTTCTCATGCATATGTCACGTGGTAAAGAATTTATAAATTTTTAAAATTATTCGACCCGTGTCACACTCAACGAAACGATGAAATGGTATGCAGACAGATAAAAAGCCGTTTTCCAATTGTGCGTACTCGTTGTATAGTATGATGTTTTGTTCGTGTATATATATATGTAACGTTAGTTTGTATATTCTGTAGTTTAAGATGGTTGTTGTACTAAAAATATGATTTCTTTCATTTAATAAATTGATGAAAATACATTGTGTCTTCTTCCCCCCCAAAAAAGATCGAAACATAAAAACACTTACATTATTTCGTTAATGATGTGACAATCGTTGGGCTGACTGCTCGGTAATTCCTCCGTATTCAGGTCCATGACACGAGGTTCTTCAAAAGATTTTATAACACGTGTCAAATCCTCATCGGACCTTAAAGGAGAAAGAATAATGTTCATACTGAATCTTTTTTAATAAAAACATATACAGAGTATACATATAGCAAGAGTATTACAATGTGAAGATATCTTTGAACCGCTCAGAGAAGCTCCTTTAAGAAATAATTACGAATAACATTTATAAAAAAACATGCAAAAGATTGCTATAAAAAATTCAATGAATCGATTTTAGCATAATTGTATACTAAATGCAGATATCTAGATGAAGTATTTTTAATGTGACGAGATACTACATCCCTCCATATGTATATGTTGAAATGATCCTCTTTCTGGCAGTTTGTGAATAATTGACAACAAAAAATAAAGTTATAGACACTTACATTTCTATGGTAGTCCCTTGCGTCGGATTGTAAGGAGCGTCATTGCAAATATCATCAACGGTTTGCTTTGGAAATAATCCATCCCGGTCAATCACGTTAAAAAGATTAATTGTAGACAATGCTACAATGTCACCATCTTGATATAAATCCGGTAAACTATAAATTTCTTGATTCATGCCGGAGGAAATGTTTACTCACTGGCAGAGGGAATGTTTAGTCACTGGTGAAAATAACTACTGTGACTCCCAGCTGAAAATATTTCCTTTTATATGCTTATATGCACGATCCCCAAGCACCGCCCCAAAAGACTAAGAGCGGCTCGTAATGACTGGTTGTCACCGTAACTGGGCGGGGTCTAATTTGTGTACCAATCGTAACACCGATATAACAGGTCCATGCTTTGGACGACTAACGGTGTCTTTATATTCTCTCCGTAGATTTAATGCTCGTATTACCTCTTGCAGTCTCTACCACGGCAACATTTGCATTTGCGCCCATATTTTTCTCGGTTTTCCCCAACCCACCCCTTTATGCAATATCCCTCGCAACATTGAACAACTATCTCTATAGAAGATTTCCAGATTGTGCATTATTACGTTTTGCTGTCATACTATTCTTAGTTTTTCCACAATACTAGTGTTCGTTTAGCTCTCATGCTATTCTCAGTTTTCCCACAATACTTTTCTCGGTTTTCCCCAACCCACCCCTTTACGCAATATTCCCTGCAACAACCATCTCTATAGAAGATTTCCAGAATGTGCATTATTATTTTTGCGGCCCTACTAAATTGAGCCTCAATTTTTCGGACGCAAGTTGTTATAGGAATATATTCATTGCGGCCATACTAAATTGAGCCTAATTTTTTTCGGATGCAATTCGTTATAAGAATATATTCATCAGAGTGGCTCAGCTCAGTACCGCAGGAAACAAAATTAGCACCGCTACTCTTCATTACTCTGACATTAACAGCACAGTAATATCCTATGACACAAACATAAAATCTAGAAGATTTTTGTGCATTATCATGTTTTGCTGCCATACTATTCTTTTTACTTCTCGCGTAGGAGGGTGATTAATTTGTATTTATTGAATGTCTGCTTGGGATGGTAGATAAATGGGTACCCTAGGTATCCTAGTGGTTAATACGCTGGGGTGATGGTTGAAAGATCAGGCGTTGACAATATAATTTCACCCCGCCAGTGCTTGAACTTAGTTCGGATTCCACGTTAAACTGTAGGTCTAAGGAGGAGTGAAAAGTTTGACCCTCGTCAAAATGAACAATTCGGGGAAAAGGAAAACCGAATTAGCTATTAATATTACTAATGTAATTTACACAACGGTTAGGTTCCAGTTACAAAAAAAAAAAAATATATATATATAGAAACGACGTAAGTATAGAGGAGTGTTCTGCACACGAGGAAGAGAAATAACAAACAAATGAAAAATAAGGCACCCGCCCGGGAATCGAACCCAGATCTTCCGATTGCCGGTCAAACGTGCTAACCACTACACTACGGAGCCACGATAGTCAGAAGATCCTGGGTTCGATTCCCGGGCGGGTGCCTTATTTTTCATTTGCTTGTTATTTCTCTTCCTCGTGTGCAGAACACTCCTCTATACTTACGTCGTTTCTATACGTTAATATACTGCGCGGTCATTGCAGTTAAATGTACATATTCACGATTTGCGAGGGTGCCCTCTCAAGGCATTGGTTTCTGCCCTATGTAGGAGAATTACAACTTCTGACTATCGTGGCTCCGTAGTGTAGTGGTTAGCACGTCTGATCGGCAATCGGAAGATCCTGGGTTCGATTCCCGGGCGGGTGCCTTATTTTCATTTGTTTGTTATTTCTCTTCCTCGTGTGCAGAACACTCCTCTATACTTACGTCGTTTCTATACGTTAATATACTGCGCGGTCATTGCAGTTAAATGTATATATATATATATAAGAATTTTAAATTCAGTTTTACCTTCACTAGCAAAACTAATTTTATTCATTTCTTTCCATTTTTTATTCATTCAGTTCAATAACTATGAAGATGATACCATGCAAATTAAACGTAAAGAAAAACAACGAAGTTGATAAAATATAAAAACATTTATATACAGGAAAAGCTTTCGCATGGTGCGAGAAGAGATGGAATTGAGTCTTTGAGTGAAAGTTTGACCCACATTCCATTCTCACCAGTTCGCGGTCAACCTTTGCGACCTTCAAAAAAGCCTCGGGCTAATGGGCTAATATGGGTGAATCTTTTACGTACCTGACTCAATTTCCTCCTCGTCTAACATAATGTGAAAATAAACGTTATTGTATGAGAATAATTGTTATTGCCAAATTTAATGTACATTTCAGTATATATATAAGGAATGTCGAAAGTAAATAGACAGTGTACATTCTATGGTTTTAGTGAAATCGAATGGTAACTTGAATATTAATCTAAGAGAATATGTTAACGGTTCGATTTACTTTTGCTTAGTGAAATTTTTTTTTTCTGAATAACATTAAGGAAAAAATTGCTCAAAGATTGTCAAAAGTAAATAGACGGTATACATTCTAAGGTTTTAGTGAAAACGAATGGTAAATTGAATATTAATCTAAGAGATATGTTAATGGAACGATTTCTTTTGCCAATTGTCTAGTGATTTTTTTTCTGAATAACATTAAGGAGAAAGCCGTTCTCGCAGTTGTTTATCTTATATATATATATATATATATTTATTATATATATATATATAAATATAAGGAAGGTATTGTCATTTTTCTGATGCAGTCTGATTTTTCACTCACAAGAAAGGATTGTCATAATTAAATAGACAGAATTCCTCGTTCATATTTCTTGTACTACTTTTTATTTTTATTTTGATCATTCCATCGTGTGTAAAGGATTGTCAAAAGTAAATAGAACGACGTTTAAATAATTATTTTCTGATGCAATTTGTTTTTTCAATCACAAGAAAGGATTGTCAAAAGTAAATAGACAGTTAATATTGGGTTTCGCATAATTGTTTAATTCTCTTTAAGGAGAAAGTTCACTTGCTTTGGCGACTCGTGTGAATTAAAATAAATGATGGTATTTAGCAACTCACCCTAATAATGTATACCTGAACAATAAAAATAAAAATTGATATCTGGCAACTCAACCTTCCTCTATATAAGAAACGCTTGGCTTCGGAGCGGTTATAATGATGCGAACTTCTGCGGAATAAGGATCTCACTATCCTTCTTTCTAAGGTTAAGACTTAGGTTAGGTTTCCCTTTGGGGTAAGAACATCCCACCTTCTCCCCCAAAGACTTCCTCCGTCTCTCTTTCCTCTTCCTCTCTTAGGTTAAGGCAACCCCTTTGGGGGGAGGTCATCCTCCCTTCTCCCCCCGAAGCACCCTCCCCTCTCCCCCTTGGCTCCTTCTAAGCCAACTGGCTGATTAGGGGCCTATAAGAGAACGGCGGGTCGGCTGAAGTGTTAATATGCACTTGGCTCCTGCCAGGTGAACATCTCTCTTCTTTTCTCTCCTTCTCCTATCTTTCTCTTGTGAGATAACGCCGCCTCCAAGTTTCATGACCCCTTGTTGCACCTGCAGCATTCCCCCACCCCCCTTCACTGCATACCCCCTTCATTGCATATCCCCACATTTGCAACAAACCCCACCCCCTTTGCAACATTGCGACATTGAACATTATCTCTGCAAATTTCTTGCACTCTCCTATTTTTCGCCCATACTACTAATTAGGGTGCTTTTAAAAACTCAAAGTGTGAATTTCGGGTCACGGAACCCCGCAAATGATGAGGTTCCGGGAGCAAATAAAGCACATGATTTTTTGGAAAATCATCAAATATTAGAGGTTGCCCAAAGACCCCAAAGTTTTACCCATATGCTCATTTATTTATTCGCCCTTTTAAGTCACTTCTAGTGTTTATTAACCCATTGATACACAGCGTCCCCAAAATTAGAAATTGCATTGTCAATTGCGGTCTGATAATCCAATATTTCTTTACTTCAGTATACCAACAAATGAATTTTCTTTAATTCTAAATCGTTTTCTCTTAATTACTCACGTCTTTCATGCATTTACGTAATGGTGGCCAAGAAGCATCACAGTTCTCATAACGGTAAGTGTTATTTAAATAATTCATATATTTCAAACGTTTTTTTTACTTAGCACTGTAATGGATGGTATTATGAATTGTTTGTAAGTATAATGACTTGTTTTCCGGCAATATTTTTGTTTCCAAAAATAGTTATAAGGTTTAATTTTTATGCGTATAAAATTTTGGACGCTCTCTGCTTCAGCGTATTGCAATCATCTTTTTTCGCATCGTCTGAGTGAAATAGCGTAGTGTACCGTAGATTATTTTAAATTTATATATGGATTGGATATACTGTAAATGGTTATGTATGCTGATTTCGCAAAATTATTATAATTTTAATACATATTGTGTTCATGGGTTATCAGCCAATCATTGTTTGAACACAGATTACGGTTACAAAGAGGGTGGCTTATTTCTACACATTTTCTGAGGTACTTTTATCCACGAATGGGTTAAATTAACTTACCAATTTCACTGTTTTGTCTTATTCACAGATAACTGGTGAACGATGGCGGCATGTACAAGATCGAAGAAATCAATCTGGCTTGTGGGGTCATCAAGTCCTACTATTGCCGGTCAGCAATTACCTTCAAGAGGAGAGTGATGTATTGAAGTACCTTTTCCATCTCCACAATGAAGAGAAGAAATCCTTAGCTGAGAGTGTGTCCTCGACATCACAAGCCATCATTGAAATCTGGGTGACAGAAGGTTTACCGACGAAACATCCGCACGACGTCAAGAAGCACGTCCGGAAATTGCATGACGAATGGCAGGGTTTGAAGAAGAGAATTTCGCGGAAAACGAAGACCAATTTGGACAACCAGGCTGCGTTCAGGTCAAGCTTGAACAACCTTTTCGACATTGGTCACCAAATGCCCTAAATCTTATCAAAATTCAGGAGGACAAGGACTTCCTGCTTGCTCAAAGGAGGAGGGTCGGAGAGGAAGGATTGGAAATGTCGACAAGAAGATTGCCAAAAAGTCGCAAGGGCCCAAGAAGAACTGCTCAGGAATTGAAGCGGAAGACAGGCATGTCAGGAAATGGAAGAAATCTCTGCTACCGTTGTTATGGAAACCTCATCGTCAGCGTCATCAAGTGAGGAAACAAGTCCCGAAAGAAAGCCAGTTACATCGTCGGCTCCAAAACATCGCCGTGGGATTGATTCAAGAATTCACGAAGGCTGGAAGGACTCGGAACGAAGAGCAGATGCAGTTCATGATTCAAATCGTCGAAGAACATCGTAAAGTCTTGCCGACAGCCTCCAAAGCCACTTTGATGAAAAAAACGCCAACACTCGAGGTGTCATGTACTTTAATCGTTAATTATGAATTTAGTGAATATACTCACACGATATATTTGTTCTGAATACTTATTGGAGATGTATATTGGAGATGCAATTTATCATTTAAACTGAGAATTAAAATTTCCATTGCCCTATAAATTGAAAATACCTATCAGCTGTGGGCAACCTCTAAATGTTGTTGGATTACAAAGAAATTTTGCCTGTTCTGTTTTCTCATGTATTCTCACAAAATAAAGGGTTCCGCTCCCTTGCATTTTCATTTCGCATTTTTCACCATATACCATAAACACACCCTACTACTAATGACAAATACTATATTTTTTTCTTTTTCATGATGCTAGCCCGACGTGGGCAACGGGTCACTCGCAAAGAGGTCCCAAAAATATAGCTTCCCTCACCAGCTATCTGCAAAGCAGATAGAATCCAGCTTTGGGACAGGATCTAGGGTTTAAAGCAGCCTAGCCCAGCTACATTTAGAACCTCAATATAAGCAAAAGACTCGCTGCCTTCACGTCAGATTGAATACATCAAAGAAAAAGGGGGTAACTATTATATTTTTAGCCAAAAACCAAAACTTAAACCTCAACTGGCAGAATTGAGCGTCCACTTTTTAAGGCACATAACATGTCCGTTTCATGATGGGAATGAACTCAGAATGGTTCCCTGAGGTTTTTTATGATACACACAGACCGTGCATGGAACAAGGAACTCTTCTAGGAAAATTAAATCCACTGTAGTCCGAATAAGTAATGGTAAATGACAAATACTGGATCCTATCTGCGCAGATAGCTGGTGAGGGAAGCTATATTTTTGAGACCTCTTTTGCGAGTGACCCCGTTGCCCACGTCGGGCTAGCATCATGAAAAAGAAAAACTATAGTATTTGTCATTTACCATTACTTATTCGGACTATAGTGGATTTAATTTTCCTAGAAGAGTTCCTTGTTCCATGCACGGTCTGTGTGTATCATAAAAAACCTCAGGGAACCATTCTGAGTTCATTCCCATCATGAAACGGACGTGTTATGTACCTTAAAAAGTGGACGCTCAATTCTGCCAGTTGAGGTTTAAGTTTTGGTTTTTGGCTAAAAATATAATAGTTACCCCTTTTTCTTTGATGTATTCAATCTGACGTGAAGGCAGCGAGTCTTTTGCTTATATTGAGGTTCTAAATGTAGCTGAGCTAGGCTGCTTTAAACCCTAGATCCTGTCCCAAAGCTGGATCCTATCTGCTTTGCAGATAGCTGGTGAGGGAAGCTATATTTATGGGACCTCTTTGCGAATGACCCGTTGCCTACGTCGGGCTAACATCATGAAAAAGAAAAACTATAGTATTTGTCATTTACTATTACTTATTCAGACTATAGTGGATTTAATTTTCCTAGAAGAGTTCCTTGTTCCATGCACGGTCTGTGTGTATCATTTATATATATATATATATATATATATATATATGTATATATATATGATGATAAAACCACGAAGTAAAGGAAACACAGAATGGTGCTCAAGCGCTTTCGTCTAATGACATCCTCAGGAACACTGAAGTACATAAAGAGTTACAGCCTATATATAGGTTACAGAAAAAAAAAATGATCAAGTCCGCTCCATTAAGTTTACTTTAGAAGTGGAACAAGACAATTCAATCCCGTTTTTGGATGTGCGTGTACATAGGGAAAGCCAGGTTTAAAGTTTAGTATCTATCGGAAAAAAAAAAAAATTTGTCCTACGTACACTTTTACTCGGGACATGACACCCCAACTAAGACGGCCATTTTTTCTTCAATGTTTCTCCGCGCCCTTAGGATCGCCAGTCCGGAATACATCGATGCCGAATTAGAAAAAATCAACGGTATTGGAAGTGATCTGTGTTATCCATCTGCGTTTATGGAATCTTGTCTCAACAAGGCAAAACGAACTTTCTATCGTGTCAATAATAACTCGTACTTTGTCAAAAAATATTCTAGTACTTCCATTTTTCCCGGGCTTTTTAGGCATTGCTAATGTACTTAAACTTTTGGATATTAATGTAGTATTTTCATATAACAATATTGTGAAAAATATCATAGTAAAAATAGCCCTCCAATAATTCAGGCATTATCTATAAAATTGGTTGTAAACAATGTGATTCCTTTTACATAGGTCAGACGGGAAAGGATTTGCACACACGTTAAAACAGCATCAATATTCCGTTAGAACAGGACAGTCGTCCAATGCCCTTTTTGTCCATTTGTCAGAGTTATCCCACTGTATTGATTGGAATAATGCTTCAGTTTTATTTCACTCTAGCAACATTGTTAATAGAAATTCTTGAGTCTGCCATTATCCAACTTACAAATAACTTCAACATAAGCAAAGGTCTTTTTCAACTCGATCCTGTTGTTTTGAATTCCTTTAGAACAGATTTAGATAAGCAGGGTAGAACGCTAAATCTTCGGTAAACTTGTATGCGGGCAGAGTGCTAAAACCCGGGCAGATTTCCAGTATAAATTTGTATTTTTATTTTTTTTTTATAACATTGGTTGGAAATAATTAATTTGATCTTGTGCTAAAAATCGATAGTTTTTCCTTACAAATTTGTATGCCCCTCCCACAATCTAATTTTTTTTTTTTTTTTAATTTTTATTTTAATTTCTCCGTTTATTGTATATATAATATATTTTTTTTTTCTGTAACCTATATATAGGCTGTAACTCTTTATGTACTTCAGTGTTCCTGAGGATGTCATTAGACGAAAGCGTTTGAGCACCATTCTGTGTTTCCTTTCCTTCGTGGTTTTATTCATCATAAATATTTTCACGTGTTACTTTCGTGAAATAATTTTCATATATATATATATATATATATATATACGGGTGTGCCATAAAAAAAAGGGGGTACATTTTAAAAAGGCTATAAAATCAACATTTGTTATTTAATTTTAATAAAACTTCTGCACAATAAAACAATATTTATTTATCTATATGGAAACAAGTTTTTAGACTAAAATATCAAATAATTCAAATTCTATCAACATTTAACGAAAGAGTATGATTTTTCTACTTAACATTAAAAAATTATTAAACCTTTTTAATATTTTTTTATAAAAATATTTTTTAACGTAAAATTTACCTGAAATTATTAAAAAAAATTTCGAAATGCTTTCCTTCCATTTCAATAACTTTTTTATTCTTGGTCGGACTTCATCTATGGCTCGATTTACTTGTTCCTGTGGAAGCTCTTCCCATTTCTGAATGATTAGTCCTGTAAACTCGCTCTGCTAAGTTCTCCCATATTTCGGCAAAGAATAAAAAAAGTTATTGAAATGTGGAAGGAAAGCATTTCGAACAATTTTTTTAATAATTTCAGGTAAATTTTACGTTGAAAGTTATTTTTATAAAAAAATATTAAAAAAGGTTTAATAATTTTTGCATGTTAAGTAGAATTGATATTTTAGTCTGAAAACCTGTTTTATTGGTGTAGAAGTTTTATTAAAATTAAATGACAATGTTGATTTTTATAGCCTTTTTAAAATGTACCCTTTTTTTATGGCACACCCGTTATATATATATTATATTTATATATTATATATATATATATATATATATATATATATATATATATATATATATATATATATATATATATATATTATATATATACGTCTTAACTTGATTGTTAATTCGTAGAGAATCTATCTTATTATACATGAAAGCATTAGTTAATTTGTATATTAAAAATCTATGATAATCTAATTAAAATGAGTGACAGACTGACAGTATATTTAAGCACCGTTTACGGGTGCTTAATGAATTCACTTAATTTCCTTCATAAATAAATTGTTGTTACGCGTAAATTGTCTATCGAAGGAATGATGAGTGGCAGTAGAAGGTCCGTACTTGGTGCGTTTGCAATTCCGATGCGTTAATTAATGTATTAACCAGTTTCGCGAAATGAACTCATCCTTCAGAGCTATAAACCAAATTCATCACATATTTTTTTTTACATAAGTTACGCATCAGTTACACATTTTAACGTAACCTTTTTTGTAACGCCGAAATCAATGTGTATCATTACAGTAACTTTTTCACTTTCAACAACAGTAAGAACCGTATCCACTATTTCGTTCCGTAACTTATTCTTATTAAAAAAAAGTAAGACCCTTATCGGTTGCTTCATTCCTTAATAATTTCATAACATTTGTTTCGTTTTTATCTCTCTTAATTGCGTAATTTAGGCGTAACTTTTAAAACAATGAAGGCAATGGGTTTTCCACATAAATATAATATATAAAACGCCATAACTTCCATAAAGCATAATATGGATAACATAGCCATAGCATATTATAAAACAGGTTCTAATTAAAATAAAGTAACCGCAAACCTATTTTGATGTTTATGTTTTGCGATTAAATACGCGTGCGTTACTTTTGTGTTGCTTCTGAGTAAACGTTTCAATTGGTTGGGATAAAGACAAAATAATGAAGTCCTTTAAAAAAATATATTTCTGAGTACTCATTACACCTTATAATTTAAAGGAAAAGTGCCCGGGGTAAAAACGCTCTTTAGAAATTAATTTAAACAGGCTAATTATGGCTTACATTACATTTAATTTTCTAGTATTACAAAGTGTTGTCCATTTTATATACAAATTAATTCAATTTAATTAATTGAATATTAATTAAATTAATTAACTTTCAATTAACGCTTTCGGAGATCCCTTGACTTACTGTAATTTCAGAAATCTAATTTTTTAATATTAACTTTACTAATGTAAGTTTTTTTGATATCTTTTTTTTAGTTTTTTTTTGGGTAAAAAATAATTCAGAAATGAAATTCTGAAATTAAATTTTTCTCATTTACATTTATTCACATTAAAATTTACATTTATTTACATTAAAATGCAAATCGCGAGAAAACGTATGTTTAATAATGACAATAATAATAATATTACAGTTTTGGTTCGTTTGACCTGTTTCGTAACGTAAAGTGTCACATGAAGGAGGGGTCTTACAACTTTACGTGGGATTTGAGCCACGGGTCTCTACATCATCTGAAATGAATGAAAAATTGAGTAACACTTTACCATCTATTAAATTAACTCTTGAAGGAGAAAAAAATTCAAAAATTCCTTTTTTTGGATATTTTATTTATAAGCTCAACTCAAAATAAACCTTTATTTAATGTTTTTTAGAAAAAATACACATTCGTGTGCATATGTACATTGGTTTTCTTCTCATTCTGTTTCCACAAAGGGGGACAGTATCTTAATCGACTTTTATCTCCCTGCCTTTAGGATTTGCAATCCCGAATTTTTGGACGATGAGGTTAAATTTATGAAGGATGCTTTCGCTGAACTGGATTATCCCCTTACCTTTGTAAACGGGACTTTAAACTTAGTAAAAAAATGTTACAGTAATGTTCCGCAAATATCAACAAAAAAGTACTTTAGTTTTACCCACTGAATGTGATTTGACAAAAGAGTATTTAAGTAATTCCGCTAATCTGGTTACTAAGATAAATTGTACTATTAGAAATTTCTTTCTTAACAACAAACCTAAGTTTGCCTTTAATAATTCCACAGATCATAAACTTTCATATGGAAACTGTCACAAAGTTTACATTGGAGAAAATAAATTTTGATGACACAATTTTAGTAATGATCGAGGTAGTTTTTACATGATCCATTTTTAAATCAAATTTGAGCTCGAGACCCTCTTTTTAAATATTTCCTGCACCACTTTCATCTGCCAGATACATGAGACTCGTGTGCTGTTTTTCCTTGTAATTTTTTGTTTCATTTCAGTCTTCGTACTTGAACGGACAGGAGTAGGAAAATAAAAACCCACTCTAATAGATAGAGTTTATTTCCACAACAGTTTCGATGTCCACTGGCATTCTCTTCGAGTGGATACAGAAAAACGAAGAGGATGCCAGTGGGCATCGAAACTGTTGTGGAAATAAGTTCTGTTTGTTAGAGTGGGTTTTTATTATCATATTTTGACCTTCACGTAGAAAAAAGTGAAGTGTTTGCATTTTTTATGGAGAGAGTAGATCTTCTCGGAGAGCTTCGTAATTTTTAAAGCTCTTATCTTTTATATTTAATTGAGATTTTTAGCTTATATATTTCAGTACAGTCATTGTACGGTTAGCATTTTATATATATTATATATATATATATATATATATATATTATATATATATATATATTCAGGGACTTTGCACATGGTTCGTGTGCTGGAGGTTTATCAGTTCTTTTGGAAACGCATTAAAATGATTTAGTCCTCTTATTCTGAGAGTATTTTTCATCCTCGTTTTCATTGCCCATTCTCACACCGCAGCTGGGACAGTACAAAATCTGCCTCTTTACTCATTCCAATGTGTTTCTCTTCGTTTCTAAGGCTAGGGACAAACCCTCGAATATTTTCCATATGTATATTATTGTGTACCCCTGCTCGCGTCTTCTTTCCAGGGAGTAGAGTTTCAGGAATTGTAGTCCAGATCAGTAGTCTTCATCTTTCGTTTCCACTATCTTAGACGTAAGTTTCCTTCGTATGGCTTCTATGTTTGCAGTGTCTCGTTTTATGTATGGACTTATAAGTACTGAGCAATACTCAGTTATTGGTAGGACTAAATTCTTCCATAATTTTAGCTTGCTTTTCTGCTGTGGAAACTCCTCCAAATAACTCCCATTACTTTTCTCACCATCGTAATTTTAATGTTGTGGTGCTCTCTGAATTCTGCATCCGACGACATTATTACTCTAAGATCCCTGACTCGTAGGTTCGGTGTTATCTGCTTGTCTTGCAGTGTTTTGTAACTTTTACGTAGCACCTTGTTGTTACCATATCTTGTAAGTTGGAATTTTTCTTCGTTGAACTTCTTATTGTTGTAAGAGAACTAATATTGTACCTTGTGGAACAGAGCAATAACTACAATAACTGCAATAACATAATTACTGACAAAAAAAATTACGGCAACGTTTCGAGGTAAACTACGTACAGTACAGTTACAAGAAAGTTATGTCTGAGTTACTGCCCAAAAGTATATGGAATTGTTATGTAGAAGTTACACGTAACAGTAACTAGAATGTAGAAGTAAACCAAATATCTCTCTCTTTCTCTGTCTCTCTTTCTATATACCCCTCAGGTTTGCTTCTGGATTATTAATTCTGACGAAGGTTAAGCTTGTTCCTCCACCTTAGACCGACAGCTTAATGTGGAATCCGAACCACGACCCAACATGGAAGTCAGAAATTACAGACTTATCGCCCGGATTCGCTCTCACAACCTCCCCGTCAGCAACCCATCGTCTTAACTACTCGGCTACCCAGGGTACCCATTTATCTACCAACCAGTCTTTTTGTATGGAAAGATAAACAACTGAGTGAACTGAGCGCCGCCTGCCATCGAACCTGGGGCGGATAGATTTGTAATCAGCGACGCTAATCAATACACAACCGAGGCTCAATTACGTTACATTAATTTTAGACAATCGAACTAACATTCATTCCTCGGATTTCGGTTCTGGAATCTTCATTAAAATATATTATTTTTTCTACATTAGAATATTTGTGCTCGAAACATGTTCTCCGCAGAGAGTGGATTCGGATGTGGAGAGAATTAAGGGATTGAGATCGGGATTCGGGCGAGGATTTATTTTATGAGGATTCGGATTTAGTTTTGTTCTCTAAGATTCTGTTTCAAATTTGCTGCAAAAAGAAATTATATATTAATTGTATTATATTCAAAATGGCGTTTTCATATATATATATATATATAATAATTATATGAAATAGAGTTAATGAAGATGTTAAATGCATAAAGAATAAAGCTAATAAGATAATTAACATCATTGAAGCATGAAAAATGTTAAAGGGGCAAGAACAGAAGACTTACTTAGCTAAAACAACCAAAAGAAACATGGTTGATTATTTATTATTTGAGAAACTACCAAAATGGTTAATTTAACCACGCAATACATGCGCTAATCATGCTTATTTATACGTTAACAAACTTAAATCGTTTGCAATTATATATATATAAATAATTATATATGGTTATAGATTGCAATTATATATGGTTTATCTTTACTGACTGTTAAATAGTTGACCATGTTTTTGTTGTTTCAACTAAATATATTTTTTGTACAAGCAAAAAAAAAAGTCTCTTGTTTTTGTTGTTATTTACTCTTTTCATATATTGAAAAACATTAAAAAAATACCACCAATAAATCAATTCTGTTTTGGTATTGTTGGTGTGGTGTGTGAATAATTACCAATAACTTTATGATTTAGCTGACTGCCAATCTGTTCACGTGTTTACACACGGAAATCACATATCACTTCTACATACATCTAACCGCCATGGCAATTTATAAGCCAAAAAAAAACCGTTGTCTTTTTTTCAGAAACTGTATAAAGTATTCACGCCGCGACATAAATTTTAATACGGTTTAATTCATGCGAAAATACAGCGTAAGAAAAAGAGACGCGAAGAACAGTGTGGAAAAAGTGCAAAGGAAAATTATTCTATAAAATATTTAATTCTATATAAAAAATAATTTTTAAGGGAAATGAATATGTCACAAATTAACTTTTACGACTCGTCACCAGTAAAACTAAACTAAAAAATTGGAGTTAAAAAATGTGAACTGAAAATTAAGACCACGTAAATACGGTCTTTTGGGAAAGGAAAATATTAGTTTATAACCCAATAAATTAATACAATTTTCGAAATAAAGAATTTGGGAAATGCAGATACGTAGGAGGAGGGGGGGAGGAGGAGGAGGAGGAGGAGGAGGAGCTGATAATGCAACACTGAGAGGGAGAAATGGATTAAAGATTCCTTTCCCACGTTTTCACATCGAAGTAAGACAAATTGAAGCCAAAACAAATGACTTTTCAATCCTGTTCAGAATAAATTTCTACCTCTTCTTTAACCAATTTTAGGTATTTCGGTTTTAAAAACTGGTTTTTATTTTTGTTTATTATAAGGATTGGAGAGTAGTGAAGATGCATCCATGTTGACATTCATTGTCGGAATATTTTAATTTATCCCCACTGCAGACCCCTATTTATCGCTCCATTTTCTTTCCCCTCTACTCATTAACCTTACCTCTTTACCCTGATAGTTGCCCTCGCAACCAGAGAAGAGGAAGAAAAATGGAGAAGCAGAAAAGGGGAGAGGTAGGAAATAAAGAAAAAAATAAAGAACGAAGAAGGAAAAAGAGCAAGTACAGTCGAAGGAAAAAGGAAGAAGAGTAAGAACAACTTAACCTAACCTAACCTAACCTACATATATTTTTTTTAAACATACAATAACCGTACAATAAAATATTAGTAAAGAAATTGCCATTAAAAAATTTAAAAAAAATAAAAATTAAAACTATTGAAAGTACGTTCTTTGCCTAAAATCGTCTGTTTCACCAATATATTTTTTGTGGCAGTCATTGCAATGAACCCTATAAATTCTGGAGTTGTCATCTTCTGCATTCATCCGATCTTTTCGTAGTTTACTGCATTTTTGAGACAATGTTAATCTCTTTTGGTAAATAATCTTTGAAATGATGGTCTTCAAAGGGTAAAACAAGGGTGTTTCTTTCAACCGGATTTTGTTTTCGTATCGGGAGAGTGAAATCTCTTTCTCGTTAATAGCACTGGCTTTTTTAGCATTTTAGTTTTTAGCATATCCTGATTAAGTAAAAAAGTCTAATATATATATATATGTGTGTGTGTGTGTGTGTGTGTGTGCGTGCAATAAAATCACAGAACAACACTTGATCTTTTTAATAAGCAAAGAACCACAGGGAAAAGGAAAAGGAAACACGAAATCCGAGCGCTTTCATGATATATTCACATCTTCAGGATGTGTATTTCGTGTTTCCTTTTCCTTTTCCTTGTGGTTCTTTGCTTATATATATATACAGGATGGTACAAATGTCAGGAGTCCAAGGATCCTCATTGTATAAATTATACATTTTTTTAACTAAAAATTTAATTTTTGTTTCAAAATAGTGACAGCCATAGAACAAAAAAGACGTATTCTCTCTGGCTACTTTGACTTCTGACTTTTGCGTCACCCTGTATATATCAATTAATCGGTGTGTTCATAACTTAAGTGGAAGGATGAAAAATGTAAGAGCAGCTCGCAGGAGCATTACCAAGCAAATAGGGAGTCAGTGTACTGACGAGGCTTCCGTATGTGGTTCATCACCACTGAAAGGAACAATGCTCCGTGTTAGCACAGTCCAAAGAACATCCAAATCCGTGTTCGTTTTCGTGCAGTTCTCGTTAGTTTGTATTGCACACTTTCTCCAGTTATTATCAGTCGTAGTGCATGATTCTTCAGGATGAAGGTGCACCTCAAGAGAATAATAACTCTTTTTCTTATTCGACCTAACCTAAACTTATCTAATTTTACTTAGCCTATCTGAAAGGTAACCGAAAATAGCTCTAAAATTTGTCGGAATGTTTCACTCAACGTTTTACTACCTTGGTCCAACTAAGGCACTGAGACTGACGATAACGCCATCAATCGGGAAATACAAGTCTCCTTGAAAAGGAGAACTAAGGTGAGCCATATAAGCTTATATTACGTACAGCGGGCTTGTTACTGAAGTTAGGTTAGGTTACACTAGTTTAGGTTATGTTAGGTGAAGTTATGTTTTTAGAGTGTCGATTTTGGTCTCGTCGACGAAATAGGTAGGCTATAGGTCTCACAAGTCTCGTACCCTAATACGCGAATATTCCATACTAATACACTTTTTCTCCATTTATATCCAACCTATTTAATTCAAGATTACGACATCCGATCGACTTGACAGTCTATCGACAAGTATATTGTGACAGAATAATTTGAGTTAGGTTAGCATAAATTAAGTTACGCTACGTTAGGTTAGGTTAAATTAAGTTAAATTAGTTTTTAGAGTGTCGATGTTGTAATCTTGTCAATCTGATGGGTAAACCCTATATGTCCATATAATCAAACTCTTTACATTGTTTTAAAAATCTTAAATTTCGAAGTTAATAAACTATTTTATTAAAATGTTAATTAGATATACTTGAAACCACACATACACTCCTTTTCCAGTAAAATATGGGCAAATATTACTTCACGTTTATCCATGAGAGATGGATATAACATCTTTAAAAAAGCTTTTATCGATCACAGCAAACGTGACGACGTTTATTAAGCGTTCTTATACGTTTACAATTGCCTAACAACGTTTTATAAAATATTTAGTAAATGAATGGCCATTGTCATTGTCTGGAAGGGATCGCTTTAAAGTTGACTCAAGTAAAATCTCTCGACCAGTTATTTTTAACTAACTAACTATATATATATATATATATATATATGAAAATTATTTCACGAAGGTAACACGTGAAAAATATTTATGATGAATAAAACCACGAAGGAAAGGAAACACAAAATGGTGCTCAAGCGCTTTCGTCTAATGACATCCTCAGGAACACTGAAGTACATAAAAAGGTTAAGCCTATATATAGGTTACAGAAAGAAAAAAAGAAAAAATAAATAACATACATACACACACACACACATAATATATATATATATACATACATATCTATATATACAAATACATACACACATACATACATACATATATATACAATAAACAGAGAAGTAAAAATAATAAAAAATTATAAAAAAATTAAAAATTAAAACCTTAAAAGATTACCAGTGAGGCGTACAGATTTTGTAAGGAAAAATATCGATTTTTAGCACAAGATCAAATGGATTATAAAAAATACAAATTTATACTATCGATTTTAGCACAAGATCAAATGGATTATAAAAATACAAATTTATACTGTCCGGGTTTTAACACAATGCTGCCTATGGTCAGGTTTCGATATATATAAAAAAAATAATAAAAAAATAAAAGGCAAATTAGAAGTTAATAAAGTAGAAAACAAGTTTACCAAAGATTTAATGTTTTACACTTCTTATCTATATCTGTTTTAAAGGAATTCAACATAACAGGATCGAGTTGAAAAAGACCTTTGCTTATGTTGAAGTTATTTGAAAGTTGGATAATGGCAGACTCAAGAATATTTCTATTAACAATGTTGCTTGAATGGAATAAAACTGAAGCATTATTCCAATCAATACAGTGGGCTAACTCTGACAAATGGACAAAAAGGGCACTGGACAACTGTCCTGTTCTAACGGAATATTGATGCTGTTTTATACGTATGTGCAAATCCTTTCCCGTCTGACCTATGTAAAAGGAATCACATTGTTTACAACCAATTTTGTAGATAATGCCTGAATTATTGGTAGGGCTATTTTTTACTATGATATTTTTCACAATATTGTTATATGAAAATACTACATTAATATCCAAAAGTTTAAGTACATTAGCAATGCCTAAAAAGCCCGGGAAAATGGAAGTACTAAAATATTTTTTGACAAAGTACGAGTGTTAATATTGACACGATAGAAAGTTCGTTTGCCTTGTTGAGACAAGATTCCATAAACGCAGATGGATAACACAAATCACTTCCAATACCGTTGATTTTTTCCAATTCGGCATCGATGTATTCCGGACTGGCGATCCTAAGGGCGCGGAGAAACATTGATGAAAATATGGCCTTCTTAGTGGGGGTATCATGTCCCGAGTAAAAGTGTACGTAGGACAAATTGTTTGTCGTTTCCGATAGATACTAAACTTAAAACCTGGCTTTCCCTATGTACACGCACATCCAAAAATGGATTGAATTGTCTTGCTCAACTTCTAAAGTAAACTTAATGGAGGGGACTTGATCATTTAACTGAAGGAGGAAGCTATCCAGGTCACGATTCATGGGCCAGATACACAAAATATCGGGGCTTTTTAGGCATTGCTAATGTACTTAAACTTTTGGATATTAATGTAGTATTTTCATATAACAATATTGTGAAAAATATCATAGTAAAAAATAGCCCTACCAATAATTCAGGCATTATCTACAAAATTGGTTGTAAACAATGTGATTCCTTTTACATAGGTCAGACGGGAAAGGATTTGCACATACGTATAAAACAGCATCAATATTCCGTTAGAACAGGACAGTTGTCCAGTGCCCTTTTTGTCCATTTGTCAGAGTTAGCCCACTGTATTGATTGGAATAATGCTTCAGTTTTATTCCATTCAAGCAACATTGTTAATAGAAATATTCTTGAGTCTGCCATTATCCAACTTTCAAATAACTTCAACATAAGCAAAGGTCTTTTTCAACTCGATCCTGTTATGTTGAATTCCTTTAAAACAGATATAGATAAGAAGTGTAAAACATTAAATCTTTGGTAAACTTGTTTTCTACTTTATTAACTTTAATTTGCATTTTATTTTTTTATATTTTTTTTATATATATCGAAACCTGACCATAGGCAGCATTGTGTTAAAACCGGACAGTATAAATTTGTATTTTTATAATCCATTTGATCTTGTGCTAAAAATCGATAGTATAAATTTGTATTTTTATAATCCATTTGATCTTGTGCTAAAAATCGATATTTTCCTTACAAAATCTGTACGCCTCACTGGTAATCTTTTAAGGTTTTAATTTTTAATTTTTTTATAATTTTTTTATTATTTTTACTTCTCTGTTTATTGTATATATATGTATGTATGTATGTGTGTATGTATTTGTATATATAGATATGTATGTATATATATATATATATATATATGTATGTGTGTGTGGTGTATGTATGTATTTATTTTTCTTTTTTTACTTTCTGTAACCTATATATAGGCTTAACCTTTTTATGTACTTCAGTGTTCCTGAGGATGTCATTAGACGAAAGCGCTTGAGCACCATTTTGTGTTTCCTTTCCTTCGTGGTTTTATTCATCATATATATATATATTATATATATATATATATATTACCTCTAATTTGGATAAACTAGATTGAGTTAAAAATGAATAAAGACTAATTTAATTATAAAGCTGCGCTCGCTGGATGGCAATACTTAATGAAGGCGAAAGCGAAGTGGAATAAAAGTAAAGTAAAAGTGAATGTAGGAACTGCGATATAAAAAATATTAAATTGAATGATAAAATTATTTAGAATTACAGTCCTGTATAAATGGGAGGTTTCAGATTGCAAATACTTGCGGCCTTCGGTTCGGTTTGAGTAGAGCAAGTTTGGGATAGTATAAATGTACCCGTGATTGATACGGCTGCATTTTTGCTGTCTTGGGTAGGAAACACAAGCCCTTAGGTTGCACCTTGCTTCTGAAGGATTATGCACCCCGGAATGATGATAACTAGAGGTGTTTGCAACAGAAATTGACGAAATTTGCATAGAAATGGACTCGAATATGGATATTTTTTGAACTAAAATAACTTGGAGCATTGTGGCTTTCAGGGATGATGAACAACACCAGAAAGAGTTATGAGTAGCCTACGTTAACTTTCGATTTACTTGGCGGTGATGCTGACTGAGAGCTGCTCTTACCCTGAATGGTTGTAAGAGTAGAATGGTGTTTTGTGTTAATACGAAACCTTTCTTCCTCATTTTAAAATTATGGTCTGAATTGTCAAAACATTGATTGATGAAATACAGGGTGTTTCAAAAGTCCGAAATCATTGGAAATATTTTTTAGCGTATATATATATATATATATTATATATATATATATAATATATAGAGAGAGAGAGAGAGAGAGAGAGAGAAGAGAGAGAGAGAGAGAGAGAGCATACTGTGGCCGCAAAACCACAATTCCAAGGATAACTAAATGAAACAAAAATCATATTAAATATTTTCTATTTTCCTTAAAATGAGAGGTAGTTCATTTAAATCGTATGAGTAGTCTTTTTACTAAGTGAACTTGAACAATAGTTGTGGAAAAATAAACTTGACGAAGAGAGTAATGAAGGACTTCACTGAACATTAAAGAAGCTTACACTGAGCAAAAGCCATTATTACTGGGCTAGCCGAGACTTTCATCTTGGGTTTAGGGTGCTGAACACCGAGTTAAACTGTTCCTCGAACAGTTCGCTCATCTCTTCTGGGTCATTTGTGTATTCATTCATTCCATCTTTTAATGAACTAATATTTTCTTTCCATGTTATCTTTGTTTTCGCTAAGGCGCGAAAAATATTTTCAATTATTTTTTATGTCTTTTGGTACCTTGTTTTCCCCCTCGTTAATCTTGCGTATGGATGGCTGTCTGAGGTCCATTTTTACTTGTATTTTTTTTTCTAGCTTGAGCCTCCTTGCTTCAGTTTTGCTCCCGTGGAGATTTTTTACAGTTTATTTTCGTTGTCTAAATAATGTTCTGATTTTTCTTTCAAGTGCAACTTTTCGTTTATCTCTTCGTAACATGTTCCAGCAATATGGGTTTAGTTTCGTTTTTTATTATAAATTTACTTTCTTTAAATCTGCATTTATACTTCCCTAATCTACTTTCCTTGAATTCATATTTAAACCTTCAAATATTCCTTCTGTCTCTCCAGGATGAGTTTTAACTCTTCTGGTTTCTGTCTCTATTTGTACATCGATTAAGTTATGATCAGAATTTTTTTATTTATTTATTATTATTATTATTATTATTATTATATCATTGTTATTCGTCAAAATTATATCTAAAAATGTCTATTTTTGGAGTCGCTTCATAGATTTCTTGGGTAAGTAAGTGCATAATGTTCCATAATATCTAGTAACGTTATTGCTTGGGTTCTATCATCTTTTGTAATGTTATCATGGAGCTTTTAAACATATATAACTTCATCATCTTCCTTGTTATGAAAGGAAAGTTAAAATTCTTACAAGTTAAAATATTTTATTCCGAGATTTTGAATGATTTTAACGTCCTTTGTATTTCATTTCTTACGAATTGAAAGTCACTTTTTGTGGTGTTTCCAGATCTGTACACGTTTGATTTGAGAATACTGGGGCCCTTGGTATCATTGTGGTTGTTGAATGAAGTGGGTGGTGCTGAACAGGTGGGTGATGTATAGTATGTATTGGTTGGGTACATATATCTGTAAAGGTGGGTCTTCCTCATTAAAGGCGCAGTTCTTTTATCATTCTCATTTCTTCTAAAAATATGTCCTTCACTGATCATGTTGTCACTTCTTTTATTTGGGACTTCATGGATTGTTTACTCTTTCTCTTCTTCGTGTACCTTTAACGCGAAAATATGAGCACTCCATAATTTTTTCTCCCTGATTGAATGTTTGCCTGTACATAGCAGAACAAAATTAGTATCGATAAATTCCATTCCTCATCATGTAGAAACATTTTCAAGGTGGTTATATATGTATATGGAGCCATATTTACACGAACCTGTAAATATAGCATATTATCCGTCTTTTAAATTCTTTTGTTTTCGGACTTACTTTCTTTCCCGTTCATTGTGTTTTTTTAGCTTTGTTGTACTCTTCGTTTTAATTCTTGCTATCTTGAATCGTAGGTAGTTTAGCGTCTAAATATTCTTCCACACTTCCGTCTAATGCATAGATTCCCAACCTTTTTTACTTGGTTCCCCTCTAGCACACTTCAGGCTAATAATCCCCCCCCCTCCCCCATTCACAAAAGACTAGAAACATACATATTTCAGAATTGGTGGTTTATTTTAAACTATAAATAATAGACAGAGATAGTAAAATGTTAATAAACATATCAATGAGAAAGTTGACTTGTTTTCTTTTGACTAAATCGTTAATACGAGGCTCAGTACAGCTGAGAGGACTCGAACATCTGGCTCTACATTTAATTGTTTCTCAGTTTCGTTTTAATAACTTTAAATATGTAAATCTTTAAATTTAAATCCTTTTAATTATTATTATTTTTATTATTATTATTATTATTATTATATATTAATTTTTTACTATTAAATAATAATTTGAAGCTCCCTTACCCGCTTGGAAATTGTCAAATTCCCCTAAAGTCGGGAACTCGTGTTCTAATGCGTTGTTCTCAGTGTTTTGTACCCAATTTATGTAATTTTGGGCGTATTTTGTTTCGTCGTGGTATTTCCTTCCTCAACCAAGTTTTGATTAGGGATGTCACGGGTACCCGAATGGGTACCCGACCCGATCGTGTAATGTACTACTCGATGATACCCGACCAGATCGGGTAATTGCTAAAAAATCGGTACGGGTAGTAAAAACCAAATTCTAATTTAATTTTAATGTTATTGTTTTGCAGGTTTCTTGATATATTTTTTGTATAATATTTTTTAACAAAACTTCAAAATGGCAAATCGTAGTATGGTTTGGGACTATTTTGTCATTGATAAATTAGATAATAGTAAAGCCAAGTGCTTGAACTGCACATAGTTAATAAGTCGCGGTACTAAACCAACAAATTTTGAAACGTCTTTACCCGACGGGTACCGTACCCGCTCGGGTATTACACTTCGGGTACCCGTACCCGATCACCCGGGAAAAACGCTACCCGTTGCATCCCTAGTTTTGATCCATCTCCGTTTCTTTTCCAGCTTTTTCCGGCCCAATTTCTATGGCTTCAGTTCATCCCCATACACTTGATACAAACGAAGCGTACAAACCAGTGATTTTATTGTTTGTTGTCGTATTCATTACTTTTATATCCTTTCTTCCCAAATTGATGCATTCGTAACGCTTAAATGCGTTGCATACAATGCATTCCCGACTTGCCGTTTTGTCAGTTTCAATTTCGCAGTTGCGGGTGTATGTAGCGTTGTAGCGGCACAATTCACATCTATTCTCCTTATTCTTACTCTTATTACCGATAATGCACTGGCACTTTACAACCACTTCGATCCGAACAAATTAAACAAATTAACTTATAATTTGGAATTTTTGCACAGCGAAAACAAAAGCGTCCATACTACAAGGTATCACACATGATATATATATATATATATATATATATATATATATATATATATATATATATATTGTGTGTGTGTGTGTGTGATAGAGATGAGGAGGAGTGTATGTGTGTGTGTGTCTAGGGGTTGTTTAACTTCTTTCGTAACGACAAAGATCATACGATGGAGGGGGGATTTACAGTTTTACGTGGGATCCGAACCACGGGTCGCTACATCATCTAGACACGGAGGACGTCTAGCTTTGAAAATCCTCCAGACCTTCGCTTAAATACACTGATCTACGGTGTTACGATAATGGCTACGACGTAGCACGAGAGAGGGGAATGAAGAAGTGAAATTGGCAAGAATGTGGAGACTCCGCGAGTCCATGAAACTAAATTAATAATAAAAAAAATGGTCCAACATTGATCCTTCCATAACTCAATTCAAAATATTCCCCTAACAAATGTGTATATATATATATATATACACATAACTGTTCTCGTAATTAAAAATTTAATTAAAAAGTTTTAAAAAATTTCCCCTCAATTAATTTGGGACCGCAACAATAATGCATTAGAAGGTAAGCGACATAGTTAATAAATAATTAATAGATAGTTTACTCTTATGGAAAATACAATGTTCTCTCTCTCTCTCTCTCTTCTCTCTCTCTCTCTCTCTCCACACACACACACACACTGTGCGCATCTCCGCATAGGTGAGGTACCAACTTTTTCAAATTCATTTACCTGAAAAGCTAATTAACTAAACTTAATTTAACTTAACTTTAGTGTCATCGGATCAAGATACTCACATATTATATATATATATATATATATATATATATTCGAACGTAACTGAAGGTTCGAAGGTTGTTTTCTGTTAAGTTATGAAATGGTGAGGTACTGGCTAATTTAGCCTAGTCTAACATAACACCTAACATAACCGAACCTTAACTACCCTAGCCTAGTCTAACCTAACCTTCTCAGGACTAACTTACTTTTTTTTCTGACATTAAAAATGATTCAAGATTTTTTATATAAATTTTTAATATTCTGAAGCACCAAAAGTGTTTGGGTACCTCATAAAAAATTACCACACGCTCGACTTCATATATATATATATATTATATATATATATATATATATATATATATATATATATAATATATATACACATGCGTACTTCATACCTTTTTTTTATGCGCCATGTTTGTATGATGTATCATATATACCGGGTCATCAAAAAAAGACGCCCTAATTTTAATTACTTATATTTATTAAAGTATTTAAATTACACACACTGGTTCTGCTGTCACAACAACAGTGAAGCACGGGAGAGTTTATTAATGTGAAAATATTTTCAATACGTGATTCCTGCGCATCCAACACCATTTGCAAACTACTTCTAAATTTTCCATAACCCGAGCTAGTGTTTCATTAGTGATGCTCTCCACAGGAGCTGTAATTTCTGCCTTTAATTTTTCAACCGTATGTGGATTATTCTGTACACATTGTCCTTAACGAATCCCCATAAGAAATAATCACATGGATTCAAATCTGGTGAGTTCGAGATGACCCTATCATGAAAATGTTCACTAAGGAAATCAAGAATGGCATTTGTCGTATGTGGTTTTGCTCCATCTTGTTAAAAAAAAATGTTTCTTTTCATATGAACAAAATCTCCCGTCCTTCACTGTTGTTGTGACAGCAGAACCAGTGTTGTAACTGAAATACTTTAATAAATATAAGCAATTCAAATTAGAACGTCTTTTTTTGATGACCCCTATATATATATGTAAAGGAGTACTTATAATATCTTGAAATTTCTCTTCACTGATATTTGTGGTCCACTTTTCTACTTTTTATAACTTATTCACATTAACACGTGTACAGTTTAACAACAGCAGATACTGTACAGAGTGTCCACAATGTCTTGTCACCCTAGTAAAATACAAACTGATTTTTGTTGTTCTTTCAGACCCATTTGAAATGTGTGATACCAGCAACTATACGTATGATTGAATAACGCATATTGGCTAGTACCTGGGTCCATGAGCGACCACGTAATGACAAAACCATTGAAAATATTCGTGCAGACTTCCAGGACCGTCTGCACGAACATTTCAAATGGGTATGAAAGAAAAACGAAAATCAGTTAGTATTTTACTAGGGTGACAAGACATTGTGGACACCCTGTACAGAGTATTTAAAAGCAAAAAGTTAAAAATACAAAATAAAATAATAAATTAAAATAAATATTTACGCAACATGAAATGCTCATACGTTGTCGAGAGTTTGAACCCTCCAAATTCTGTCGATAAATTTTGCATTTCGAGAAAAAATTTTCAACGTTTGAAGAATTTGTCCTGTCAATCAAAAAAGTTTTTCTTTCAAAAGGGTCCAGCTCCACCAGGAGTATTATATAGTGTCTACCAACGCATATCAGTAACAACTGAACCTCAACAGAAGCAATTAGCGTAAACAAAAAAACAAGAAAAAAATGTTAAAAAGAGTGACTAACTGTTTTGGTGTGGATAGGAGGGGAGAATTCTAGTCTGAACAGGAGTACAGTCAACTGTATGCATATTGACATACTGTACATTCACTTAAATTAACAAAAAATAATGGAATGACTGAGTGTTTTCTTTGTTTCTGGGCAACACTATAAGTCAACTACAATATTCCTATCCCCTTCGACAGTAACTGTATTTCTAATTAATTTTATTCACCATAAAACTATCTGCGTTGAGAGACATTCTGAATGAGATGCAAATAGGCGTAACTGTTCACTGAAGGAAGATATTTACTGCAGCTAAATCCATCTTAAAGAATTGATTCGTGTGAAGTCTATATATATATATATATATATATATATATATATATATATATATTAACTGCAAACACGCAGTATAATTAACGTAAAGAACGACGCTTGTAGAGGAGAATATTCCGCGCAAGATGAGGAGGGAGAACGAAACAAATGAAAAAATGAGGTAACCACCCGGGAATCGAACCCGGGATCTTCCGATTGCCGGTCAGATATGATAACCATTACACCATGGGCCTCACTCGATCAAATGCCGTAATTCTCCTACATACGCGCAGAAACCAATGCGCCAAGGGGGCACCTCCCGCATGCCGTACATTATATACATTTTAACTGCAAACACGCAGTATAATTAACGTAAAGAACGACGCTTGTATAGGAGAATATTCCGCGCAAGATGAGGAGGGAGAACGAAACAAATGAAAAAATGAGGTAACCCTTTCGTTCTCCCTCCTCATCTTGCGCGGAATATTCTCCTATACAAGCGTCGTTCTTTACGTTAATTATACTGCGGGTTTGCAGTTAAAATGTATATAATGTACGGCATGCGGGACGTGCCCCCTTGGGGCATTGGTTTCTGCGCGTATGTAGGAGAATTACGGCATTTGATCGAGTGAGGCCCATGGTGTAATGGTTATCATATCTGACCGGCAATCGGAAGATCCCGGGTTCGATTCCCGGGTGGTTACTTCATATTTTCATTTGTTTCGTTCTCCCTCCTCATCTTGCGCGGAATATTCTCATATACAAGTGTCGTTCTTTACGTTGATATATATATATATATATATATATATATATATATATATATATGTTCCTCATATGACGTCATGGTTACGCATCATTTAGCTACATCGTACGAAGACATAGTTGTATATTCACCTTTCACTCCAGTAAAACTTAAAGTTTAAAGTCCAAACTGAATATAATAAATAAGAATCCCCTTTAAATTTTCAAGTTTCATGTTAAACTTATCGTCATATTCACTCCACCAATACAGAATTTTCCTTTTAACTGAATTTGAAAGCGTTGAATTTTCTAACTCTAAATAAAATTAAACATATTTGCTTGTAAATTAAAAAAAGGCCACTCCATCGAAATCTGAAACCGAAAAACTAATTATCTAAAATTGAAAACCTAATCTGAAATGAAGTGCAGCTTTACAATCCTATTGGTACGATCTCGCATTGAGTATATATCAAATAACTCTCTTCAAACTGACACCCGTTGGATCAATGTTTCATCATGAAGTGAGATTAGATTAAAAATTCCCAGAAACGCGATAAACTAGACAAGTTTCTGGGAAACAACAAAGAAAAAATATCGTTAAGATGAATATTCAATGAAATTTTAGCGCTTTTGCGAAAACTGAATGTAAAATTCTTTAGTTTCGAGGTTGACACTATCAGTGTCTTGCTTTTTTACCTTAAATTTCATTATAAAGATATTTTTTCTTTAGCATTATAATTTATTCACTTATTTTATACATGCAATCATCTAAATGTAACACGGTATACGTAATATATATATATATATATATATATATATATATACCAGTGATGTAGGTCTCGAGATCGGTCTCGAGACCGATCTCGAGACCCAATTTGCAGATCTCGATCTCGATCTCGGTCTCCGCTATTTAGATCTCGGTCTCGATCTCGGTCTCGACAGACGCGGTCTCGGTTTTTCTCCCCGAGCCCTTTCGAGACCTCTCGAGACCGTAATGAAAAATACATGTTATTGGCATACTCATGATGGTGGCTTGGTTGAACAGACACAATTCAGAATGTTTATGAAAGTTTGTAAAGGTAAGGGACTCTAGGTATTCACTAATCAGTCACCCTGTTTTGAGTTGCCACGTTTATCTTGCCGAGGGGTGTGGGTCTGGATTTTTTTAGGTTAGCGCTACAAAAAAATTTGCCCTCCCCGCCCCCGTCAGATTAATTTTATTGAAAATGGAAACACTAAATAGAGAATTACATATATATATATAAATATAAAGTTTTGGCACCAGAAAAGGGATAAATTCCCATCACTGGCCAATATTGCCATGACTGTTTTAACAGTGCCTGCCTCTAGTGCTCCAATTGAGCATGTATTTAGCCATGGAGGCATAATAATGAGGCCCCACAGAAGTCGAACTTCAGCAGATCTTCTGAGCATGCTGATGTTCCTTAAGGGTAATGAGCACCTATCATGCTTTAAATAAATGCACAAGTCAAACTTCTGTAACAGATCTAAAAGAAGTAAATAAATAAAAAGTACGTATAATATATATTCATTTGTTAATTTATAGGCTACACTTTTTGCATTCAACACACTACATCTGAGAAAGTAGTTATTAGTTTATTAATATACTTAACATAGTCTAATTTCCATAGCAGTGTAAAACAAATTGAAAGGGCATGAGCTTGGTCTCGATCTCGATCTCGGTCTCGAATTTTAAGGGTCTCGATCTCGGAAGGTAGATCTCGATCTCGAACCTTTGATCTCGGTCTCGATCTTGGTCTCACAGGATCAGGTCTCGGTCTCAGTCTCGGACTTGGTGGTCTCGACTGCATCACTGATATATACACACACGAAGGCCACTCAATATATTTTATTTTGCCCCACCTTTTTTTTTCTTTCCAAGTTTCCTTGTAAGTTCTAAAGATTTTGTACACAAGTAGTTACATACCTTTTTTACAAGTTTTTATTTTTCCACATAGTCTCCATCCTTTTCTACGGCTTTCCTCCACCTCGAAACAAGGGCCTTTATTCCTTGCTGGTAAAAGTCCGATGGGTTCCGCTGGAGCCACCTCTTAACAACCTCATCGTCACTCTGAAACTTTCTTCCACGAATAGCATCCTTCATTAGCCCAAACAAATGGAAGTCTGAAGGTGCCACATCCGGGCTGTATGGAGGGTGGGGGTAACACAGTCAAGCGCATTTTTGTGATGGTCTCTCTCGTTTGCAAACTGTTGTGTGGTCTTGCGTTATTGCGCAAAAGAAGGACGTCTTCCAGTTTTCTTTCCGGTCGAACTCGCTTTATACGTCTCTGGAGTCTCTGTAGGGTAGCAATATATGCCTCTGAGTTGATTGTTTGTCCTTTCCTCATAATATCCATCAGAATCACCCCTTAAATGTCCCAGAAGTTGGTGGCCACAACCTTTCCTGCAGAGGAAGCCATTTTGAACTTTTTCTTGCGTGGGGAGTCTGCGTGATGCCACTCCATGGACTGGCGTTTTGTTTCAGGTTTAAAGCGGTGTACCCAAGTCTCATCCCGTCACAATTCGTGAAATAAAGTCATCCCCTTCTGTCTCGTATCGAACCAACGACTCAGAAGCAATTTCTTTTCTTTGGGCTTTGTGATCTTCAGTCAGTTCGCGAGGAACAAACCGTGAACACACTTTTGAGTATCCCAGTTGCTGAATTATCGTATTCACACTTCCTTCACTAATTCCTAGCTCCAGTGATAGCTCCTTGTATGTGACGCGCCGATTTGATCGAATGATGCTGTTAGCACGTTGCACAGTGTGAGATGTCACAGCCGATGCCGGGCGACAGCTGCGTGGCTCATCGTCGAGGCTGGCTCTCCCTCTCTCCGATGATCTCACACATTTAGACCAGCGTCCAACTGTGCTTCGATCAACAACAGCATCTCCATAAACGTTTTGTAGACGTTTGTGAATATTTCCAACTGTTTCCTTTTCTGAGGTTAAGAACTCGATAACAGCTCTCTGTTTACGACGCACATCACTGTCAGACGCCATTTTCGAAACTGCGTTAACCATCGGTTTTATAAAAGGGCGTTTAAAAGCGGTTTTATAGAAGGAGGAGCTTCAAACTGAAAAATCCGGTTATGTGAAGCGCAGAAAATTCAAACTTACGGCCCAAAAGACATTTCAGCCCCATAGCCTCTTATTTAGCTAAGAAAAAAGGGTGGGGCAAAATATATTGAGTGTCCCTAGTATATATATATATATATAATATATATATATACATATATAGTGGTGGACCGAATGTCAGTTTTTCAACATCTACGGATGCGGATGCGGATTTTTAATTTCAATATCCGCGGATGCGGATGCGGATATTTAGTTAATCTAGCAATATAACATAGAATTATGAATATATGACATAATTTTTCAAATTTCGTGATATTACTATTATGTCAGGCAATGCATAAAAATTAAAATTAATATTAATGTTTTCATTATGATAAAAATAATAACTTTCTCAAGAGTTTTAGCCACAGTAAATTCAATGAAACAAGTTTCATTCAATTTTCTGTGTTACCACGTATTTATATTTTGAGGTTTATATATTTGTTTGTTCATTAATAATTCATACTTTACATGAAATGTGCATGACTGGACCTTATAAGCTACTTTAAGCTAATTTAATTGTAAATTGCATAATTTATTAGTAGTATCCGCATAACATCCGCAGTCAGAAGTGCGGATGCGGATGTTAAAAATGATACGGATGCGGATATCCGGTCCACCACTAATATATATATATAAACAAGGAGAACGAGGGAAGTGCCCTATGAAGAGGCTGTCTCAAACTCCACGACGGAAGTGCTCTCTGAAGGAACTGTCTCAGACATCACGAGGGAAATTCTCGATGACGGGAATTTTCTGAGGGATCCCCCTTCTTCTGCAAATTTACGTGAGGTCACAGAGAACTCGCCTATGTCCCTTGGACATGATGCAAGCTCGGCTTATGACCTCGAGTCTCATTGTCTTAATGAGGTTCAAATCTTGCCACGCGCCAACAACGCGTCTTTGACAAATTCGGAAGAAAATTGCCACTCTTCTCTTCCCACCAAAGGGAGTGATGCATCTTTGCATCGCTCTACAGGACAACGTTCATTCGATTCTGTACTTTCTAATCAGGTTTGGAAATCGAAATTTTGCAGTACCATTTCAGACACCTGCAGAAAGTTTTGTCTTTCTCCTACTAAACAGAAGACTTATCTTCCTCCTGTTTCCCGTCCGATGAAACAGAATACTAACTTTTCTCCTGTCTACTTGTTGGCCCTTCCTCAGGTCAAACCACGGGTCAAGAACCTCCGCAATGACCATAACCTTCCTTCGCCTACTCTAAATGTTTCTTTCTACTACCATAAAACAGCTTTTGGGAATACTATGTTCAGAATTCATCAGCTTTCTTAGTTCTTGTCATCTTAAGCTGTGTTTCAAGTCCTTTGTTACCCTTCTCTATCCCTATTATCTCGCAGCCCGATAGGCCACCGCCCTTCAAGGCTATCTCCAAGATTAGCCCCCACTCGTTCAGACTCCTGCATGTTCCTGAATATTCGATTGGTCACAATTTTCTGGAGCCATCTGCCACTTTGATTTCAGAAACGGAACTTCCATCACTAAGGTCACTCGCGTAGCTCCAAAAGGACCGAATACACGAAACGAAGAACAGTAATCATAACGCCGGTTTACCCCAATTACAAATTGTTTCTTTAACCGTACTTCCAGTTCCAGAGCAATGTCCATACGAAAACCTTTCACTGCACAATACCTTGAAATTTTATACCTTCCACGTTATAGAGTTTAGTCAATTTCAATGTTCTAAAAAAGTTCTCAGACAACCCATATCCGTTCGAAACCTTGCAGAAATCGTATCAATTTCATTTAAGTAATTTTCCAATAGTTCATTGAAATTCATTTCTCTCAAATTTGGTTCTCATAAAGTTGATAAAAATCGCGTTTGATTTAAAAGTGTATGCACACGGTGAACTTAGACCAGTGTAAAGAGTGGACCTAGACAAATCAGACTCCAAGTACTCAAGACACACAAGTGACCGTTAATTATAAGTGTTCATTAGTACATAAGTATCGATTTTAGTATAAAATTTAACTGATAAATATAGTGGATTAAGTACGAAGTAGTTGGATGTAATGTTCCATAAGGACAAGAAATAGTTAAATAAAATTATTTAACTATTTCTTGTCCTTATGGAACATTACATCCAACTACTTCTTTAACTTTTCTTTGTCTCCATATAACACTACATCCAACTGCTGTTGTTTGAGAGGATATTCAAACTAACCCACTAGTTCCAACTCTGGGAAGGGAGCCATGTGGAGAAGGTTTTCCACAAAAAAATAAATTTTTGTAAAATTTAACAATATCATTGTTTGTCTACATTAACGCATGAATCCTTTTATTCTGTTTGCATAAATTAAAGTATTAATCTTTGAATTTTTAATATTTTATAGCTCGCCTCGATGCCCCAGTGGATCATCTGGCCTTTTTCTTAACCCTAACGACTCCAGTGTGCCAAATCTATGATCTTAAACAGAGATTCCTAAATTATAAATGTTCTTTTCGGCTAATATATATCACATAAAGGAGTTAAGTGTAGAACCAAAATTATATAAATTCCTTTGCTAATATCATTGTTAGACAACCTTTGCAACCTTCAGAATCTTTTGTAAACGTGGCACCATGGGAGTTTCTCCAGGGCAAAGTGCAAACACTTTCAGAGGGCAGTTGAAGCCTCACCCCTCTTGCGAGTGCATGCCTCGCCCTTTGAGCAGCCGGTTCGGCTCAGGTCCTTGGCTCGTTAATAACTCTCTAAGCAAGTGTCGTGTTAAGGATTTGATTTTCTAACTACTGTGCATTGTAACTTAACCACCCCGACTTATGTTGTGTATATAAATCTGTATTATAAAAAAACCATTTGTTTTCATCTAGTTAGAAGTAGTTAGGATGTTATATTATTGTATTACTATCATTCTAGAGGGAAGAGCCCTGTAAAAATGAACAATGAATAATTACTACATTCATATAATTCTTATGTTCATTCGTATACTTCGTATATTTATATAATCCTTATATTCTTATTCATATATTCATATTAACATATCAAGTCCAAAATCGTATAACGCTGACACGAGTTTGGATAAAATTTTGATTTGCTTTCTATTTTATAATTGGTGAATTATTTCTTTGTAAACTACTTAATCATTTTGTATAAAGTCCAAAATCGTATAACGCTGACACAAGTTTGGATACATTTTTGATTTGTTTTCTATTTTATAAGTAGTTAGTTATTTCTTTTTAAGCAACTTACTCATTTTCGTAGACGTAGATTAATAATGTAATCTTGTTGATTTCCTGTATACATTCTCTCTTCGTTGTAAAAGATGAAGTCATGTCCTGCTAACTGTAAAAGATATTTGCCAGAGAAGAAATAATCCAATATTGTTCATATATAAATATATAGTTCAACTCAGAATGGTCCCCTGAGGTAACTTTTATGGGATACATAGACCAAATGTGCATGGAACAGGGAACCTTTCCGTGATATTAAATCCATTATAGTCTTAATAAATAATGGTAAATGGCAAATACTGAAGTTTTTCTTTTTCATGATGAAATCCCAAAGCGGGCAACGGGTCACCAACAAAGAAGCTCAAAAATATAGCCCCCCTGCCAAGTCCTATTTTATATATATATAAAATAAAGTTATGAACTTTTAGGACAGAGATTGTTCATAAACAGAAAGCAAATCCTTATTGCTTTACAATTAAAGCACTGCTCTGCTCATCCACCCATTCGGCGTACATTTAGCTCTCAGTATCGTTGCCAAGTATAAAAGAAAGCCAACGTACTAACGAGGCTTTAACACGTGTTTCATCACTAATGGAAGCAACGATGCTTTGATTTATCATATTTAAATCCGTGATTTTTTCCTTTTTTGTGACATTAGTTTGAATTATATACGCTTCTGGTTGTTAAAAGGTCCGTGTACGTGATTCCTCAGGAGCAAGATGCGCCGCAAGTTTATGTTCCTTTCCAGAGGCAAAGCAAATACACCCGTCCGATTCCGAATCACAAATACACTCATATCATATCACCTCATGCTTGCTCTACGCAAACTGCACTAAACCTCAGACTTTTTTCAATTTCAAACCTTCCCTTTGTAAGGGCTTGTATACTTTTGTAATTACTGAGTTGCTATTGCGTTTGTGTCTGTATAATATTAAAATACATAAGAAACAAAACTATGTACAGTACAAGGTGTTCATAAAGTCAGACAAGTGAATAGGGGGAAGTGTACAAATGTATCATATATGTATATTCACTTGCGTGACTTTCTGAGCACCCTGTATAAAATTAATTCCCTTATCTTCAACCTATATTTGTGAAGACAAATATATATTTTAAGATTGCAGAGGTACTTGTCGCTCTCATTAATTTCCTAAAAACAAACATTTCTAAACTAAGCTAATTTTACTAACCAAACATGGTGTAAATGATCCGTCCTTTATAACTAAAAAGTACAAATAATAAGCGATTTTTGCAAAGTGAACCAACAGGCCAAGGATTCTCGCAAAAAAACAGAATGTAAATATACTTAGCAAATAAGCCCCGAAACGCTTTAATATTCTATTGAATAAACTGCGTAAATGGTAAAATATTCAGTGAATAACTTCAAAAACAAATAGGATTTGACAAATTTCTAAGCTAAGTCCCTTATCGACCTTGTGTGGTAGGTTGCAAAGGTATGATAAGGGTATAACGCAACTCCCTCATTCATAAAATCCCCAAAATGATTAGGGATGCTATAGTAGAGTGGATCGCAGGATGGTCGTAAACATTTGTTCAAAACAACACAATAATAACAACTGTAAGTTAACACAACCTAATTAAATTCAATGTAACTAATTAAATATGCACCTCGATGGTGTAGTGGTTAGCGTCGCTGACTACGAATCCATCGGCCCCGGGATCGAGACCCGATGACGGCAGGTGGCGTGCAGCAAAACCCAGCTGTTCATCCTTCCACACAATAAAGAAATTGGTTGGTAGATAAATGGGTACCCTGGGTAGCCTAGTGGTTAAGACGCTGGGCTGCTGGTGGGGCGTGGTTCGGATTCCACGTTAAACTGTAGGTCTAAGGTGGAGTGACAAGCTTGACCTTCGTCAGAATGAACAATTTGGGCGGAAGCAAAACCAAGGTTAACCAAGGTTATACTACATTATTTGTTTGTTTATGATATTTTGAACGACGGTTCAGGATCGATCTGCTGTCGACCCCTCTGCAGCATCCCGCCTCATTTGCGCGATTTGATGAATGAGTGAAATGCTTTCCGATCTCCTCCTGCCCTCGTAGCCAGCCACACATGGCTGGTCAGGAACTTTGTACAAGAACTTGTCCAGCTGGTTCTTGAACTTGAAATTATTTAGGTTAGTGTGCTGGAGGTTCCTTAGTTCTGTGGACAAGACATTAAAATGTTTTGGGCCTCGTATTCCGAGGGTATTTTCCACCCTCGTTTTCACGGCACTCTTGTCCCACCACAGCTGGGACAGTACAAGATCTGCTTTTTCTCTCATTCCAGTGTGTTTCTAATTCGTTTTTAAAGTTATGGACAAAACCCTCGAGTATTTTCCATATATACTGTATATTATTGTGTACCTCTAGCTATTGCTTTCCAAAGAGAGGAATTTCAGGGATTGTAGTCGAGACCAGTAGTCTTCATCTTTCATTTCCTTTATCTTAGACGTAAAAGTCCTTTGTATGGCATCTATGTCTGCAATGTCTCGTTTTCTGTATCGGCTTGTGAGTACTGAGCAATACTCAATTATTGGTAGGACTAGACTCTTCCATAATTTTAGCATGATGTTTGCTTTTCTGCTGTGGAAACTCCTCCAGATAATTCCCATTACCCTTCTCGCCGTTGGAATTTTAATGTTGCAGTGTTCTCCGAATTCTGTTGCGATGACATTATTACTCTAAGATCCCTGACCCGTGGGTTTGGTGTTACCTGTTTGGCTTGCACAGTTTAGTACCCTTTATTCTGTAGCACCTTGTTATTACCATATCTTAGAAGTTAGCCTTTTTCTTCGTTGAACTTCATATTGTTGTCTTCTGCCCACTTGAATAATGTTTCAATGTCATTTTGTAATTTTCCTGTCACCTTCGTTCAATATTTCCTTGCATATCTTTGTGTTATCTGCGAAACATGATACAATACTGTCATTAATATCTACATTAGTGTTTGCAATCATTATTATGAATAGCAAGGGAGCTAATACTGTACTTTGTGGGATAAAGCTCATGACTTCTGAGACTTCAGATTTAACTCCATTTACTAACCACACTTTGTGTGTTTTGAGTCAAAAAATTAAATATATATCTTCCCACCTTTCCAGTAATTCCTATATTATTAAGTTTGTGTGCTATAATTCCATGGTCATATTTATCGAAGGCTTTAGCAAAATCGGTATATATTACATCTATGTTTTGTCCTCCACACATTGATGTTTTCAGTATTTTACCCTGGTGATCTAATGATCTTCCAGTCCTGAAGCTATTTGGTTTGGATTGTATAAATTCTTTTCTTGTAGATAGTAAATAGTTTTGCCTCTAATTATACGTACAAAGCACTTTATAAGGCGGGAGGTGAGAGCTACTGTCGATAATTCTTAGTCATTGCTCTGTTACCTCCTTTAAATAAGGGGGCAATGTTCGGGCTCTTTAATAGAAATGAAATTTGTCCTGTGTCGAGTGATTTTCTCCATAGTAAGTATAACGGCCTGGCAATACTCTCTTTACATTTCTTCATTTGTCTTTACATTTCTTCATGTGTCTGGCCCTGGTGCCGAATTTTCTTGCATTTGTGGTAGGGCTTTAATTACATCTCCTCCGAGAACTCTAAGTCTATTAATAGGTTCGTGCCGGAACTTGTTCTTGGCTGATTTGTATCAATGTCAAAAAATTCACCTGGATTTTGTACTTTCTTCTCGGACTTAGGGTTGCTAAACACAGAATTAAATTGCTCCATAAGCAGGTCGTCATTTTTTCTGGGTTATTTGTGTATGCCTTAGCCCCATCTATCACGGACCAACACTCTTTTTAAACTGCATTTTTCTTTACCTAAAGTATAGAAGTATTTTGGGTTATTTTTCATGTTTTCTGCTGCCTTGTTTTCCTCCTCGTTCGTCAAATGGAGGTTGCAAAGTTTCTTTTTTCCCCCATTTTGAGTCTCTTTCTTCACTTCTGAACATGTGGAGATTTTTTACGGTTTGTTTCCGTTGCCTAAATAGTGTCCTGATTTTTACCTTGAGATTGCTACGTTTTCATTTTTGTCTCTTCGGAACATGTTTCAGCAATACAGGTTTAGTTTAATTTTCTATTATACATACTATTTCTTCTGGAGTCTTCTCGCGAAATAGCATTTCCCAGTTTGCTTTCTTTAATTAAATCTTCATTTACACTTTCCCAGTCTACTTTCTTTGAATTTATATTTAAACCTTCAGATATTCCTCCTGACTCTCTGGGATTGTTTCTGGACCTCTGATTGCTAACTTTAATTGTATATCGATTTTAGGTTATGTCGAAGAAATTTGTGTGCGTCACCTTTTTATTTATTATCATATTATCTCTGTTATTTGTCAAAATTAAATCCAAAACGTTCTCTTTTCTAGTGGCTTCACAGATTGCCTGGGTAATTGCATAATGTTCCATGATATTTAATAGCATTATTGCCTGGGTTCTAATTATTAAAACCCAGGCAATAATGCTAGCAAGTTAGCAATCAGAGGTCCAGAAACCATCCGAGAGAGTCAGAAGGAATATCTGAAGGTTTAAATATAAATTCAAAGAAAGTAGATTGGGAAAGTGTAAATGAAGATTTAAAGAAAGTAAACTGGGAAATGCTATTTTACGAGAAGACTCCAGAAGAAATAGTATGTATAATAGAAAATTAAGCTAAACCTGTATTGCTGAAACATGTTCCGAAGAGGCAAAAATGAAAACGTAGCAATCTCAAAATAAAAATCAGAACACTATTTAGGCAACGGAAACAAACCGTAACAAATCTCCACAGGTTCAGAAGTGAAGAAAAGAGACTCAAACTGGGGGAAAAAAAACTATGCAACATCCATTTGACAAACGAGGAGGAAAACAAGGCAGCAGAAAACATGAAAAATAATCCAAAATACTTCTACACTTTTGCGTAAAGAAAAATGCAGTGTAAAAAGAATATTGGCAACACCGTTTCTATCATGTTCTGTAATGTTACCATGAAACTATTCGACATATATAATTTCGTAATTTTTCTTTCATATTATGAACGGAAAATTAAAATCCCCACAAATTAAAATATTTGGTGTTGGAGTTTCAAGTAATTTTAATATGTTTTCTATTTCATTTGTAGCTAATTGAAATTCACTTTTTGTGGTGTTTAGTGGTCTGTAGACGTTCATAATAGTTAGGTTCAGTTCTTTTACTTCTAAAATAATAATTTCGACTGTGCTGTTTGATTTCCTTACCTTCACCTCACATGTGTACAGTATATGTTTTTCATGTAGATGCAACACCCTCAACCTTGTCTAGCAACTCTATCTGCTCTGCATATGTAGTAGTCCACTATTCCTATTTGAGTATCCTCGGTGCAGTTTTCACAGCCTTTTTGCATTTACGTATGTTTCCGTTAGGCACATGATATTTATACTGGTTTCCAGAGCGACATTTTGCAAGTATTGTAATTTGCAATCTGCATGGTCTGTATAGAGGCCTTGTATATTTGTGTATAATAAATTTATAGGGTTTCTAATCTTCGTGCTCGGTTTTCCTAGGTAATGGTCGTTTCCTGGACGATGTTGTCAGTTATTGTTTGGTGTTACTGGTTGGGCCGCTACATTTTGGAATACTGGGTCTGCGGCCCTTATACCATTGTGGATGTTGTATTAACGGTGGGTGGCATTGAATAGGAAGGTTATGTCTGTAATGCTAGGGTGCATATATTTGCGAAGTTCTGTCTTTTCTTATTAGAAGGGACAGTTGTGCTTTTATCATTCTTATTTCCTCTGAAAAATGTACTGCACTGTAACCGTTATTACTGTTATTACTCTTCTTTGAGTATCCTTAGTGTGAAAATACGGGCACCCCATATTTAGACATTGTTTCTTCCTAATTGACTGTCTGCATATAGAAGAGTGAAAATAGTAGCAGTTTTTTCGGAACTTGCAACTTCCATTCTTTATCATGTAGAAATTTTTTTTGGGTGACTATACACACAATTTGAGTTATAGTTGCACGAACCTTTTTGTAATATTCGCATATGGTCCGTCGTTTAGATTCCTTACGAGTCCTATGGGATTCAGTTTCTTTCCTCGGTTCTAATACCACTTCTTTCCTACTCAGTGTTTTTTTAATCTTCGGCGTGTTTTCACTTGTATTCATTGGTCTCTATCTTGTGCAGGTGGGCGGGAGATTTCTCCGTCTAAGGCTACTTCTGCACCTCCCTGTAGTGTGTTTCCCTCGCTGTCCTGAATCCCATTTTCGTTTGTGTCATCGTTTTCTGACGTTTCCTGGTTTTCTGTTGGTGAACCTGTTGCAATTGATTCTTCTATTTCAACATTCTCTATTCCCGTTTGTATTACTTTCCTATTCTTTTCCATGCACTTGACGCATACGAAGTTATAAAAGCCTATGATTTTATTGTTTATTTTATTCATTATTCCGCTGTTCTTTTTATCTAAGTTTATACATTCGTAATGTTTAAATATACTGAACAGAATGCATTTCAAGCCCATGGTCTGGTCTACTTCATTTTTGCATTTGCAGAGCTGGTACGCTGCGCATTCCATTAAACATAATCTAACTCTATTCAACTTTCTGGATTTACAGCAACTCACACATTGTTTCGTATTTTTTGCCAATTTTCCCCTTTTCTTTTGTCTATTTCCTTTCTGCTTCCCGAATTTCGTCTGCGAAATTTCAACCTTCTCGTTTATGGTCCTGTTCCTCTTCTATAGACCTCTTGGAAAAATCTCACGAAAAATGTTATTCCGTTCGAATTGTTTGCAATTTATGTTCAATTTATGGTTTTTTTCTTGTGCATGTCTAATGCCACCGGCCTTCACCTAATAAATTGTTTCCGCGTATTCCCTAATACTTAATACACACATTGGTATAGGATAGAATTTAAGCTGAATTTTTAAACACTAATTATTTTTGTAGTAGCACAGAGCGGAAACAAACGTCCGTACCAACACGAGGTAAAAACAATATATATATATATAGGCTGACCATACGTACCGTTTTGAACGGGACAGTACCGTTTGTTTTATATTTCCTGGCCGTCCCGTCGTTTTAATAAAAATGTCAATTTTGTCCCGGTTTATGTACTTACTTTTTCATGAATAAAGAATATTACATAACCCCCGTCCCTTTTTTGCCATCCCAATGTCCCGTTTTTGTCTCAAGGAAATATGGTCAGCCTATATATATATATATATATATATATATATGTTAAACACAGACCGTGCATGGAACAAGGAACTCTTCTGGGAAAATTAAATCCACTATAGTCCGAATAGTCCGGCTAGCATCATGAAAAGAAAAACTATGGTATTTGTCATTTACCATTACTTATTCGGACTATAGTGGATTTAATTTTCCCAGAAGAGTTCCTTGTTCCATGCACGGTCTGTGTTTAACATATAAGTTTCTCAGGGGACCATTCTGAGTTTGTGTATAATATATATATATATATATATATATATTATATATATATATATATATATTATATATATATATATATATATATACAGGGTGGGCCGTAAGTTTCCATACATAGGAAAAATAAACATTTTTTTATGGACAACCATTTTATTTATATAATATGCTCTACATGGTTGCCATTGTTTTGAAAACACATTTCAATACGTGTTCCCACTGTTGATGAACACGCATTAGCACAGTGACGTTATGCTTGTAATGGCGTTGGTGATACGTTCCTTTAGATGATTTATGTCTCGTATCTTTTCCTGATACACCATGGCCTTCAAGTGCCCCCAAAGATAGAAATCAAGGGGGTGAGATCTGGGGATCTGGGAGGCCACTCCACAGGACCACGCCGACCAATCCAAGCATCCGGAAACTGCTGATCCAAATACCGACGCACGTGAAGACCATAATGAGGTGGAGCTCCATCTTGCTGGAAGTAAACTGGGAAGTTACCTTCCTCGTTTAGCAGGGATGGGAAAATCTCTTCTTGCAACATGTTAAGATACCTTTCGGCATTAAGATTTCCACTGACAAAAATTGGTCCAATAATTCTGTCACCCCATATCCCGGCCCACACCATCACTTTACCGGCACTTGCATCTTCGTCGGACTCAGCCAGTTAGGGTTAGCATTACTCCAATAACGTATGTTTTGCCGATTAACCTCTCCATTGACGTAAACATTTGCTTCATCAGTAAACAAGATCTTACACGCATATTCTTAGGTATCTGAAACAAAACAAACGTTTAATTTTTCCTATGTATGGAAACTTACGGCCCACCCTGTATATATATATATATATATATATATATATTTCCAAAGTTAATGAAGGATTATCCGCTAAATGTCGTTTTAATATAATTTCTTTCAAAATAAATTGCTCTAAAGCCGAACCCATTACCTTATTTTCACGCCAATTTATTATTGGAACACTTGTAGCGTGAGGAACACACACACCACACACATATATATATAATATATATATATATATATATATAAAATATATATATATATATATAATATATATATATATAACAGGGTGAGTCAAAGTAGCGCCCGATTTCTGTCAGTTGATTGTTTGTTTGCCATTTGTATTACAGTGTACAAGAAGGTAGAAATAAATGAATGACATGTTTATCTAACCATTTATTCGGGGGAAAATTATTACGGAACTGTACCAAGCTGTTTTACTTGCAATTTTCAAAGTGCCCTCCCGTGATCGTGCACAATTGCAGCCGAGCAGGCACAGAGTGGCAAACACGCCTGCAGAGTTCGATATCAATTTCCTCAAACTTTGCTGTGATTTGAGCATTCAATTCCTGAATGGTACGAGGCTTTTCACGATAAACAAGGTCTTTCATGAGCCCCCAAAGAAAGAAATCTGGAGGTGTAAGGTCTGGGGAGCGTGCCGGCCACTCGATCGGACCGCGGCGGCCGATCCACTTTCCGGGAAAGTTTTCATCAAGCCACTGACGAACATGACGTCCATAATGAGGTGGAGCTCCATCTTGCTGGAAATAACAGTCCTGATCTTGTACCCTGGGCCAAAAGAAGGTTTGCAGCATATCCAGGTAAATTTCTGCAGTGACGATCCCTCAAAGAAAAAGGGTCCAATTATCCCTAATGGAGATATGGCTGCCAAACTGTCATGCCAGGTAAATTTACCTCCTTCTCAACTGTCACTCTTGGGTTCTCCGCAGCCAGTAGACACAATTGTGTCTGTTAATTGTGCCGTTAAGCTTAAAACATGCCTCATCTGACCACAGATGTTGTCTAGCATTGTGCTCTTCGTCAAGTTTAGCTAAGAACTCTTCGCAAAATTGAAGACGGCGGTCGTCATCTCCATCATGAAGGGCATGCAGTAAGCGTGGAATGTAAGGTTTCCATTTTTTCTGGTGAAGGATACGGATAACACTTGATTGGCTCACTTCCAACTCTGCAGATAAACGCGAGTTGACTTTGCGGACTTTGTTCCAGTCTCCTGATGGCTTCTTCATCTTAGCTACATTCGTTGTTTTTCGGACGACCGGACTTTGCAGTGGCTACCGACCCTGTTGCTTCAAATTTCTCGACAATCAATCGTATGTTTCTTCCCTGGGGTGGGTTAATATCGAATTCCTGTGCCAAACGGCTTGCCGCCATCGTGGTTGTTCATTACATTTGTAGTAATGTTTCACGGCCGCAATGCGTTGATTCATTGAAAGGTAATTCATGGTTCAATTTGGTGCAAATTCAGTAACTTTCCAACTCTCAGCATAACCTGCAAAACAAAACAAAAATAAATAAACTAAGAAAATTAATAATCTGCAAGACAATTATTAACAACATGACTTCCCGAAAGAATCTGACAGCCGAAAAAGCAGAAATCGGGCGCTACTTTTGACTCACCATATATATAATATATATATATATATATATATACAGGGCGTCCCAAAAAAATGTATACACACTTTAAATAATTATAAAGGCAGTGTTTATTAAAATACATTTCATTTTCAAAATGTAATAGAATCTACAGACATTATTTAATTGTTTCGTCAACGCCTGTTTTCAAACTGACGTCCGTTCTGGTCCAGGCACTGCTGATAACGCGAAGCAATGGAATCGCAAACATCACGAAACATTTCGTTTGGTATTTGTGTGCATTCTCGTTCAATGGCTGCTCTCAATTCAGCGACTGTTGCAGGTTTTATAGCGTAGACTTTGTCTTTTAAGTATCCCCATAAAAAAAAGTCTAGTGGTGTGAGGTCTGGTGAACGCGGAGGGTATTCTACGAAACCCCTTCGTCCAATCCACATCCACATCGTGCCAAGTACCACTCGCAATACTCCACTCTTCGGTCCGGATCATCTTCATTAATAGCTTGGACTAATCTTGGAATGTAACTTTTCCATTGACAGCGCTTCAAAATGCGTTGGACAGACGATTCTGAGATTCCTACCTCACGACTCGCTTGCCGCACAGATTTTCTTGGACTTTGGTGATACGTTTCCAGTACTGTTTCTTGCTTTGTGGGGCTTGTCGATGTCCGTGGTCTTCCGGAACGCTTCTTGTGGACATTCTGAACAGTTCCATCGGCTTCAAACTTATCTCTAATTCGAGTGATGGTAAGTCGCGTTGGTGGATCTGTTTGAAACTCCCTCCTAAACTGTCTTTGCACTTCAACTGCGTTTTCACACTTCCAGTAGCATTTTAGAATGAATTTCCTTTGTTCAAAGCTTAGTCTGACTGCCATTATTAATTCTAATGGGTTTAACTTGGAAAGAAAGAAACATCAATTGAGCTATCAGCTGTTAAAGTGTGTATACATTCTTTTGGGACGTCCTGTATATATATATTCTTTGCGCTTTTTTTGTAAAAAACATTCTTTTGTTGTTGTTTATTTGTCTTATCGAACAGAAAATCTGTTTACAAAAACAATTAATGTTTAGGTATATAATAAATTAATTTTTATGCTATAAAAACAAAAGAATGTTTTGTATATATAATTTAAATGTATAAAAAAGGCTTTCTTTTAATTAAACTTGGACCTAGAAACAACATCATATTTTTAATAACTTTTTTCAGCTGTTTTTATATTTCATACCGACGTATAGATAATATAGAGAACAAAATACTTGTTAAATGCGTGTAAAAATTTAAAAAAAATATTTTAGAGTAATTAATGTTAGGTCTAGTCTCCAGAACGGTATTTCTCAACCTTTTTCGTGCTCTCGACTCCATTTTGACATTCCAAAAAATTCGTGACCTCGGTTTCCTAAACGATGATGCAGCATATACTTCAACCACAAAAGTAGCTCTCGAACATCCCACGTTACGATGGAAAGCTTGGTAAGAAATGGATACTTAATTAATGGATCCTTAATTAATGAAAGGGCGGTAGAGTCTGCCGAACTTACGGAAAACCTACACGATAAATTGAGTGAACTTTTTTTCTGACAAGAGCCTGCAGTTCGCAGTTGTCATTCCTCTTAGAAGACGGAGGAGGGGTACATTTTGAATAGCACAAAAAAGTGGGTATTCGGAATTGGTGTCTGAAGCGTTGAGTTTTAATTTCATTTGCAGCCTCATACTTATGCGAATTGGGTATCTCATCAATGGTTGCAATTAAAACTATCGAATATTTGTTTAAAATATTTGTCGGAAATTTATCATATATTTGTTAAGAAAAT
>JAJOZX010000381.1:455000-467500 GCA_023014485.1 Bathynomus jamesi
TTTCGTGTATTCAGAAGTACACCTCGTCAGGGAATGAATTCCCTGACGAGGTGTACTTCTGCATACATTTTTCTTTTTTCCTTGTGGGTTTGCATCATTCATTCATTTCACGTGAAATTTATTCCCATATATATATATATATATATATATATATAACAAAACAAAAGAAAGAATGTTTCATGTCAAAGGTCCTCGACACCTTCTCATGTCAGGGTTTTAAATAGAATAAAAAAATAATGGTTTGGATTGAATTTCCTTTGATATAGAGTAAAATAAAACAAATATAAGAAGGCAGATGTACGACAAACGAAAACAAATAAAAATACAAATTTAGCAGCCATATTTTACAGGAAGAACAGCAAGAGAAAATAGGAAAAACAGCAAGAGAAAATGGGAAAAACAGCAAGAGAAAATGGGAAAAACAGCAAGAGAAAATGGGAGAAACAGCAAGAGAAAATGGGAAAAACAGTAAGGAAATTGAAAAAGATCCAGTAACTTTTTAACATGGTGGAGAATAGTTTTGTTTACAGTACAAAAACCAATAGATAGATTGAGGTTTGGGATTAAATCAATAAATACTGATTTAGTAAATCTGAATGTATATATTTATCAGTTAATTTAAAGAAGAAGATTGCCAGTTAATACGATAATCATTTTCAGAAAGGTGGCGAAAGAAGGCGTCGGAGTTTCGGTCGAAAGCTCGTCCTCCGGAAGACAAACTCTTTATGGTTGCTCCCCGGAGTGAGGTGAAAATTTTGAACTCCATGAGAGCGTCGCTGATTGTATCTGTACGAATCGTAAATTTTATGTTACCAAAACAAATTTCCAAAACTTTTAAAGTTTCTCCTATACAAGAAAGGTTGTCACTGAAGGAAGGCACCGTGTAAACTCCTCCCTCGTTATTATTAATTGATAGGGAGTCTTTTTATAAGTTAGGACTTAGAGACTTAGACAATTCTTATAAGTAAAAACCAGATTTGTGTCTCTATAAACTTTTAAAAGGTATTTAAGCCTTTTTAAAAGACGACAGTAGGGTGGAACGAATGTTCCCCCCTCCTTTGAGTTGGGTTTGACGAAGTCATTAACTCCATGAAAAGACTCATGCCATGTTGTAAGCACGATTTATAAACTGATGGAGTTAATCCAACTGAATGAAAACCTTGAAGATGCAGAAAATCTCGACGAAAATTAAGGACGTTCACAAAAGAAGGAAAAAAACAACAACAACAACCGCTCATTTTACTTTTACAGAATTGGAGTGATACGAAAAAGAATGAATCAATGAATTAGTGTTTGTAGGTACTCCTAAACGGAAAATTCAAGGTCATTTGGGGATTTTGGTGCCTTGAACCAGAAGAGATTGGGAACCACTGGTCCATACCATAGTCTCCTCCCATTCAATATCATTCGCATTTCATTCTTTGCTCAAGAGTAAGAATTCCGTGAGTGAGAATCGTTAAAGGAGGCAATTCTCAAATCGATCCATTACGATGATTCCCACTGTATAATTTCCCATTTTAATAAACTAAATTATATCCCTCGAACCCGCAGTTATGTTACGGTCTCTTTTCACACTTTTCTGAAATTTAGAATTTTCACTTCGAACATTCTCAATTACGGACCGTGGATGGGAATGGCAATGGCATTGAGTAAGAAGTTATCCGTAAACAATTTCTACATGAAAAGTAGTTTAGTTAATTTGCGTTAAGTTAGATTCAATTTCACTTACAGGAAGAAAATATATAAAGGACGTACAGAAAAGAATACATGGGTACATATTTGTTAACTAACTCAAATAGGCCTACTCGTAGTTAACTCAACCATATAATGATTGTATTAACCGTGTTTATTTTTCTGGTTTAATGATTTACTGGTTAGTGAAATTGTATCATGGTTAAATGAACCAATTTAACATTAAGTGCAAGGAAGTTAAACCACGTATTTTGCTGATTATTTTAAGTATATATATATATATATATATATATATATATATATAGATATATATATATATATATATACAGGGTGTCCCAGAATTAACTATTTCAATGAAATCGACAAATCTTTAAAAACACACTTTTATTATGTTTATCATGTTTAATATGTGTTAAAAATGTATAAATTTCAAATTTTTTCATAATTTTATTTTCATAATTTTTTCATAGTTTTTCATAGTTTTATTTTCATTCTCTTTCAGAACCCTATTAATAATGAATACACAAGAACGCATCTTTGTTGTAACATCCTTATCAAAGTGTTGGTTTACGTCGTCGTCGTCGGCCTAGGCAAGCTACGGCTTGGGACCGTAGCGCATCTATCCGGTATAGGTTAACCTGGATGATGTAGCCATAAGCACTGCCGCTAGTTAAGTGCCAACCAGTGATTATCTCACTAGCCGTATTGAGTCCGTTAGGCGAAACTGCGACAGTACCAAAGGTGGAAAATATAACCTTTGGTTTTCTATTATTTATTTGCAAAATGGACATGGTATTAGATTAAAATAAATATTTGAATATAATAATTAACTGACAATTGTGATATATAATTAATTATGTTTACATACAATAAAATAATATAGTATACATAAAATTAGTATTAATGTGGTTCACAATTGAATTATAATGGGGTAACTAATTTAAAATGAATTTATACTATTCCGAAATTCAAGACGGTAAAATTAACATTTAACTTGAAACTAAATAAGAGTATTCACTACACACTCCCCCACCAGAGAGGAAGTTCAAAGAGTTCCGAACGACACAGATTTCCGCTGGACCTTTTTGGTAGCTACATGTACCTCGCTTAAGGTTGATTCCAAAAACGCAGGCTTAAGACGATCGATAGAAACCTTGTCGACCTTGGAACCGCGCTGGATGAGGAATGATTTGCGCGTACGTCGGAGAACTTCATAGGGTCCGTCATATGGACATTGGAGAGGCCGTTTTGGGAGAGGTACACGAACGAAAACGTGGGTGCAAGATTGGAGGGCTGGGGAAACAAAGATGTTCTGTTGGCTAGTCAATCGAGGGGGAACAGGCTGAAGGGACTGCATGTGAGAGGAAAGTGTTTGAGCGAATTCCGTAGGATCGCATGACTTATCCCCTGCAGTGAAGTAGCCACCTGGTAGCCGCAGTGTTGTTCCATAGACTAGTTCAGCCGCTGTAGTCTTCAGATCACTCTTAAATGCAGAGCGAATACCAAGCAACACGAGTGGAAGCTTATCCATCCAATGGGAGTCTTCGTGACACATAAGGGATGACTTCAGCTGGCGATGGAAGCGTTCGACGAGGCCGTTAGCTTGCGGATGATACGCACAGGTATGCGCATGTACTGTACCCAACAAGCTGGTAAACTTCTTCCAAAGCGAAGACTCAAATTGGCGACCTTGGTCAGTGATGACTTTTGTCGGCAATCCAAATCTTGATACCCATCCATGAAGAAAGGCTCTTGCAACAGTGTCCGCTTGGATATCAGGAAGTGGGATGGCTTCAGGCCACCTGGAAAAGCGGTCGAGACAGGTGAGCAGATAACGTTGGCCTTGAATCACTGGAAGAGGGCCAACAATGTCTACATGAATTACCTCAAATCGCTGGGATGGGGGCGGAAATGCGTCAAAGGGGGACCTGGTGTGCCTTTGGACTTTGGCACGCTGGCAGGCAAGGCACGTTTTGGTCCAATGTTTGACATCCTTCCGCATCGAGGGCCAAACAAAGCGAGAGGTAACCAGGTGTTGCGAAGCACGGATACCAGGATGGGAGGGCTTATGAAGATCCGTGAAGACTGCTTGTCTGTGACATGGAGGGACATAAGGGCGAATAGCAGCTGTTGATACGTCGCAATAGAGGGGCACAGACAATCCTGGCATACTCATTTTCTTGAGGGAAAGTGAGTGAGTGGAGTCTTCTCTGAGCAGGTCTTGTAGTTCCGTATCCTTATCTTGATCCTGTGCAATAGCATTCCACAGTGTAGAGCTGAGGGTAACAGAAGTAATCTCTATTCTTGAGAGTGCATCCGCTGGAGTGTTCAAGACACCTTTGATGTGGCGGATATCTGTGGTAAATTGCGAGATATAATCGAGTTGCCTGATGACTCTGGGAGAGTGGTTACAGCTGTTTTTATTGAAGACAGTGACCAAAGGTTTGTGGTCGGTAAAAACACAAAACTCTCGGCCTTCAAGGAAATGTTGAAAATGCTTCACGTTTAAGTAAATAGCAAGAAGTTCACGTCCGAAAGCACTATAACGCGTTTGGGCTGGCTGCAGCTTTTTCGAGTAAAACGCGATGGGTGCTTGTTGACCGTTAATGGTTTGTTCCAACACTCCACCGATCGCAACATCTGATGCATCGACCGTCAGAGTTAGGGGGGCATCACTGATAGGAAATGACAGAGACAATGCACTATTGATAGCATTCTTGGCATTGTCGAACGCCTGTAAACTATCGCTACACCATACCAATTTCGTTACCTTGCGTTGTGTGTGATCATAGCGTGTAGAGGAGCAAGAACACTGGCACAGTTTTTAATGAACTTGTGGTAATAATTTACCAAACCTAGAAACCGACGTAACTCACGCTGATTACTTGGCATAGGGTAATTTTTTATCACTTCACACTTGTCCTGAAGGGGGGTAATTCCGTGCTGCGAAATCGTGTGACCAAGAAATTCCAAGGTTGGCTGTGCAAACACACACTTAGATGCATTAATAGTAACACCGTATTGTTCTAAGCGTTGAAAGAGGAGTGAAAGATGTTCCTTATGTTCCTCTTCCGTTGAGCTGGCCACAAGCAAATCATCGATGTAGGCATAAACAAAGTCTAAGCCTCTGGTGACCTCATCTATAAACCTCTGAAAGGTTTGCGCAGCATTCCGTAGCCCGAACGGCATCTTCAAAAATTCGAATAACCCAAATGGTGTACAAACTGCAGTCTTGGGAATATCCGAAGGCTCTACGGGAATGTGGTGGAAAGCCTTAACGAGATCTATTTTACTGAAGATAGATTTGCCGTGGAGAAGAGAAGTAAAGTCTTGGACATTTGGTACCGGATATCGGTCCGGGATGGTTGTCGAATTTAAAAACCGGTAATCCCCACATGGTCTCCAGTCTCCTGACTTCTTCTGGACCAGGTGTAGGGGAGAGGACCAACTGCTTTTGGAAGGTCTTATTATCCCAAGATCCAGCATAAGCTGGAATTCCGATTTGGCAGCTTTCAGTTTGTCAGGGGCAAGACGTCTGGGTTTTGCAAAACACAGGGGGACCTTTTGTTGTAATGTGATGGGTAATGGTGTGCTTAATGGTATCACCCATCTGCATCGGTTGAAGAATTCCTGGATATCGCTGGAAAGGCACTGGTACATGGAATTAGGGGAACGAGGGAAAGTGCAGAGTTCGAGGCGTCCGGAAGGGCAACCTGTTTTGGCAAGAACAGAAAGCAGTGTGGCCTGGTCGCATAAGCGTCGCTTGTCAAGATCTACCAGGAGTTTAAAATGCTGGAGAAGTCAGCGCCGATTATGGGATGCCGCACTTGAGCACAGATGAAAATCCACTTGAAGGATCGGTGAAGGCCCAAGTTTAGTTCACGCGACTGAGTACCGTACGTGGGTATGCGTGAACCGTTAGCAGCGTATAGAGGCGGAGATTCCGAGTGCGTATGACCATTTTTGAGGGAATACACTGACTGACGCTCCGGTATCAACCAAGAAATTGACACCAGAGTTCCTGTCCTTTATGAATAACAGGTTGGCAGTGCGAGTACTAGACGCCATTAGGACTCGCTGCTGGGGTTTTCCGACGAAAATTGCAAGGGAGATGCACTTCCTAGCCTTCTTTCCAAATTTCGAGTGGTAGAAGCAGATCTTCCCGGAACTCGAACGATGCCTCTTCGTAAATCTTGACCGAGAATGGCTTCTTTGCCGTTGATTTTGTAGCAGAGAACAAACGTGGTTGAGTCGTTGACTTAACTCTTTCACTTTCAACTCCAGTTCCGATTGTGTGTTCACGTTGTTGACCGGAGCTGTGTCAATCTCCACTACTTTGTCGGCAGTTTCTGCTAGTTTATCAACTGGAGTAGCAGGATCCATAGTGGCCAAGACACGCTGAGCTGATGGAGGAAGTTTCTGCAAGAACAACTGTCTAAAGATGTCCTTATCGAAGGTTTGTGCGCGTTCGCCTAGAGCGCACTGCATAGCCCTCAGCATTTGAGTGGGCTTACGGTCTCCAAGTTCTTCTTTTGAGATTAACTGATGTAGTTTCTCACGCTCGGAGACAGTGGTGCGGCACAGGATGGCAGACTTCAGATCGTTGTATGGGTCCTCACTCGTGGAAGGAGATACGATGACGTCACGGACTTCAGAGATGATGCTCGCTGGTAGAGAGGACAAACATGATCGTATTTCGTCCTGCTAGTGGTGATCCTTCCCAAGTTGAATTGTGATTCCACTTGGTGGAACCAAATAAATGGATCACCCGGCCAGAAGACGGGGAGCTTTACGCTCAGTGGGGATGGCACCAGCGTCGTCAGGCATCTTCTCCTATGCTTGCTGACGTACAAGCAAGACGACAAGTTACCAACGAAGGAGTGGAGGTTGAGACGAGCGCAGGCACAGAGCGCACGGGCAGGGGTGAGGGGCAGAGGGCACGAGCGACATTACAGTCTGGTCCTAGTCGCTCGGGTGAATGGGTGGTGGGCACGAACGACGTTACAGTCTAGTCCTAGTCGTTCGGGTGAAGGGGTGATGGGCACGAACGACATTACAGTCTAGTCCTAGTCGTTCGGGTAGAAGGGGTAATCCAGCTCCGGGGTCACCAATTGTTGGTTTACGTCGTCGTCGTCGGCCTAGGCAAGCTACGGCTTGGGACCGTAGCGCATCTATCCGGTATAGGTTAACCTGGATGATGTAGCCATAAGCACTGCCGCTAGTTAAGTGCCAACCAGTGATTATCTCACTAGCCGTATTGAGTCCGTTAGGCGAAACTGCGACAGTACCAAAGGTGAAAATATAACCTTTGGTTTTCTATTATTTATTTGCAAAATGGACATGGTATTAGATTAAAATAAATATTTGAATATAAATAATTAACTGACAATTGTGATATATAATTAATTATGTTTACATACAATAAAATAATATAGTATACATAAAATTAGTATTAATGTGGTTCACAATTGAATTATAATGGGGTAACTAATTTAAAATGAATTTATACTATTCCGAAATTCAAGACGGTAAAATTAACATTTAACTTGAAACTAAAATAAGAGTATTCACTACAAAAGGAATGCAATGTAATGAAATCAGAGAAAAATTTACAAGAAGATTCCACAGAACCGGTCCTACAGACAAAGCGATTCGTGAACTTGTGAACAAATTTAAAAGAACTGGATCCGTACACGACGAGGTGGGAAGAGGACGCCCAAGGACAGCACGTAACAGTACCGAACAGGTACGACAATTGTTTGAGGATGACCCAACAACTTCGGTTAGGGAGGCCGGTCGAAGACTCAACATATCCAAGACAACAGTTCATAGAATCTTGCGTTCGACACTGATGAAAAGGCTTATCACATTCAAGTACTGCATGCCCTAAATGAAGAGGATTATCCAAATCGAGCAGCAGTGTGCAGAAATTGTGGATCAAATCGAAAATGAAAGTTTATTGGATAACATCTTATTCAGTGATGAGGCGACTTTCCACACGTGTGGTAAGTCAATCGACACAACTGTCGTATCTGGTCCAATGAAAGACCGTCTGAAGTGATAGAATGGCAAAGAGACTCTCCAAAAGTTAACGTGTGGCTTGGAATGACCAAATCCAAAATTTATGCCCATTCTTCTTTGCGGCAGCAACTGTAACAGGTACCGTCTACCTTGATATGCTTCAGCAGTTTCTCGAACCACAGCTTCTTGATGATGGCATTCTTGATAATGTTGTGTTTCAACAAGATGGAGCACCATGTCATTATGCTCCAATTGTTCGAGAATACCTCAACAGACGCCTTCCGAATCGGTGGATTGGACGTGGAGGACCTCGACCTTGGCCTCCGCGTTCTCCGGATTTGACACCCCTGGATTTCTTTGCATGGGGTTTCATAAAAACAAAGGTTTATCGCCAAAGATCAATAGTTTAGCTGACTTAAAGAACGCATCCGGTTGGCAGTGCGGGAGATAACACCTGAAATGCTTCAAAATGTGTTTCGCAGCGCTGAGGATAGATTTGAAATTTGCAGAGATACAGACGGTGCACATGTTGAAACTTCTCAATAAAGTTTTGACTTATGATTTATAAATCTATTTGTTTTTGTATCATAATTTAGTAATAAACACAAAATTATGTCAGTTTTTATTAAATTTGTCCGATTTCATTGAAATAGATAGTTAATTCTGGGACACCCTGTGTATATATATATATATATATATATATATATATATATATATATATATATATGGTGCAAATCCATAAGGAAAAATAAATATTATTCCAAGGCCTTTCGTGTATTCAGAAGTACACCTCGTCAGGGAATGAAGGGAGACGGCGAGATGACAAAAATATATACCTATGTGCAGCGGGACAGAAAAATAAAAAAGATTAGCACATGATTAACAAGAGTTAATTAGAGGCAAAAGGTATTTTAACAGGATATTGTCAATTTTATACATTCCCGCACTGTTATTGAAATTATTTTTAAAATGGATAAATGCGCATTCTAAATATTCCTTTCAATTATATCTGTTTTTAACGAGCGCTTTAGAACTATCCCACTGGATACTATGATTACATCTATACATATGGTTAAGCAATGCATTAGAATTATTTGCTGTTCTACACGCATATTTATGCTGTTTTACCTTAATATCTAACGTTTTACCCGTTTCGCCTCATATACCGAGTTACATTGCGTACATTCGATCGAATACACACAACCAACCACAATATCCGGGCTATTCTTTATTAGGCGTGATTTAACAGTATTATTATACTTAAAGACTACATTGATGCCAAGTGCTTTAAGTAAAGTCGGAAGATATTGAAAATTAACATGGTAAGGTAGGCTGAGGATATTTTTACGCTCAAAATGCATTGTTTAACCATATGTATAGATGTAATCATAGTATCAAGTGGGATAGTTCTAAAGCGCTCGTTAAAAACAGACGTATAATTGAAAGGAATATTCTAGAATGTGCATTTATCCATTAACTTTGTTGTTAAGGTTGGATTCAATTCCGGGAAATGAAAATTAATTATTTAGTGGAATTTAACTCTTTTATTTCAGTTTACATTGCACAGAGAGAGAGAGAGAATATATATATATTATATATATATACAGGCCCACTCAGAGGTCCAGGGAGGCCCGGGCCACTTCCAGCTTTTGAGGCCCATACCTAACCCAATTATTACTTTCACTGCAAAACATTATATTCAAACCTGAAAGTTTCTAAAAACTGAGGCCCCCCTTGATCTTGAGGCCCAGGCCAAATGGCCCTCCTAGCCCCCCTCTGATAGGCCCTGTATATATATATATTCTCTCTCTCTTTCTATGCAGTGTAAACTGAAATAGAAGAATCTTAAATTCCACTGAATAATCAATTTTCATTTCCCGGAAATGAATTGAATCCAACCTCAATAACAAAGTCTAAGAAAAGAAAAAATGAAAATCAATTTTTCTGGAGCTCCATCAACAAATTTCTTCTGTACAGTATTACGAGTGAAATGAAAGCGAAGGTCATCATAATACAGAGGTACCCTCCATATTTTCGTGAGATCTAAAGACGTATTTCAATCTCTGTAATTTGAAGATTGGGCCGAAAATTGAACCCAGAACCTTCAAATGAACATCACGGTACTTTCATCAAAAGAAGATAGCACACGAGAATTCTCTTCTTATGAGTAACGTTTTATTGCATAGTTTAAAACATTCACGGAAAAAATATGCAAAACATGTACTCAAAGTTATAATATATTTTCAATGCTTTGCTTCGACAAAAAAAAAAAATTATATATACAGGGCGTCCCAAAAAAATGTATACACACTTTAAATAATTATAAAGGCAGTGTTTATTAAAATACATTTCATTTTCAAAATGTAATAGAATCTACAGACATTATTTAATTGTTTTGTCAACGCCTGTTTTCAAACTGACGTCCGTTCTGGTCCAGGCACTGCTGATAACGCGAAGCAATGGAATCGCAAACATCACGAAACATTTCGTTTGGTATTTGTGTGCATTCTCGTTCAATGGCTGCTCTCAATTCAGCGACTGTTGCAGGTTTTATAGCGTAGACTTTGTCTTTTAAGTATCTCCATAAAAAAAAGTCTAGTGGTGTGAGGTCTGGTGAACGCGGAGGGTATTCTACGAAACCCCTTCGCCCAATCCACATCCACATCGTGCCAAGTACCACTCGCAATACTCCTCCACTCTTCGGTCCGGATCATCTTCATTAATAGCATGGACTAATCTTGGAATGTAACTTTTTTTACCCATTGACAGCGCTTCAAAATGCGTTGGACAGACGATTCTGAGATTCCTACCTCACGACCTTCGCTTGCCGCACAGATTTTCTTGGACTTTGGTGATACGTTTCCAGTACTCTTTCTTCTTGCTTTGTGGGGCTTGTCGATGTCCGTGGTCTTCCGAATGATTCTTGTGGACATTCTGACATTCCATCGGCTTCAAACTTATCTTTAATTCGAGTGATGGTAAGTCGCGTTGGTGGATCTGTTTGAAACACTCCCTCCTAAACTGTCTTTGCACTTCAACTGCGTTTTTCACACTTCCAGTAGCATTTTAGAATGAATTTCCTTTGTTCAAAGCTTAGTCTGACTGCCATTATTAATTCTAATGGTTTAACTTGGAAAGAAAGAAACATCAATTGAGCTATCAGCTGTTAAAGTGTGTATACATTTTTTTGGGACGCCCTGTATATATATACAGTGTGGGCAAAATAAAAAACTGGTGACGAAGATTTGCAAGCTGTTTTTGCACATGATAATGATCCAATAAATTTAAAATTTTCACACTATTAAATACACCCTTTTATACGATTGCAATAATATTTACTTCTATTTCTCTATTATTTCAGAAAGTAAAATATAACTAAGATCCCTAAAATAAGTACAAAAATGCCTAAATACAGTGAAGAAGACGAAATGCTTAAAAGAATCTAAGAATTGGGCAAGGTCTGGACGCCAGGAGAATGATACAAATGTTCCCAAACAAAACGTGGACTGAATCAGGAGTTCATTATATCATTAGAAAGGTTGATGAAACTGGCCATGATAAGAGACGTGATGGAAGTGGTCATCCCAAAAATGCAAGAACTCAGGCAAATACTGACTTAGTGGAAGGTTATATCTTAAGTCAGGAAGGTAAACCAGGAACTCACATTTTACCGAGGGAAATCGAAAAAGAAATGGGTATAAGTCGTAGTCGTGTTAGAAATATTGTGAAACACGATTTAGGTTTAAAAGCTTATAAACGTATATCAGGGCAAAGTCTAACCGATGTCAATAAGGTTAGGCGGATGACATATGCACAAAGCCTGATAAACAGATTCCAGGGTAACTCAGTTAGAAGATTGTGGTTCTCTGATGAGAAATTATTTCACATTGTACCACTGATTAACCAACAAAACGATCGGGTATACCCAAATGTTGCGAGAAAACGTAATGTTGCACCCGAACGGTTAATAAAGGAAATATCAAACTTTTTGCCTAGCATTATGGTAGGAGCTCGCGTCTCAAACTTAGGCAAAACGAGAATTGTTGTGATTCAGCTACGAGCCAAAATCAATGCAAAATATTATTGTACACGGGTCCTTCCACAGTATTTGGATGATATTCGTCAGATTAGTGGAAATAATTTCACTTTCCAACAAAATGGAGCAACTGCACAGAGGGCGAAGCGTACAATCGCGTATCTGGAACGAGAAACACCATTGAGCCGAACATGTGGCCTCAAAATAGTCCAGATCTTACGCAGCTCGATCATGGCATTTGGGAAGCTTTAAAATCAAAAGTTTATACAGCAGGTGAAAATATTCTTAATGTTGACGAGTTACGCCTTAAAGTGTTGGATGGCTGGAATCAGGTGTCTCAGCGATATATTGACAGATACATCGATGAGTGGATCCCGCGTTTAACCAAATGTATTCAACAAGAAGGGGTTCACACAGAATAATTTTTTATATATAAATTAAGGATTGATAAAGGAACAGTTATGTTAAGTTTAACAATCCTATCTTAAATTTTTTCCAACAATAAATACATGTTTACGAACGTCATTAGTTTTTTGCTCACCACATATATATATATATATATATATATGAAATTATTTCACGAAGGTAACACGTGAAAAATATTTATGATGAATAAAACCACGAAGGAAAGGAAACACAAAATGGTGCTCAAGCGCTTTCGTCTAATGACCATCCTCAGGAACACTGAAGTATATAAAAAGGTTAAGCCTATATATAGGTTACAGAAAGAAAAAAGAAAAAATAATAACAT
>JAJOZX010000381.1:475000-642500 GCA_023014485.1 Bathynomus jamesi
GAATCCCAAGTCAGTTTTCAAGTCCCAAGTCATTTCAATGCAGTCAATTGAATTCAACTTTTTCTTTGTAATTTAAGAGAATTTAATTTAAGAAAATGTAATTTAAGAATTTAATTCAACCTTTTTTTTTTGTTGTAAAAGAGAATTAAATTCAACCTGAATTGACCGGTTTGCGTCTTTGGTTTAACCTTTTCTTTGTTTGTAAGAAGGAAATTCACCGATTTGTCTTTTCCTTTTCATGCATTGTTGCGTATATAAATATATAGTTATGTATTTTATTGTTTGTAACAAAACCGTTTTTCCAAAGGTTGTAACGATTTGGATAATTATGTAATGTATATGAACATGCCGTCCCTCCGTTTTGTTTCAACTTTTTAAATTTTTGTTCTAAGTAGTGTGACAAGCAATTTAAAAAAAAAAAAAAAAAAAAAAAAAGGTAATTGTCAATTTCAGACTTATACCCCCTGCTTAGTCACTCAATTCCCCCGAATGTCGTACTCCAAACTTTGTCTTTTTATTTTATTTTAACACCCCCAACCCCAGTTGACCTGTGTCAACCAGAGAAATGGTTCAACCATAGTTAATTCCTCTTTGGTACGATGGAACATAACCTCAATTTATGTTAAGTTGTGATTTTTTTAATTTTTAAGTATAGTATATGTTTAGTTCATTATAGTTTATGATTGATTTCTATTTTCAATTTTTATATTTTTTATTTTTTTTTATTCGATTAATAATGAGTAATTATCGTAGTCGAATTTAATTAATTGTGTGTCAAAATTCAATTTTAAAACCGCTAGAATTACTTTCATTAATTGTAAGGTCCTCTAAGTACGTTTTTTTTAATTACCTTATAAGTGTAACTGATTATGTAAAATCTATAATCCTAATTGAATTTTATTACTTTTGACACATATTCCCTCCAGTCACTTTTGCATTAAAACTCGTATGCAAACATCATTATAATACATCATAATTATTGCTTACTATATATAAATTCTCGCTCATGCATTTATTCAGTTAATTGAACAATCCTATCGGCTAATCTGTCCCTCGAAATTGTAAGATACACACTTTGTACCTAGTACACCCAAATACACACTTGACCACAGGTCTATACATCATCCATTACGTAATTCTATTTTTACCTACAATAGTCAATAAAATTAGTTATGAATTGTACTATCATGGTAACGTTGAAAATCCATGAACTTTAAAATTTATATTTTTCCCTTTTATCTACTATTCATTATGTATGTAATTCATCCCACAGAAAAAAATAAAATTTGGTAAACATTTTTTAACCATATCATTGTTTGTCTAAATTAAAGTATTAGTCTTTGAATTTTTTTTATATTATATAATAACTCACTTGTTCTGTATAAAAATTTGTAATGTAAAGAAAAATTCGTCATCATCTAATTTGAATTCGTTAGATGTTATTTTCTCAATTGTATTATATTAATTGTATTATTATTGTGTTAATATCATTTTAGAGGGAGAAACACTGTAAAAATGAACAATGAATAATCCATATTCATTTTTACATGAGAAACCAAAATCGCCTAAGCGAGTTTTGGATAGAATTTCGATTTGTACTTCTTTATTCATTACTGTATTTCCCTAATTCATCTTTTCTAATAATGACTTATACACTATGACGTCATAAAATAACTTAATTCTCTCTACGTTTTCCATACCTTGTACACTGAATCATGTGCTTAGTATTTGGACATCTTCCGTATTCAATGTATGGTAAATTCTTTAATAATAATGTGTGGTGTTATGTAGTATAAATATTATTATTCAATCATATTCATCCATACGTCACATTTTCCCGTCATTAATTTCCCTTGATCATTATCCTATATAAATTTTTTAAATATTCATTTTTACTCGTGTCAATCTATGAAACGCAAAACTTCATGCATTCGTTCGAAACGCAGAAATACGTTCTCGTATTATTTTTCTCATTTTTATTTTTAATTACATCACCTCCCGAGATGAACTCGAAAATACTGAGGTTGAGTTATCAAATTCCACGAACTATGCATAAGTGAACGCTTCAAAGATAAAAATATCTCCTCTCGCTCTGATTTCAAATTTATAACATGTTATAACATATTATAACATATTATGTTGTATATAAATCCATACCATATGTGCCCATGTACTTTGCATTATATTTCTAACATCTTAATTGTCTATTAATATGAAACACTGTAAAAAAACAAAACAAAGTTATAGTAACTGTTTAATTGTAATTAACTGTAATACTTTAATTTAATATAACTGAATGTACTTTAATGAAACTGTAATTAATAATAACTTGTAATGTACTTCATTGAAATTGTAATTAAATTTTAATATATACGGTAATGTAAGAATGTACTTTAAAATGGAAGTGTAATTAAACAATAAGTGAATATGAATTAATTGGTAATTGTAATCGTAATTGTAATGAACCAAAATTAATACGTACTCAGTCATTTACTCAATTTGTACTTATGTACTACTATGAAATGATATCGTCTTCACAAATGAAGATTCGGCAAAAAATATACGATTAGTTTTTATTTTTATTTTTTTTATTTTTATTTGGAATCTTTCAAACATCTGATCATGTGTTTAAAAGGGGTTAGACTTAACCTTCAACTGTCTTCCCCCAAACATTTAGGTTTATATTATACATGTATTTGTAAAATGAACGTCACTTCATTATGGCACTTCGATTAACATTCCCTTGTTAGCAGCCTCGCTGCGGGAGGGGGCAGAGGCCCCTTGCCTCCTTAATTTTTTAGATTCCGGCCTGAGCCGTGGTCGAAAGAGGTCGAACCTCTACCCCTGTAAATTCAGAGCACTACCTGTACATTTTGAGAAGTAAACTAGAGTAAAAGAAGTTTTTATCTTTTCCTTCGAGCCTTGTTCTCTTCAGGAATTTAGTCAGTAAAGTCGATAAGTTATAAAAGAAAAGTCGATAATTTTAGTATCAGAGAAAGTATCAGAGTATTATAAAAAGAAGAATTAACAACTGGCGACCCTTTGCCCAAATTAAGAAAGAGACAACCCAAGCACCATAGAAGATATTGGCATAACAGTCTGGCGAGTCTGTAGCCAAGAGGATAAGCATTTGGCAACCCTACTACCAAGATTAGAAGAAATATCCGTTGCTGCCTCCTAACTAGAACCCCCGTCGATCCGAACCACCCCAGGGCCATAGACGGAGGGGTTAACATTTGGCGACCCTGCCCCAGGATTAAAAAAAAAAAAACTAGCACTCCCAGCACATAGAAGAAGGAGGATAAAAACATTTGGCGACCCTGCATCAGGATAAAAATCAAGACGACCCAGGGACATATAAGAAGGAGGATAAGAAGAAGATTTTAAGAAGAGGATTTTAACAAGTGGCCACTCTTTGGCCAGGATAGAAATTACCCTGCATCAGGATAAAACCATTTGACCGGCGTGTCACGACTTCCAGTTCGTAACATCCACCCTTGAACCGGTGTGTCACGACTCCAAGTTCTCCACGCCTAGTTTTCATCCAAGAAGAAGTAGCCAGCAAGACGTCTTCAGGACACGTCTCTAAGGATTTCGCCATAGAAAATTTTGTTAAGTACAGTTTGTTTTTTTGTAAGAAATTTATAAACACTTGAAAAGTCAGTATTATTAACAGTTAATATTTAGTATTGAGCCAGAATTAACACAAAACACAGTGAACACTTCAGACACCAGTGATACATTTTTTTAGTGAAACAGTAATTTTCACAGAAGTTAAAAGTAACAGAAGTTAAAAGTAACAGAAGTTAAAAGTAACAGAAGTTAAAAGTAACAGAAGTTAAAAGTAACAGAAGTTAATTTCAAGAGAGTTAATTTCAAGAGAGTTAATTTCAAGAGAGTTAATTTCAAGAGAGTTAATTTCAAGAGAGTTAATTTCAAGAGAGTTAATTTCAAGAGAGTTAATTTCAGAGTTATTTTCACTATTATAGTTAGTATAGAATAATTTTATTTTATGTACATAATTGTTTACATTTTTTTATTTTTGTTGCAAATTTTTTCAAATTATTGAATTGAATTGACTTGCAAATTAAGAAAGAGAGTGTTTATAGAGAGTTTATAGATTTAGAGAGATACTTGAAGTAATTTTGAAGTCACTTTTGAAGTCATTTTTTGAAGTCATTTTTTGAAGTCATTTTTAAGTCAGTTTTTGAAGTCAGAAAGTTGCGCCAAAAGGGACAACCGCCCCAGAGATTTATAGAAATACTTGACAAGAGTTCAAGTTAGACAGTTTAAGTTTCAAGATACTTGACAAGCGTTCAAGTTAGACAGTTTAAGTTTCAAGATACTTGACAAGCGTTCAAGTTAGACAGTTTAAGTTTCAAGATACTTGACAAGCGTTCAAGTTAGACAGTTTAAGTTTCAAGATACTTGACAAGCGTTCAAGTCAGACAGTTTCAGTATACTTGATAGAGTTCAAGTTAGTTTCAGAATACTTGATAGAGTTCAAGTCAGACAGTTTTATCCCAAGTCAAGTTTCGAGTCCCAAGTCAAGTTTCGAGTCCCAAGTCAAGTTTCGAGTCCCAAGTCAAGTTTCGAGTCCCAAGTCAAGTTTCGAGTCCCAAGTCAAGTTTCGAGTCCCAAGTCAAGTTTCGAGTCCCAAGTCAAGTTTCGAGTCCCAAGTCAAGTTTCGAGTACCAAGTCAAGTTTCGAGTCCAAGTCAAGTTTCGAGTCCCAAGTCAAGTTTCGAGTCCCAAGTCGAGTTTTCGAATCCCAAGTCGAGTTTTCGAATCCCAAGTCGAGTTTTCGAATCCCAAGTCGAGTTTTCGAATCCCAAGTCAGTTTTCAAGTCCCAAGTCATTTCAATGCAGTCAATTGAATTCAACTTTTTCTTTGTAATTTAAGAGAATTTAATTTAAGAAAATGTAATTTAAGAATTTAATTCAACCTTTTTTTTTGTTGTAAAAGAGAATTAAATTCAACCTGAATTGACCGGTTTGCGTCTTTGGTTTAACCTTTTCTTTGTTTGTAAGAAGGAAATTCACCGATTTGTCTTTTCCTTTTCATGCATTGTTGCGTATATAAATATATAGTTATGTATTTTATTATTTGTAACAAAACCGTTTTTCCAAAGGTTGTAACGATTTGGATAATTATTGTAATGTATATGAGGAACATGCCGTCCCTCCGTTTTGTTTTAACTTTTTAAATTTTTGTTCTAAGTAGTGTGACAAGCAATTTAAAAAAAAAAAAAAAAAAAAAAAAAGGTAATTGTCAATTTCAGACTTATACCCCCTGCTTAGTCACTCAATTCCCCCGAATGTCGTACTCCAAACTTTGTCTTTTTATTTTATTTTAACACCCCCAACCCCAGTTGACCTGTGTCAACCAGAGAAATGGTTCAACCATAGTTAATTCCTCTTTGGTACGATGGAACATAACCTCAATTTATGTTAAGTTGTGATTTTTTTAATTTTTAAGTATAGTATATGTTTAGTTCATTATAGTTTATGATTGATTTCTATTTTCAATTTTTATATTTTTTATTTTTTTTTATTCGATTAATATGAGTAATTATCGTAGTCGAATTTAATTAATTGTGTGTCAAAATTCAATTTAAAACCGCTAGAATTACTTTCATTAATTGTAAGGTCCTCTAAGTACGTTTTTTTTAATTACCTTATAAGTGTAACTGATTATGTAAAATCTATAATCCTAATTGAATTTTATTACTTTTGACACATATTCCCTCCAGTCACTTTTGCATTAAAACTCGTATGCAAACATCATTATAATACATCATAATTATTGCTTACTATATATAAATTCTCGCTCATGCATTTATTCAGTTAATTGAACAATCCTATCGGCTAATCTGTCCCTCGAAATTGTAAGATACACACTTTGTACCTAGTACACCCAAATACACACTTGACCACAGGTCTATACATCATCCATTACGTAATTCTATTTTTACCTACAATAGTCAATAAAATTAGTTATGAATTGTACTATCATGGTAACGTTGAAAATCCATGAACTTTAAAATTTATATTTTTCCCTTTTATCTACTATTCATTATGTATGTAATTCATCCCACAGAAAAAAATAAAATTTGGTAAACATTTTTTAACCATATCATTGTTTGTCTAAATTAAAGTATTAGTCTTTGAATTTTTTTTATTATATAATAACTCACTTGTTCTGTATAAAAATTTGTAATGTAAAGAAAAATTCGTCATCATCTAATTTGAATTCGTTAGATGTTATTTTCTCAATTGTATTATATTAATTGTATTATTATTGTGTTAATATCATTTTAGAGGGAGAAACACTGTAAAAATGAACAATGAATAATCCATATTCATTTTCACATGAGAAACCAAAATCGCCTAAGCGAGTTTTGGATAGAATTTCGATTTGTACTTCTTTATTCATTACTGTATTTCCCTAATTCATCTTTTCTAATAATGACTTATACACTATGACGTCATAAAATAACTTAATTCTCTCTACGTTTTCCATACCTTGTACACTGAATCATGTGCTTAGTATTTGGACATCTTCCGTATTCAATGTATGGTAAATTCTTTAATAATAATGTTGTGGTGTTATGTAGTATAAATATTATTATTCAATCATATTCATCCATACGTCACATTTTCCCGTCATTAATTTCCCTTGATCATTATCCTATATAAATTTTATTAAATATTCATTTTTACTCGTGTCAATCTATGAAACGCAAAACTTCATGCATTCGTTCGAAAACGCAGAAATACGTTCTCGTATTATTTTTCTCATTTTTATTTTTAATTACATCACCTCCCGAGATGAACTCGAAAATACTGAGGTTGAGTTATCAAATTCCACGAACTATGCATAAGTGAACGCTTCAAAGATAAAAATATCTCCTCTCGCTCTGATTTCAAATTTATAACATGTTATAACATATTATAACATATTATGTTGTATATAAATCCATACCATATGTGCCCATGTACTTTGTACTATATTTCTAACATCTTAATTGTCTATTAATATGAAACACTGTAAAAAAACAAACAAAGTTATAGTAACTGTTTAATTGTAATTAACTGTAATACTTTAATTTAATATAACGGAATGTACTTTAATGAAACTGTAATTAATAATAACTTGTAATGTACTTCATTGAAACTGTAATTAAATGTAATGATTTAATATATACGGTAATGTAAGAATGTACTTTAAAATGGAAGTGTAATTAAACAATAAGTGAATATGAATTAATTGGTAATTGTAATCGTAATTGTAATGAACCAAAATTAATACGTACTCAGTCATGTACTTAATTTGTACTTATGTACTACTATGAAATGATATCGTCTTCACAAATGAAGACTCGGCAAAAAATATACGATTAGTTTTTATTTTTATTTTTTTTATTTTTATTTGGAATCTTTCAAACATCTGATCATGTGTTTAAAAGGGGGAAACTTAACCTTCAACTGTCTTCCCCCAAACATTTAGGTTTATATTATACATGTATTTGTAAAATGAACGTCACTTCATTATGGCACTTCGATTAACACTCCCTTGTTAGCAGCCTCGCTGCGGGGAGGGGGCAGAGGCCCCTTGCCTCCTTAATTTTTTAGATTCCGGCCTGAGCCATGGTCGAAAGAGGTCGAACCTCTACCCCTGTAAATTCAGAGCACTACCTGTACATTTTGAGAAGTAAACTAGAGTAAAAGAAGTTTTTATCTTTTCCTTCGAGCCTTGTTCTCTTCAGGAATTTAGTCAGTAAAGTCGATAAGTTATGAAAGAAAAGTCGATAATTTTAGTATCAGAGAAAGTATCAGAGTATTATAAAACGAGAAGAATTAACAACTGGCGACCCTTTGCCCAAATTAAGAAAGAGACAACCCAAGCACCATAGAAGATATTGGCATAACAGTCTGGCGAGTCTGTAGCCAAGAGGATAAGCATTTGGCAACCCTACTACCAAGATTAGAAGAAATATCCGTTGCTGCCTCCTAACTAGAACCCCCGTCGATCCGAACCACCCAGGGCCATAGACGGAGGGGTTAACACATACATACATATATACATACACACACTATATATATATATATATATATATATATATATATATATATATTTAGGAGAAATCCAATGACAAGGAGAAATGTAAATGCCATGAAAAGTCTTCTTTAATGCGCAACGTTTCGAGCAATACGCTCATCTTCAGGCTGTTTAATAACAATGTGAAATTAAATCAATATTGAATGAAAAACAAAACAGAAAATTTCTATAACCTATTCGTAAAGACAAATTTTAAAAGACTGAGAAAAGAGGGTTAAATTCTAAGTTATACAGATTTACATATAAAAATTAAGAAGTTATTTTTAAATACATGTAGTAAATGTGAAATTAATACACTGGAAAAATTACCAATAGTACACTGGACAATGGAACTATCTACCTTTCACTGCAGAATCCGAGGCTGACTAATTTGAGCAGAGACAAAGAACGGGAAACACGAAGGATGGCGAGGGCGATTGGGGAGGAGATTATAAGGAATTGGGGAAGGAGGAGGGATCATAGCAAATTGAGAGGGACGGCCGATGAGTCAACATTCAGACTAGGGGACAATGCTTTAATGAAAAGGGATTCTAAAATTCTTAGTGAGTTGGGACAAGTATTACAACCAAGAATTTTAAAATTGTCTAAAGTGACATCAATTTTACATTTAATGCTGTGTTCACGAATACTCGAGGCTTCTTTAGTTTTTAAAATTTTACCTGTTCGGCCACTTATTCCATATGCGAATAAAATCTAGCCCTGAGAGAGCGAACAGTGCTGCCGATGTAATTCCCAAGGAGACACCTGGGGCAGGTAAATAAATATACAACACCGCTACGCAACGAGTCAGGGGTTCGATCCTTCGCTGAGAAAAAGCTACCTAAAGACGTTTTATTAATAAATATGATGCGGAAATCAGTATGATAAAAAAATTTCCTTAACAATTTTGTAAATTTAAGCTTAAATTCCTTATTCAAAGGCCCATTTCAGGTACCAAGAAATATTTTATATCCTTCGGCACTGTAATACATGGAAGTTGAGGGCTATAAACATTATTTAAGAAGGATCTAATTAGTTTGTCTACATATTGAACAGGAAAACTATTATTAGTAAAGTATGATCTTAGATTATTAAATTCATCATTAAGTAAGGTAAAATTAGAGGTCAAATTATATCCTCTGAACAGTCAGCCTCGGATACTGCAGTGAAAGGTAGATAGTTCCATTGTTCCAGTGTACTATTGGTAATTTTTCCAGTGTATTAATTTCACATTTACTACATGTATTTAAAAATAACTTCTTAATTTTTATATGTAAATCTGTATAACTTAGAATTTAACCCTCTTTTCTCAGTCTTTTAAAATTTGTCTTTACGAATAGGTTATAGAAATTTTCTGTTTTGTTTTTCATTCAATATTGATTTAATTTCACATTGTTATTAAACAGCCTGAAGATGAGCGTATTGCTCGAAACGTTGCGCATTAAAGAAGACTTTTCATGGCATTTACATTCTCCTTGTCATTGGATTTCTCCTAAATATTAAATTGAAGCTCTGTAGAAGCAACCCGCATGATTATATATATATATATATATAATATATATATATATATATATATATACATACATACACATACACATACACACATTCTATCTTTAGTTTAAATCGATAATTAATTAGTTTTGCTAAATTGTCGTTGCCAATGTACACAGTGTACAGGAAGTTGTTACATAAATTTCTTATGTTCTTGTGGTTCGGAACCCACGTAAAATTGTAGGTCCCCTCCGCCACCACGGAGGAGATACACAATTACGAACACAGTTAGGTAGACCAGCCATGAGTGGATCCTAGGGTCTTTGTTGGTCTGAAACATTATAACATTATATATATACATACATACATACATACATACATACATATATATATATATATATATATATATCAGGAGGCAATTTCGATTTCGGAACAAGGAGATTGTGCTCTCGCTGTACAATTCTCTGGTTCGGCTGCACCTGGCGTATGCTGTGCAGTTCTGGTCGCCCACCCTCAGGAAAGATATTGAGAGGCTGGAGCGAGAACAGGCGAGGGCCACAAAGTTAATCCCTTCCGTTAGGCATATGGGCTACCATCGACGCTTACGCGCCCTGAATTTGTTTTCGTTGGAAATTCGGAGGCTGCGCGGTTAACTCATCGAGGTTTTCAAGTTCTTACACGGGTTCAACAATGTCGATTTTAGAAGCATGTTTAGTTTAAATGATAACCCAACTCGCAACAATGGTTGGAAGTTGGATTTGAAACGGTTTAAGACTAGTGTGTGTGGGAATTACCTTACGTATAAGATCTGTGACACGTGGAACAGGCTACCTTCAGAAATTGTGAACAGTTCTTCTGTGGATCTGTTCAAGAAAAGGTTAGACCGAATCTTGCACACTATTTGAGGGTGTAGAAAATTTTCCCTGGCACCCGTTGTCATTGGTACCTCCTTGGTATGGGCCGCAAGGCCTTTTGAGGTACTTCTTTTCCTTGTAACGCTTTGTAACTCTCTCTCTCTCTCTATATATATATTTTTTTTTTTAGGTGGAGCTAGTCGGATTTAGTTGGATCTATTTCTGAAATCCATATTGTAAATAGTATGGATCTTATTAACAAACTGAAGTTTCCTGATGATCCCAATTTCAAACTGATTAGTTTTGATCTATGTTCTTTATTCATTGAAGTCCCTGTTGATGACGTGCTTGACCTTCTAAAAGATAAGATTTCCGAGTATTCTTTCCTTGTTGAACACAACACAATTAATGATTTAATTAAACTTTGCGTCAAAGGTTCTAAATTTCAGTTTGAAGATAATTTTTATGCTATGGCGTTCGGATTAGCAATAGGAAATCCCCTCACTTGTGTTATCTAATTTATATATGGAATTTTTTGAAAGTAGAATTTTGCCCACTATCGTAAATTTCAACATTGTTTGGTACTGATATAAAAATGATGTCTTATGCCTTTGACCTGATAATTTGGATGTTGATAAGTTCACTAAGTTCCTTGATAAGTTCATTAATTTAGTTTCGTCCATAAAATGTACTGTTAAAAAGAAAATACGAATATGTTTATCGTTTCTGGATCTAAAAATTTGGAGACTTACAAATCAATTCCAATTTTGAAGTTTTTCGAGAGTCTACTAATAATAATTCTCACGTTCATTCTTATTCTGGACATCAATTTCTCAATAAAATCTTATTTTATTTATTGCTTCAATTATTTCTTCTGTTTTTTAAGAGTATTATAAGAGGTGTTAGTTCTGAATATTTAGATTCTGAGTTATGCAACATTATGAACATTATGAACCATGTTATCCTATTCTATTTCCTGAAAATTGTTTAAGCGAAGCTAAATAAATGTATTATAATAGTGTAACTGAGGAAAAATATTTGGTCATAAAAATATTCTTAGACTAACCTAACCATGTAAGTTTTAAACATCTTCCGACCTTATTTAAAACAATTGGTATTAACTTAGGCTTCAAGTATAAAAATACTGTTAAATCTCGCCTAATAACAAACAGCCCAGATAATGATGCTGGTTCTGTCTACTTGATTGGATGTAAACAATGCTACTCAGTTTATATAGGTCAAACTGGAAAAAACTTTAGAGGTCAGAGTAAAACAGCACAAATATGCGTGCAGGACGGCAAATAATTGTAATACATTGTTCAGCCATATGTATGGATATATTCACAGTATTAATTAGGAGAGGTCTAAAGGTCTTGTTAAAAATAAAGACATTAGTGAAAAGAACATTCTACAGGGCGATTCAAAAGTCAGGTTACATAGGGCTTTTCTGTTTCTTTACAGGTAAATGAGTTATGAGATGTTATCGAAGGAGGAGCGCATTGATGTGATATTCCTAGCTGGCTGCACAAGTGCATTGCCGTTAACGGTGGCCATATCGAACATGTGATGTGACTATTCCCCTGTATCATTACATAATACAGTACTATGTAACCTGACTTTTGAATCACCTGTAGAATTATTTTCATAATAATTTCAGTGACAGTTCGAGAACATATAAAATTGACCACATTTTGATACAAATACAAACTGACTCACATATGAGCTTCCGTTTCATAAACAGTAATAATTACTTCAGTGAAAAGTAATTTAGAAATTCTTTTAATACTCCAAAGCGATGCACAGTGATTCTACTGCTTCCGGTGCCAGCAGTGCGTGCTGTGGATGTATGATATTACTTGCGTTGAATTTGCTGAAATGTCTCTCCCACTCGCTGCTACATGCCTGCATCACGAACACAGACCTAGCTAACTGAACAGTGTGAACACTGATCGTGTGGTACACATCAGTGTTTCAAGTCACTGCCAGTGTTGCCACTTACTGCTTTTATGAAAATGAAATGAAAATGAAAAGGTTTATTGGCAGACTATAGTCCATATGACAAATATTAATAATACAATGACAGTTCACATACTAAGGGCAGAAATATATACAAGTGATTAGAAATAATACAGTGATGTCGGAGTTAAGTGGAGCTACAGACACGTTTTCGTATAAAAAATTCCATAGTTTAGAGGACAAACGGCAGGACTCATGGATAGTTTGGAGAATCAGGTTGGTTGATTTTTTTAATTCCTTGCATTAGACTGTATTGAGCACGTCTTGTTACCTCCGGGAAGCTCGGGACATTGCGGATAGCAAACATTTGCGAAGCTGAGCATCTCGGGGGTAATTTATGTAAGAGTCTAAAAGACCTGTTGTACAGCAAATTTAGGGTTCTGCCAGAACTTTTTTTATAATTCACCCAGAGTTGCTGTCCGTATAGATTACTGCAGAAAGTACAAAAAAGAGTGTCTTTTGCTTCACTTGTACAGAACCGAAAGTTCCTTATAGTCATATTCGCTTTAGCACAAAGGTTTCGAGATTGTTTTCTTATATCCGAGTTATCACTCAAGGAGCTGGTGATAGTTTGACCCAACTACTTAAACTCTTGTACTTCCTCAATTACTTCATCTTTCATTTTAAACCTAATATCAGTTGGCTGATTACAGCTTTTAGGATGAAATTGCATAACCTTGTAACATTAAAAAGAATATCATGTTTCTGCGAATACACTTCGCAGACTTTTAGTAACCGATCCAGACCTTTAACAGAGGGACTTATTAACACCATATCATCGGCATAAACTACGTTATTTATGCTTGTGTTATCTATACAACATCCCACTGTTGCCTCATTAAGTGAAGCAATTAATCCGTCAATATACACATTAAACAGCATAAGAGAGAGCAAGGAACCTTCTCTCACCCGCAAGAGGAGCTAAAATATTTGGATAGTACATTGCCTCACCTAACGGTAAAAGATTGGTGGGAATACCAAAATTTCAATAAATGATGCAATCTTTACTGCGTAACTACATCTTAGTTTTTAATGTAAAGCTATACGGGTAAGCTATGACAAAGTGATATGCAACTGTAACTACAAGCTGTCGACACGCAAAACCATACGATTTTTAAAATTCGAATGAAAATTTGTGCGCCACCTAATCACAGCATTGACCCACCCTGGCCCACTCCCGGGTCAGGCGGGTCAACCTCATGACCTGTGACCCACCTCGACCTGTGTTGAACTTACTCCCAAGTGAACCGCAGACTCGTGACCACTGACCCGTTTCTAACTCTGGTACGAGCTGTACTGTTAAATGCACGAAAAACTTTGGAATCGCTTTTCATTTTTCCTTGTGGCTGTGCATTTAATATATATATATATATATATATATATATATATATATATATATATATATACAGGGTGTCCCATAAGTCCGGCATCATAGGAAAAATAATAAAAAATGGCAAAACAAAAGCTTTTATTTACAGAACGTGCTCAATATGTCCACCATTGTTTTCAATACACAAATTCAGACGTGATACCCAGTCAGCAAGCACACGGTGAATCAGGTCAGGAGTAATGGTGTTACATGCCCCAATAATGCGCTGCCGCAAATGTTCAACATTCCTAATTTTCTCTGCGTATACCAGCGCTTTCAAGTGGCCCCAGAGATAAAAATCTAGTGGCGTGAGATCGATCTTCTAGCTGGCCATTCCACAGGCCCTCGACGTCCTATTCAATGACCAGGGAATTGTTGGTACAGGTATTCCCTTACCTGGGTGCTGTAATGTGTAGGAGCGCCGTCTTGCTGGAACCATGTTGGGAAATTTCCCTCTTCGTTCAAGACACTGGGAAATGCTTCTTCCTTGAGCATACGTAGGTAGGTGCCTCCAGTGACATGTTCATCGAAAGAGAGGGGGTAGGCCTGTTCAAAAATCAACTTTTTCTTATTTTCATAGGTTTCTGTACATTTTCCCATGCCTTTTGACCTGAAAAAGCCGAAATCACAACTATTTTGACCTAGGATGTTGGGAAGCATTGCCGCATGGAGCTTTAAATTTTCTGCCTTGAAATCGGCCAAAGCGCCAATTCCGGGGTCCCTTGAATTATGTTTTGCACTTTAACTTTTGATCTAAACAAGATAGAGCAACAAATTAGGTATCAAATGAAAGAGCATAAAATTAATAAATAATAATAATAATAATAATAATAATAATAATAATAATAATAATAAATAAATAATAATTAATAATATAATAATAATAATAATAATTATCTATCATTTTTCAGGAAACAACAGAAACTCAATCAGAATCTAGAAAACCATCTACAAGTTACAACTTCACAATGGCATTAAGCAAGGAGCTGAGGGAGCTCCGTGGGCGCACAGTTGATATCTCAGAACCTCCACGTACTGTCCACAGGCAGGTGTCAACTGGGCCATCTACCAGATCTCTCACTGAAACTTTCCTGGTTGGATACCCTTCAGCTTTTATCAGTGGTTCCCCGCTTCCCACCAACAGACAGGCGTTCCAGTATTTCCTTAATCTTCAGAATTTACCGGAAAATGCAGGGAGGCCCATGGTTCAAGACCTTGCATATGAAACAGTTGAATCTATCATCCCATTCTGGCAGATGGCTAGGATCAAGACAATGACCAAGTACAACGCAATGAAGCTCTTCATGAAACTACATGAGAAACATCGTGCTCTGGTGAAAAGCAAAGGAAGAGCAAGTAACCCTGGAGGAAAAAGAGGAGCATTTGTGCTGGAATTAGACAGCCTGTTCGATATAGGAGCTCCAGATGCAATCCAGGAAATACAGAACAACAGACTGTTATCCAGAGAGAAGAAAGATGAGGATATCAGGTTCTACGAAGACCAAAAGACTGAGAGGAAAGGTCATATGTCTGGTCATGACAAGATTTTTGAGACAAGATCCCTGCAGCAAGCAGCGAGGAATGAAAGACTGCAGCATAGACAAGAACAAGGTAAAACTAATTACTTTGAACGTTACAAAAAGTTTTAAGTTTTACTCCATTGCGATATTTAGCATGTACTTAACAATTACTGTCTTAACATGTTGTACTATTTTACAGCTGCAGCAGAACAAGAGGCAGTTGTTCATGTGGATGACATTACCTGGGTGACTCAACTGACAACGACGCTAACACAGAGGACATGGATTACCATCAGCCTCGTCCTGGATGTTCTCACCATCAAGACACTGTGACTAGTGTGACTTTGACGTTTCCAAGGAAGGTCATGGAATGTGATGTCATCTGCAATACAGCTGATCGTCTTGGTTTATCAGACAATCAAGTTACTGCCATGGTTTCTGCCACCTTGAAAGCTGGAGGGGCTGATCTGGATAACTTCGTCATCTCAACCTCAAAAACACGTCGCAACAGAATGCTGTCCAGGTATAATATCAGCCAGAGTCACATGTCCAAGTTTTGTGAAAACCCTCACAGTACGCTGCCTTACACTGGGATGGAAAGTTGCTCAAAGATGTCTTGGGCAGTGAACCTGGAAGTACCTCAGAGACTTTAGCTGTGCTAGTGTCTGGTCCACCTTCATACACTAAAGGAAAGTTATTGGGAGTACCTGTCATCGACAATTCTTCTGGCACAGCTCAGGCTGAGGCTTCAATGGATTTACTGGAGACATGGGAACTTACGGATAATGTTACTGCCCTTGTTTTTGACACTACATCCAGTAACAGTGGAGTTCACAGAGGAGCTGCCAAACTGCTAGAGAAAATGCTGAACAAAAAGGTGTTTTATCTGGCCTGTCGACATCACATCCTGGAAATCCTAGTAGGAGCAGTTTGGGAGAAGCTGTTTGGGAAGGTGAAGGGGCCAGATAATCCCTGGTTTGAGCATCTGAAGGATGTTTGACGGACTTGTCCAAGGAAAACCCAAAGATGCTGGCTATCAACAGCAAATGGCTGAAGGAAAAGAAGAAGAACAGTGAAGAAATACTCCAAGACATTCTAACAGCAGAAAGGCTTCCAAGAGCCGACTACAGGGAAATGGCTGAACTGACAGTCATTGTTCTTGGAGGAACGCCTCCTCGAGGTATTCACTGGAGTCGACCAGGCGCCATTCATCAGGCCAGATGGATGGCCAGAAACCTGTACTCCATGAAAATGCTGATGTTTGCAGATCAACTTGAGTACGACGAAGACACTGTATCAAAGCTGGAAAGACTCAACACCTTCCTTGCGCTGTTCTACACTCCTGTATGGATGATGTCAAGGTCTGCTGCAGATGCTCCCGTGAATGATCTAAGTCTAATCCAGGACATGTTGAAGTACAAGAAAACTGACCCAGAGCTTGCTGATGCAGTACTTAATAAGATGGAAAACCACAAATGGTACCTGACGCAGGAAGTCGTGCCATTTGCCCTGTTCAGCAGTAGATTGAGTGACACATTGAAGCACGACATTGCTGCCCAGTTACATGCCACTGAGAAGCCAGACAGCTTCAGAACAGGAAAGCCTCTATTCCAGAGAGTCACAGCTAAGACCACCCTGGTTGATCTCATTGGCCCAGAATCACATTTCCTGCTGGACACACTGAACATTGGATCCGAGTGGCTTCTGGAACCTGTCACGTCTTGGCCACAGAATGAGGACTACAGAAAAGCGTTGGACTATGTTAAGAATCTGAAAGCGGTGAATGACATTGCTGAACGTGGTGTCAAGATGATGACCGACTTTGCAAATGTCATAACAACAGATGCCAAGCAAAGGGACTATCTCCTTCAAGCTTCAAGCTGTGGAGTTCAACAGACGCCGCTTTGACAGCTTCAAGAAACAAACTCTCAACAACTGACTGTGTAGATGTCATTATGAAATTAATCATCATGTAATGCTTTCACTTCTTGATCGATTAGACTTGTGACAAAATGTTAATCTCAAATTTGTGTCATGAATAAGGCGCCTTGTCTGCCTTGAGTGTGAGAAAACGAATTTTGTGATATTTCTGAAATCTTTGTATGTACCAATGTGCCATTTCTTGTTCCAAGACTATCATAATTGTATAAGTTAGAAAGAGGATTAAAAACACTTTAATTTGGTGCCTATTTTGTTGCTCTATCTTGTTTAGATAAAACGTTATAGTGCAAAACATGATTCAAGGGACCCCGGAACTGGTGCTTTTGGCCGATTTCAAGGCAGAAAACTTAAAGCTCCATGCGGCAATGCTTCCCAACAACCTAGGTCAAAATGGTTGTGATTTTCGGCCTTTTCAGGTCAAAAGCATGGGAAAAAGTACAGAAACCTATGAAAATAAGAAAAGGTTGATTTTTGAACAGGGCTAGAGAGGGGGCCTATGATGCGATCCTTCCAAATGCCACACCATACCATCACCCGAGATGCACCTTGTTCCTTTGAAAAGGTATACCAGTGAGGGTTGTTTTGAGACCAGTAGCGGGTGTTCTGTCGATTTACCTCACCATTTCCATAAAAAACAGCCTCGTCACTGAACAGAATGGTGGACGGGAAATTGGCATCCCGAGCATAAGAAAAATATGAATTATGGTTTGTCGAAATAGAAAAATATGAATTTCTCCTAAGATGGATGCCGGACTTATGGGACACCCTGTATATATATATATATTGAAGTAAATGAAAGTAAATGACTGTTAATTAAAACAAATGTTATTTTATGAAAGATTGTGTAAACTGTATAAATAAATTTATTTGGTGAACGGTTATTAAAATTGAGAGAGAGAGAGAGAGTTACAAGGAGTTACAAGGAAAAGAAGTACCTCAAAAGGCCTTGCGGCCCATACCGAGGAGGTACCAATGGCAACGGGTGCCAGGGAAAATTTTCTACACCCTCAAATAGTGTGCAAGATTTGGTCTAACCTTTTCTTGAAGTGATCCACAGAGGAACTGTTCACAACTTCTGAAGGTAACCTGTTCCACGTGTCACAGATCTTATAGATAAAGTAATTCCCACACACACTAGTCCTAAACCGTTTCAAATCCAACTTCCAACCATTGTTGCGAGTTGGGTTATCATTTAAACTAAACTTCTAAAATCGACATTGTTGAACCCGCGTAAGAACTTGAAAACCTCGATCGGTTGACCGCGCAGCCTCCGAGTTTCCAGCGAAAACAAATTCAGGGCGCGTAAGCGTCGATTGTAGCCCATATGCCTAACGGAAGGGATTAACTTTGTGGCCCTCGCCTGCACTCGCTCCAGCCTCTCAATATCTTTCCTGAGGGTGGGCGACCAGAACTGCACAGCATACTCCAGGTGCGGCCGAACCAGGGAATTGTGCAGAGAGAGCACAATCTCCTTGTTTCGAAACTGAAATTGCCTCCTGATATAACCCAACAGCTTCTGGGCTTTCTTTTCCACCTTTACACACTGTTTCGTAAACTTAAGTTCGCTGCTAATTAGCACACCCAAGTTCTATTCCAATCAGTGGCCTCGATATTACTCCCCAACATGGAGTAGTCCGACTTGGGATTGGCGTAGCCAATGTGCATCACTTTGCATTTACCCAAGTTAAACGGCATTTGCCATTTTTCGGACCACTCTCCTATCCTACCAAGGTCCGCACGCAGTTGCTCGATCGCTTCGGGCGTCCCAACATTGGCCCCAAGCTTGGTGTCATCAGCGAATTTGGCGAATTTTGACAACAGAAGGAATGTGAGAAAAAAAAATCTGTACTCAAATAGCAAACAAAACACACATAGCACACAAAATTTTTTCAACATCTCGGACACAATACGGCTGCTAAGTCTTATACAGCACATGCAGCTGACATAGCTGGGAACCCTCGGGCCGGACCGCTACATGGCAAGAAGCTACCAGAAGAGGTAGGCGGGAACGGATCCATCTCGGAGGACCACAAGGCTACAAAACATGCAATATCAAAGGACAACGAACTTAAAATGCACAAGGGGCAATGCAAAACAAAGAGTATAAACATTGTCCTGGCAAATAGTCAAGGAATAAAACCGAACAATTCACTAAACAAAGTTTCGTACCTGAAAGGTTTTATGGACGAAACAAGGGCGGACATCGCATGCCTCACAGAAACACATCTTAAAGAATGCCAAGAAAACTGCGAACACTGTATCGAGAAGAAAGAATTATATATTGATGGATTCAACTTACTAAGAGCGGATAGAACAGCGAGACGTAAAGGTGGTTGTGTTATTTATATACATGAGAGGCATATGACAGAGGATAATAAGTAAATCCAACAGTTTCGTGGAAACCCTTGCAGCGAAAACAGAGAAACTAAACGTGGTACTGATAGTCATCTATAGACCTCCAAACTCTCCAAATGAAAAATTTTCGGATGCCATTGTGGATATCAGAACCCTAATAAAGTCCGTAAACTCTCCATCCTATAATATAATACTCTGTGGCGATTTTAATTTTCCATTTATAAAATACAAAAAGGTGGGTAGAAATATATTTATACAGCAAGATAAGGGGGGGCACAAGAGAGGACCAGGAGCAAGCAAAAATGCTGATGGCTCTCACAAACGAGTTTATGCTGACACAGGAGATAACAGAAAATACCAGGAAAAATAACTGCCTAGATCTGGTATTCTGGTATTCACAAATAACACGAACTTGATTGCCGATATAAAAATAACTCCAACTCTTATCTCAGACCACAATATAATCGAGTTATCAACAAATATGGCGATAACTTTGAAAGACAATACACATACAGAAGGAAGAAGCAAATTTGGGTCTTTTAACTTAAACTCGAAGACCATAAATTGGGAATAAATCAGATCACACATGGCCCAAATAGAGTGGAGAACAGTTTTCGAGAATAAAACAACTGAGGAAATGCTAACAACCTTGGACGAAAAGACGCTGAGAATTTTGGAAAAATATGCTCCGAAAGCACAGCCAAAAGAAAAGTGGAACTGGCGAGAGAGGCAAAAGAGAAGAATATTCCGCAAAAGAAAGAGAGTACGAAGTTAGCTAATTGCGGAGACAACAATGCCAGGGAAGTAATACAAGAAAAACTGGAGAGAATTGATGGGGAAATACAAACTCTGATAAAGGGCCATACAGAGAGGGATGATGAAAAGGCGGTAGAAGCAATAAAGGAAACTCCAAAATACTTCTACAGCTATGCGAAAAGGAAAACAAAAACGCGCGCTACTATCGGGCCCTTAAGGAAAGGAAATAATGAACTAACAGACGATCTAAAAGAAATATCTGAAACATTGAGAGCCCAGTATGAATCGGTATTCAGTACCCCAAAAAGTGACAAAGCGATACTTGACATAGATGCATTCTTCAAAGAGAAATTGCAAGGAGAATGTATAACAGGCTTTGATTTTACCTCAGAAGATATAGCGACAGCTATAGGACAAATTAAATCACATTCAGCTGCAGGTCCGGACAAATGGAACGCACTATTAATTAAAAAATGTAAAAATGAAATAGCTACACCCTTATACTGGATATGGAGAAGATCCCTAGAAACTGGGGAAATACCGAGCATCTTGAAAAGAGCAAACGTCGTCCCTATATATAAAGGAGGGGATAGATCTCAAACAAAGAACTATAGACCAGTGTCCTTGACGTCCCACCTCACCAAAATTTTTGAAAGAATAGTCAGAGAGAAAATCTGTGACTTCTTAGAGACATTGGAAAGATTCAATGAAAATCAACACGGATTCCGATCAGGAAAATCATGCTATCACAACTTATAGAGCATTATAACAATGTCCTAGATGCAGGCAATGAAAACTATGATGTCATATACACGGATTTTACTAAAGCTTTCGACAAATGCGATCATGGTATAATAGCACATAAAAAGAAACATATGGGAATAACAGGCAATGTGGGAAAATGGATCTACAACTTCCTCAAAAACCGACTACAGGTGGGCAAAATTCAAGGTGTATCATCATCAGATCAGAAGTACGCAGCTCAGTACCACAAGATACAGTGCTGGCCCCACTCCTGTTCATTATCATGCTAACAGACATAGACAGTGGAGTTAACAGCAACAGTAGAGTAACATCATTTGCGGACGATACAAAAATCAGCAGAAAAATCAGCGATGCAAACGAAGTAGAGGCTTTGCAGAGAGACACAAACAAAATATACAAATAGTCAGAAGACAACAATATGACATTTAACACCGAGAAATTTCAGCTCTTGAGATATGGTAGAAATGAGTAACTTTAAAATAGGTACTGCATATTATGCCCCAGATAGACAAGAAATTCAGAGAAGCACGAAAGCGGTCGACATGGGGTAATAATGACCGATGATGCCAAATTCGAAACACAAAATCAGATAGCAATAAACAAAGCAAAAAGAGTAGCGGGACAGGTGGTAAGAACGTTCAAAGGGAGGGACAAGATAGTAATGATTCCCTTGCTGAGAACACTGATCATACCAAAACTTGAATACTGCTCAGTTTTGACGTCCCCATATAAAAAGGAAGAAATTAATAAACTAGAAAAAATTCAGAGACATTTTACAGCCAAGATCGATGGCTGCAAAGAACTCAACTACTGGAAAGATTACGTAAACTAAATCTGTACTCCCAGGAAAGAAGAGAGATGTACACCATAATCTACATATGGAAAAGATCGAAAAACTGGTACCTAACTTCAAACTAAACCCAATTACCATCCAAACAACGCTGGAAATTAGGAAAGGCAGAATGTGTAGTGTTCCCAAATTAAAGGCCCGACAAGGGACCTCTTCAACACTGAAGGAAAATAGCTTTGTCGTTGGTGGGCCAAGACTTTTTAACCAGCTTCCAAAGGACCTCAGGAACGTGACAGGGGTCACAGTTGAAGTCTTCAAGAGAAGAGTAGATGCCTGGTTCAGGACGTTACCAGATGAGCTGGGTGTACCTTTCTATGTGCGGTGGAAGCGCAAAAAAGCAAGAGAGAGCGCAAAAAAGCAAGAGAGAGCGCAAGAAAGCATCTCGCTCCTCCACCAAGCCAGGCCTATTAGCGGGGGCCACTAGCTTGACCTTCGTGCGAAGAGAGACCAACGCACGGAACTGTTACGAGGTTGCGATATATATAAATAAATAAATAGATAATACAAATAAATGTCATTAAAGGAGATTAATAAACTTCGTGGTTTTTACTGTAGTTTAATCAAATGAAGCAAGATAGATAATTCTCACAGTGAATAAAGTTATAATGCTTGGTTAATTATTTAGTAAGAAAAGTATATGAATTGCTGAGAATGACGTTGATGACAATAGGACAAATACATAATGATAAATGATTAACAAAAGTAAGATTGCGCGATTGAGATGATTTTGAGTTCTTTAAGTTAATGAATGATGATTATAGGCCCACAAGGAGGACTGCTTAAGGAGATGTCTGGCATTCTGCGCATTGCCGGGGTCGAAACCTGAGAGAGGTTTCGATTCAAGGTGCGATGTGATGTCATCTTGGTGGCGGCTTTTTCGATACACAAAGAAGGCCTTATGCGAAGTGACGAAGGCGGCATCGATGGAACAATGGGTTTCTTGAGAAGGCAGAAGGAGTCGCAACAAGGAAATTCTGACGAAGGTGAAGAAAGTGCTGCTACAGCTACATGTATGTCGCAAAGATGGAAATGACTTCTTTTTGATAATTCCAAATGTCATACTATTTCCATGTTTACCGACCATAATAAATTCACTCTTCTTTCCAGAGAACGAATTTCTACCCTTCCTCTCTTAAATCCCTCGCAAATTCGTATTCGACCACTTTCGTCAAAATGATTTACTTCCTTACTTTCTACATTAATCTGTATAAATACTAATTGTATTCTCTGTAATTAATTGTAATATAAATTAACCACTGATCATATTTCATCATAATTATATCTCTAAAATCCCCCATCTGTAAATTTCTCTCGTGTAAATAAAGTATATATTAATTATTTTCATATATAATTTTATTTATTTTATATGAAAATATATAAAAATATATAATTTTATTTAATTTTATATGAAAATATATAAAAATATAAAATTTTATTTAGTTTGATATGAAAATATATGAAAATATATAATTTTATTTAATTTTACATGAAAATATATAAAAATATATAATTTTATATGAAAATATATAATTTTATTTATTTTTATATTTCATCCCTAATTTTTACTGAATTCTCTCAACGATTCCTTCCATAAAATGTGTAATATAATTGTTTACGTTTATCAATTCTTTCATTAATTCATTCACTTTCATTCATTTAAAGTGATAAAATCTCTCTCTTAAATTGTTCATTCCTAAGTTATAAAATATTCTAAACCTACCTCTCATGTACTGGAAAATCAACCATCAGAAATTTATAATTGGTTGATAAATCGCTTTTAATTCTAACCAAATTTCATAATTACCGGTATCATTAAAGTATTGTTAACCTTTCTATATTCAGTATGTAAATTGTTCTAAATTTGTACTTGATGTATTTCAATTCCTTTCTCATATTCATTCATTTACTCATCCTAATTAACCTCTTTTGGACCACTGGGTCGAATATGTACCGTTTCCCATACACGCATTCATAACTCAACCTACAAAAACTTCGGTCGTTAGGTTAATATAATTTTAGTGAAAATTAATAAATTTCTTTGATTAATCTCAGTTTACTCTCCTTTTAATATTAATTGTGATTATTTTATACTACATTAAAAAATAAATAATTCATAAATGAATTGTAATTACTATTTCTCCTTTGTAAGAGGAGATTGTAGACACCAATCGGCCAGGAAAGCACCACTCCGAGAGGGGGTTGGGGACGTTACAGGAAACAGGGAGAGCTGGAACTCCGTTTCTCCTGTCACTATCCTCCTTAGCTTATCTTTTTCCGTGTTTCATCTACCCTGTGAGCAGTCCAGCATGCTCTCAAACACACACACACTTCTCCCTTTATTCGTCACTACACATACGAGTACTGTACATTAGGGTGTATCATGCTCATTGAAGCGCGAATTTCAAGATTGGCAGTATGTATTCCTATGTAAAATTAAATTTTAGGAGGGGGTTTGTTTTCTTGAACTTTTGCTAAAAATCACGTTTAAGTGTTCAAATTTCCACTTTTTCGTTTTCTGGTTATGTACAGAACAGCTGTGCAGGACATACGCTGTAGTACAAATGTAACAGACCGGTTTCTTACCAAACAAAACCACTGTAACAGCTGTTATAAGCTACTAGAGTTTCACTGTGATAATTTTCTATGTTTCAGATAAAAAGCTTGGTGAAGATTGTGTAGCCACCATGGCTAAGCAAGGACGAAAGACCAGAAAAAGTTCTTGTTCAAAGCTGAGTGATCTGGTGGGTCCAGGCGAGCAGTTATTTCCCACAGAAGTTCCAACCTGGAGAGCTGTGTTTCAGAGAGGAATCCTCCTCCAGGAAGAGAAGCTACTTCTGGATGATATGAAGAGAGCTCAGTACCCTCTGCAAGATTTGGCTAAGGACTTGGCATCACTGGTACTGGCACAGTGGCGCAAAAGCAATGCCAAGTTCACTCCTCCTGTGATCATTCAAGAGAGATCCATTGCCAGGAAGATTCTTGTCAGGTGGAATAAAATGATTGACCTAGTGAATGGTAGAGTGAAGGCTGCAAAGAGAGAGAAGACAATATCTGGACTTGATACATTGTTTGACATAACAACCTGCAGACATGATATCACTCTCAGTGGAACTGAAGCATCTGGCTGCTCTGGCTGTGCTGCTAGAGTTCATGTCAACTGTGACTGTCCTCTGCCTCAGAAGATTCCAAAGCTAGAGCTAGAGTGGCTCCATTACCAGAGGATCAAAACCTCAGAAGTTTCTGGCTTCCGGATGGCATCTGTTCATGTGAAGGAAACAGTGAAGCAGGTGAAGGCTGCTAAGAGGAAGGAGGAAGAACAGAAGGCAGCTGAGAAGAGAAACAGAAAAGAGGAAGAAGAAAAGGAGCTACTGCTTAGAGCTGATGATGGTGATGATGATGAAGATGAGGTGACTTCCTTGCAAGAGTCTCCAGGCAGAGCAGCTCCTACTGCTGACGCAGATTTTTCCAGTACTGCACCAGGCACAAGCTCTAGTGTCAACACTGGCAAAGTCTCCACCTCTGCCAGGAGGAACTACATGGATATCACAAGCACTGCTGCGGCTGCAGTCAGGTTCAAGGTGGCAAACACTCCTGCAGCAGCCATTGCAACTGGTTTCTTGCAAGATCTCATCAAAGCTGGCCATCTCTCTGCTGATAAGGTATACCTAGCTGTTGACAGGATGAAGATGTGGAGGGGCAAGGAGTCTGTAATCGGTGCCTCGGTGGAGGCCCTGGAGAAAAGGACAGAGGGAGAGGAGATCAAGGGAATTTTCTTTGATGGAAAACAAGATAAGAAGACAAAGATCATGAGGTACAGTGAAGAAACTGGCCGCTTCCATCCTGATATTACAACTGAAGAGCACTATAGTGTTACCTGGAAACCTGAGGGGAAGTATCTCTTCCATTGTACACCAGAAGAACCTAAAGGAAATGAGAAACCTGCACTGAAGATAGCTCAGGCTCTGTTTGAATGGATTAGTGCTCATGGTGCTAAATATACAATTGTAGTCCTTGGTGGTGACTCCACCAACACAAACACAGGACCTGATGGAGGAGCCATCACTTACTTGGAGAGACTGCTAGGTCACAAGTGTCACTGGTTGATATGCCAGTTGCATATTAATGAACTCATCCTCAGGCACATGATCATCAAGCTTGATGGGCCCTACACGCACAAGTCTGGGTTCAGTGGCCCAATAGGAAAACTTTTGGAGAAAATCAATGACATACCTGTCAACTTTAGCTTCAAGGCTCTGCCAGGAGAAGATATAACTGAACTGCCAGAAGACACTGTACAGAACCTTAGCACTGACCAGAAGAACTGCTACCTACTGATCAAAGCTCTCAAGACAGGAGATTTGAGCAAGGAAGTTGCTGGTCTGAAGTGTGGCCCACGGAATCAGTCACGCTGGCTGACTACAGATGAGGCTCTGTTGATGCTGTGGATGAGGCAGCATGTTCTGAAGGGGGAGGTGTTGAAGAAGCTGGAGTTGCTGCTGAAGTTTTGCCTGGACTTCTACTTAAAGATGTATTTTGAGATCAAGGTGAAGCACCACATGAGGTATGGACCTCACCATATTGTGACCGTTCTGGGACTGCTGAGAAGCCAGACCTCTGAAGTCAGAAACATAATCACTCATGTGATAGTTCGTGGAGCATATCATGCTCACAGTGAGAACCTCATTGCCTCTCTCCTGTGCAGTGAGGATGAGGAGGAGAGGGCATGGGGGTGTTGAGATGATCAAGAAGATGAGAGGTAAGTCTGAGTATGGAGACATGAGTCTGAGAACTCATAGACACTCTAAACTGAATTTTGATGTCACTTCTCCAATTACTCTGATTAATTGGGATAAGGAGAAACTGTATGAGCCACTCTTCACTTGTAAGATGTCAAGAGAAGTTGAGGAGCTTCTCAGGTCTCCACTTGAAGTTGAGAACTTCTCAGTTCACACTCACAGCTGTGAAAGAGCAGTCCAGGAAGTTTCAGCTGCAGCTCATGCAGTGTATGGGCAAGATAGAAGAGATGGTTTTGTTCGTGCTAGGATCGATCACAAAGAATTGTTGCCAGTTTTCCAGTCAAAGCGAGACATTATGGACATGTTTTAGATCTCTACAAGACCTGCTAGACAAATGAAGATGCTTTCAGAAGAAAAAATCTCAAAACATTCAGTTGACCAGCATATTATTACAAGCTGGGGGTGGAGGAGGGACTTATACAAATATTAATGAAGAATTGCAATTGCAAAAAAAAGGTTGAATGTCACAGCAGCTTGCGGAAAGGTGCGGGCAGCCGCCATCACACTCAGTGATGCCGAAAAGAAAATAAATAAAAATTGGTGGAGGCGTTTCTAAAAAAAAGAAAATGCAAGACCAAGAAAGAAGAACAAAAAGATTTTGCCTGATGAAGAGAACAGCCTCGAAATGTGGTGTATAGGAGACTAAAAGTCATACAATTCCTTAGTTTTGGGCCATTTTGGGTGATTTTGGTTATTTTAGGGGTCATGAACCACTATGGCTGATCTTAAATGGGTCCAAGCCTGCCCCTAGAAATGCTTACGGGTGTATGTGAACAATATGGAGCATATGGAGGTCATTTGAGGCTACCAAGTCTTTGAAATTGGCCAAAAATCCCATTTTTCGACAAATAAGTGCGATTTTGAACCCTTAAATGCGATTTTTCGCAAAAGTTGCAGAAGACGAACTCCTCTTAAAATTCAATTTTACATAGGAATACATACTGCCAATCTTGAAATTCCAAGTTTTTCAATATTCGACCTGAGTGTGATACACCCTACTGTACATTAGGCCGGGTCGAAAAATTAAATTTGTGAAATTCCACATGCCTGTGTCCAAGAAATTTGTAGATGCACTATAAATGCTCAACAATGATTAAAAAAACTAAATTGATGAAGTTTTAGATGTTCCGCAAGTCCTCTGAAGATTGCAAGTAAAACGTAAAACATTACAAAAACTTTAAACTTTTAAAACTTTATTTAAATACGTAAACTTTATTAATTATTTGGCAATTGTGATTTTTTATTAAGATTTTCTTGTATTTTTTGTATTCTTGCTGGTATTAAGTTTTTTCTTGACTGTGTTTCGTCGAGAATATATACAGGGTGTCCCATAAGTCCGGCATCATAGGAGAAATTCATATTTTTCTATTTCTACAAACCATAATTCATATGCTCGGGATGCTAATTTCCCGTCCACCATTCTGTTCAGTGACGAGGCTGTTTTTTATGGAAATGGTGAGGTAAATCGACAGAACACCCGCTACTGGTCTCAAAACAACCCTCACTGGTATACCTCTTCAAAGGAACAAGGTGCATCTCGGGTGATGGTATGGTGTGGCATTTGGAAGGATCGCATCATAGGCCCCCTCTTTTTTGATGAACATGTCACTGGAGGCACCTACCTACGTATGCTCAAGGAAGAAGCATTTCCAGTGTCTTGAACGAAGAAGAAATTTCCCAACATGGTTCCAGCAAGACGGCGCTCCTGCACATTACAGCACCCAAGTAAGGGAATACCTGTACCAACAATTCCCTGGTCATTGGATAGGACGTCGAGGGCCTGTGGAATTGCCAACTAGAAGCCCAGATCTCACGCCACTAGATTTTTATCTCTGGGGCCACTTGAAAGCGCTGGTATACGCAGAGAAAATTAGGAGTGTTGAACATTTGCGGCAGCGCATTATTGGGGCATGTAACACCATTACTCCTGACATCATTCACCGTGTGCTTGCTGACTGGGTATCACGTCTGAATTTATGTATTGAAAACAATGGTGGACATATTGAGCACGTTCTGTAAATAAAATCTTTTGTTTTGCCTTTTTTTATTATCTTTCCTATGATGCCGGACTTATGGGACACCCTGTATAATTTATATATACAATTTTTCTTTTCAGAATTGATTATTTGAATAGTTAAATACGCTTTGTTACACTAACAGAGTGACTTTCCCAAATTATCCATGCTGAGGCCGTAAAAGTGAAAGCAATTGTTGAAAAAATCGTGAGTCCAGCTGTTTTCCTTTTTGGGAAAGCTGAGCTCAGTGGAAATCAACTTCCCCTATATGAAGACGTTTTAAAAGAATATTTACAAACAAGATATCTCTTACTTATAGCTAGTGAGGGGAAAAAAGAGCCAAATGCTAATGATGTGGCAAGAATAGTTGCATCAAAGGTAAAAGAGATCTGGAAAAGTGTATCAATTCCAACAATATCAGAACAGCAAATATTAGCCAGAGTAAAGGATTGTCATGAAAAATCTAAAAATATGATGAAGACTGGTAGAAAAAGGAAAGATTTTGAATCTAAACTGACCGCGTTCAAATCCAAAAATCAAAGGCTTTTTGATATTGCTGCCTGCAAATGCCATGATCTGTTTTCTTGCACTTGTGAGAAAGAGCTAAAAGTTCCTGCCATGGAACGTTCTTTCCTAATTGACCAAAGAGGTGCACGAAAAATGGCAATAGGCAGTATTGATTTACAGACAACGAAGAAACTGCAAATAAGATCTGAGCGTAAAGAACAAGAAAGAGCACGATTTTCTAAAAACATTGAAGATGGAGATATCAATAACCCATCCACTTCCATGGAAGAGCCAATGGACTGGGATAACTTTCATACAATTCCTGATTCTGACACATCAACAGATACAGATAGAGAGCGTGATGATGAAGGAGGGTATAAAGAAATCAGGTGAAGCACATAAGCTCACTCGCAAATTGCCTTCATTAGCAAAAACTTGTGACCGATTCGGAATATCAGACAGAGCTGGTGCAGCTGTTCTGGAAGATTTTGGTCTCATTACCTCTGAAGATTATCACAATATTGTGGATAAGAATAAGGTGAGACGGCAGAGAAAGAAGATCAGAGAGGAGTTGAGTAAATCAAGTGAAGAAAGTATACAAACATTGTATTTTGATGGAAGAAAGGACTTAACTAAAGCAAATATCTGTAAGAATGGGAGGTACCACAGTACAACAATTACTGAGGAACACATCACGCTTATAGCTGAACCAGAATCAAAATATCTTGGGCACTTCACTCCTGTGACTGGAAATTCAACTAACATTTCTAAGGGAGTGATAAAGTTTCTTAACAGTAACAATATTAAGGTAGACAATCTGAAGGTCATTGGATGTGATAGAACCAATGTAAACACTGGCATACATAATGGAGTTATCAGGCAACTAGAGGTACACTACAATACTCCTTTTCATTGGTTCGTGTGTGTGCTGCATACCAATCAGCTACCTCTCCGCCATTTGTTTAATTATTTGGATGGTAAAACCAAAGGACCAAAAGCCCTTGCTGGAAATGTTGGCAAAAGTCTTACTGCGTGCGAAAAGATGCCAGTTGTCAAGTTTGAAGCAATCAAATCAAGTAATATGCCTTCTATTCCGGGGGATCTCGATCTAAGCCAAGATCAAAAGTATCTCATGGAAATTTGTAATGCAGTCATAGAAGGCCAATGTTCCCAAAACCTTGAAAACCGCAACCCAGGTTCTTTGAACCATGCCAGATAGCTTACGACAGCCAACAGGATAGTCAGACTTTATGTTGAGACCAAAAAGCCGTCAGAAAACTTGAAAACTGACCGAATTCACTGTTTGCGTTTATGCCCCAACGTGGTTTAATATAAAGCGAAATGTTTACTATTACCAGGGACCAAGGCACCTCTTGTTTATGATATCTAGTTTAAGATACCTATCTGATGAGCTTAAGGCAGTCATTGATCCTGTTATTGAAAGAGGGGCATATTTTGCTCACCCAGAAACTTTATTGGTCTCGATGTTATTTGATGAAAGGCAAGTGATGAGAGAGTTAGCTTTCCGGCGCATTCTCTTAGCCAGGGAAAGTGTGTCCTCGGGCATTAGAGAATTTAGACGGCCTAAAATTAATTTCTTGGCAAGAGACTACACAGATTTAATTCGATTTGGAGACTACCCAAGACATGAACCACCTCTGACAAAAAGCTTGACAAACACCCAGTTAAAGCTTATCGTAAGGGGTGATGAAACTAACCCTCTATTGAAAAAGTACCCATGTCATTCACAAGCTGTGGAAAGACATGTCAAACTTGTAAGAGAAGCATCAGCTTCTGTCTGTGGCCAGGAAAATAGAGATGGTTTTATAAAGGCAAGAATTGCTTCAAGATCAAACATGCCTACATTTGAGTCAAAATGCAAATACAAATGTCAATAAACTACATGTAAAAACTAATGGAAGGGAGGTTGGGCTGGGCATGGTGTGAAATTCGACCTACAGCCATCTCCTCATGATGAATTCTGGGTGATTTGCCTTGTAAACTATCATGGCAAGTCAGCAAAGAGCTGTAGTTTACTATTATACGGAGTATCGGAAAAAATCACCAAAACTTTAAGTGACTTGTGGAACCTCAAAATATTTATATAAAAGCTTGAAATTTTGTCATGATACTTCCTATGTAGGTATACAAACTTTCGTAATACAGGGTAAATTAAACTCCCCAAAAATTTTTCAAGCAAAATCGACCCGGCCTACTGTACATGTATCTTACACATTACACATTCTTTCCAAAACTTTAAAAAAAAAAACGTAATCACTCATTATTAATTAAGGATTAATAATTATTATTCCTGTACCTGTTACGAACTGTTCATTTAAATTCACTAATTAACTCCCTAATTACACTGGTCAACAAATTTTAAGGAATTTTTTGTATCTTTAATGAAAGTAGCCGATTCTTATGTATTTTTGCATGCTGAATTTGAAAATGATAGTGAAATTGTTTAATTAGTTCGCGTTTTTAAGATATCATGGTAATTATTGTGTAAGTACTGGTAAAAATTTATCCCACAACATATATGTATTTTAAGGAGCACACTCACTTCAATGTCGTTTCCTCTTGGCCTGTCTCTTGTACTCTGACTGTGTAGTGTCTCTTATTACTGACCAGCAGAAATCAGCCAGCATAGATGAATTCCACTTGCCCTGGTAACGTTTCTCAAGAGCTGAAATCTGCTGATGAAAACGTTCCCCATGTTCGTCACTTACTTCACCAAGGTTTGCCGGGAAAAAGTCGAAATGGGAATGGAGGAAATGAATTTTTAGAGACATGTTACATCCCATTCTTTGGTACGCCTTCAACATATTATCCACCAATTCATCTGCATTTGGAGCTCTGTTGTTTCCAAGGAAATTTTGCGACACTGACTTGAACGAGACCCAAGCTTCTTTTTCTGCGCCCTCCAAAAGTGTCTCGAAATGTTCATCTTTCATCAGATTTCGTATATGAGGACCAACAAATATGCCTTCCTTGATTTTTGCCTCACTGAGTCGAGGGAACTTCTGGAAAAGATACTTAAATGCCTTTCCATCCTTATTGAGTGCCTTCACAAAATTGTTCATAAGCCCTAACTTAATATGTAACGGTGGTAGAAGTATTTTGCTTGGCTCTACTAATGGCTCGCACGAAACGTTTTTCACACCTGGCACTAAACGTTCTCTTAGAGGCCATTCCTTCCTTTCATAATGCTGTGACCTAGCACGGCTGTCCCACTCGCAAAGGAAGCAGCAGTACTTCGTGTAACCCTGCTGGAGACCAAGTAACATGCCGACCACTTTCAAATCACCACATATGCTCCATTTGTGAGCGTTGTAGTTTATGTGGTGAAGCAGATATTGCATATTTTCATATGTCTCCTTCATGTGGACAGAATATCCAATTGGAATGGCAGCTTTTTCGTTTTTGTTATGAAGTAGTACAGCCTTAAGGCTTAGCTTAGAGGCATCAATGAACAAACTCCATTCGTCATCTCTGTATGTTATATTTAGAGCATTCATTAAACCAACAACATCTGTACACACCACGAAGTCACCATTTTGATGAAGAAAGTCTCCAACGTGGATTGCCTAGTGCGGTACATGGATATTTGGACATCATCATGAAGAAGATGCCACTGTTGAAGGCGTGAGGCGAGCAATTCTGCCTTAGACTTCGGTAAGTCCAAATCTCTGATGAGGTCATTCAGTTCGTGTTGGGTGATTTTATGCGGTTCTGTAGACAGTTCACTGGGCACAAAGTCGGTATCTTGTGATGTTGTGGGATGTGCAATGTCTTCATCTGTACTCGTTACAGGATGCTCTTCGTCATCCAAATCGAGGGTGTCTGAGGAGGTAGGAGGATTGGGCACAGGTATGTCTTCGTTATGGGGCACAGGTCGAATGGCGGATGGAACATTAGGATACTTGAGGGTCCATTTTTTCTTCTTACTAATTCCACGTAATGGCGGAACCATGCAGAATAAACAGTCATCCACGTGGTTACTTTGTTCCCTCCACACGACGGGGATGCCGAAGCCCATTGACCTCGGTTTCCCATTGTACCACTCAAGTAATGTAGTTGCACATGTAATGCAGCATATATGCGGCGCCCACGTTTTGTCCTGATCTCCTAATTTGCACTTAAAATAAAGGTGGTACGCTTTCTTGATGGCAGGTGTTAACGTCTTCTTTTGCGATTTTAATGTTACTTTGCCGCAAATATAGCAAAAGTTATTTGAGTCATTAACGCATTTACGTGGCATTTTGCTTATAACGTCAATGAGAAACTGATCGCAAGATTACGCTTTAACACGCACTACACTCTATATGTCATGAACTAACCACAGGTGCAAATTACGAGGAAACACTACAAAAGCACTATGTCAAAATGTGAAATAACGTGTCACCACAACAAGCGTCACTCTAGAACTGAGCTAAAGGGATTTACGATGTACTCAAGATGGCGCCAGACAACGAGGTTGCCAAACGAGCACATTCTACAGTGTTGGTATATGTTATGCTTCAATGATATATTCATTTCAATTGGGAAATAATGAAAACAGGGCACCCGTGTATCTTCTAAACGCGAACCAATCATGCAAAATGAAGGTCATTTTCGGATTCAGCGACGTCGAATTACTAAAGAAATGATGGTTTCATCGAAGATACATTTATTTTATCAAAAGATAAACTGTATAAATTGGGTAAATTCTGATAAATATTGTATTAAAAATAGATAAAAGTTAATAATCGTAGACAAATTTTGGTTTTATTTTGAAAAATTAAATGATCAGTAAATTGCAAATAGCCTTTTATGCCATTAATAAGTGGTTTTGGTAAATAGTAATTGTAAATAAATCTTATAAATAATAGTTAAACATGGGACTAGTTCGTGTAGCGTATCGACTCATTATACACATAAATATTTGGGTGATTAATTATATTAACCTAAATGATACTGGGCTCTAACTAAATCTAATCTAACCTAACCTAACGCAGCCTAACGTAACCTAGCTTACAAAAAAACCCCGCCTATATGTGGTTGTATGCTCTGTTGGGCGATTTATTTGAAGCCCAATATGTATTTCGACTACTATAATTAATCCCCAAATTTCTATCATACGCTACACGAACTAGTCCGATGTTTAGCATGGGAAATCAAAATTTCTATGGTACTTACTCTAACCTAACTACAAAAAACTATTTACATGTGGTTGTATGCTGTATTAAAAGTTTGATAAGCAATTTATTTTTTAAAATAAACAAAAAAATTGTCCACTATTCTTAACCTTAGCCTTAATAATGTAGTAATAATATTGTATAATTGTTGTATGGTAAATTTATTGTAAATAACAGGAATGAAAGACAACAACAAACTAAAAAATCATAGACATTATGGCGCTATCCAAAACTGTAAAATGAACAAATTATTTTATTTTAAGATTGCGTATAGCTTGCAAAATTCCTCATTAGAGAGTTCCATCCTCCATATCATCCACTGTATTGTTACATTTCTTTATGCCGCTGTTCAAAATTACAATTACTCCTGCGAGAGCCGCTGTTCGCTAAAGAGCTGTTAACATTTCTGCAATTATCTTAAAAAAAAATTTATATCATTAAATCCAAGAATGAAAGAAAATTCGCCTTCAAACATTTTGCAGTTTCCTCACTTTCTTAACTGCTAATTCTGTCGTGTTATTTTACTCAGTAATTATAATTGGCTCCCATTTCTCGGATATATACTGTATATATATATATGTTTTTTTTTTTTTTTAGCAAATGTTAACCCTTTACTGCCCAAAAGGACAAATTTGTAACCTTTCAAATACACGCATTCATAACTTAACCCTACAAAATATTTGGGCAGTAAAGGGTTAAGTATCGAACTGTGTTCGATCCCTTTACAAGATTTCGGCTCATTTTTTGGGGTGAGATATGTTTCGTACCCATTTATCTACCAACCAATGGAAGGATGAATAGCTGGTAATAAATATATTGATGGATATACATATTATTAATTATTAATTATTGATTAATAATAATAATAATAATAATAAAAATAATAATAATAATGACTATCAGGGTGGCGCGGAAAAAATGGATTCTGTTTGAAGAGCCGCTGTTCTGTTAATATAATTAGTAGACATCTCAAAATTTTGCAGTTAAATAAGAACATATCAAATTAAGTTCCATAAAATTTTTATTCAAATAATTTAATTATAAACAACGTTATAGCTGTCTAAACTGAAGGTTCAAAACAATGGCTTTCCGCATTGAAATATCAACTTTCCTGGAAACAAATAGATACTAGTAAGACTTATGTGCGATATGACCATTTTCATTAATCACTGTTATCACACGTCGTTTCCATTGGCGAATAGCAGTCTGAATTTGATAATGTGGTATTTGTTCCCGACATTCTTTAATGCGATCGCGTAGTTCCGCCAAGTTGTCAAATGGTTCACGGAAAAATGCGTCCTTTTTGAAGCTACATTGAAAAATGTTGGGAGCAAATACCACAACATCAAATTTAGGCTGCTATTCGTCAATGGAAACGACGTGTGATAAGTGATAAATGAAAATGGTGGTCATATCGCACGTAAATCTTACTAGTATCTGTTTGTTTCCAATGAAAGTTGAGGATCTTTTCCGTTTGACTGCCGCCATTGAAACATAATTAAACTTTTTGTATTTTTTTGCAGGATTCATTCAAAATGGCTGTAGAATTTAATTTGAAACAATTAATTAACATTTAACATGCTAAAAATATTTGTAATTACGTAAAATTAATATTTAGTACTTGTAGGTTATCCCCCCCCCCCCCACACCAATTTTGACAGAATATCACGACTTAACCTAACCACTTATCAAGGGCGTACAGTTGATCTATTAGTAAATAGTAAATACTATTCCAGAAACAAACAATGTTATAATTAATAATAGATCAACTGTACGCCCTTGATAATTGGTTAGGTTAAGTCGTGATATTTTCGTTAGTTTTAACGAAAATATTGTTATAATGTTATAATGTTTCAGACCAACAAAGACCCTAGGATCCACTCATGGCTGGTCTACCTAACTGTGTTCGTAATCGTGTATTGTGTATGTCCTCCGTGGTGGCGGAGGGGACCTACAATTTTACGTGGGTTCCGAACCACAAGAACATAAGAAATTTATGTAAAAACCGCCGGTAAATTGGCAACGACCAATTTTTACAAAACTAAATAATTATAAATTTAAAACCAATTAATTATCGATTTAAAACTAAAGATAGAATCTCTGGATCCAGAGGATCTAGTCATAATAGACTACTATCCACAAATATGTTACACTCTATATCTATTTATAACGGACATGCAAATATATCAGATCCAAAGAATCCAGTCAATTTCATTACGGTATCCATCAAGTCACGGTCCATATCGATTGCGGACCAAGTCAAAATTTACAATCATATACATTACAATATATACACTTACGAGAAATAGTGTAGGTGTGGCTGTAAAGACTGTACAGTAATGTAGAAATGTGTGTGCACCCATTTTGGGTCTCCCATTTAAAGTTGTTTGTGGGGCAAGTGAAGATCATGAGTTTTTCAATACCTCACAGTACTATGGGGGACACCGCTCGGCAGAGGAATCTCTTTAAATGGGGTGTGTAAGGACAGAGAGTATCCCCTAACCCAAGACGCTGCCTCCCTATATCCCACAACACTTGTGTTGAGCTGTGGGATCTATCCCCAGAAAGCCTTAATTTTACTACCTTAAACTATACCCTTTCTATCAACATATGCGTCTAATCGATTTTTAAACATGTTTATAGACGTGCTACTAATTACTTCTACCGGCAAACTATTCCAGCTATTTACTATTCTATGCGTAAAAAAGTTTTTCGCAACTGCTGTCTCGAACCTTCTACTTGTCAACTTACACCCGTTATTTCTAGTCCTATTATATTGAGATATTTCGAAAAAGCTATCTCTATCTACGTTATCGAACCCATTCATAATTTTGAAAACCTGGATTAGATCACCCCTTAACCTCCTAGTCTCGAGTGTTGTCAATTTTAATTCCTTAAGCCTATCCTCGTACGACTTTCACCTAAGCGACGGAATCATCTTAGTTGCTCGTCTTTGAACTCTTTCGATTTTGTCTATATCTTTGCGCATATGCGATTCCAAAATTGGACCGCGTACTCCAAATGGGGTCTAACTAATGATTTATAAAGTGGAACTATAATATCGCGCGATTTGTACTCAAAATTTCGAGCTATAAAACCTAACACTTTGTTCGCCTTATTGACCGCTGCTGTACTTTGTTTCGCTACTTTTAAATCACCCGTGACTATAACTCCTAAATCTTTTTCCTGCTCTACGCTTGTTAAATCTTTCCCTGACATACTATACGCAAAATTACCGTTACGCGAACCTATATGCAAAATTTTGCACTTATCAACGTTAAATCTCATTTGCCATGTGACTGACCAATCAACGATTTTATTCAGATCTTCCTGAATTTTACCTCTATCTTCGTCATTAATCGCCCTACCACCCAGCTTCGTGTCATCCGCAAACTTTGAAACTGTACTGACTAGGCCGACATCTAAATCGTTAATATATATAAGAAAAAGCAAGGGGCCCAATACAGAACCCTGAGGAACGCCACTCGCTACATTAGCCCAACACGACTCCGCTCCATCAACGACCACCCTCTGTTTCCTGCCTCGCAACCACTCTTCTAGCCAATTTATTACTACACCCCTGATTCCATGAGCCTTAGTTTTTTCAATGAGTCTTTTGTGCAGCACGGTGTCAAACGCTTTTTGAAAATCTAAATACACTACATCAACCGCCCGATGTCTATCGTAAACGTCAACCACGCTTTGGAAAAATTCTAAAAGATTAGTTAAGCAAGATTTGTTTCGCCTAAATCCGTGCTGCGTATTTCTAACTAGCTTATGGAATTCTAAGTGTTCGACTATACGATCCCTAATTATTGATTCCAGTAGCTTACCTACAACAGACGTTAAACTGATTGGTCTATAATTTCCCGCCGCACCTTTATCGCCTTTCTTAAAGATAGGTGTTACGTTTGCTAACTTGGTGGGGGGGAGATAACCTACAAGTACTAAATATTAATTTTACGTAATTACAAATATTTTTAGCATGTTAAATGTTAATTAATTGTTTCAAATTAAATTCTACAGCCATTTTGAGTGAATCCTGCAAAAAATACAAAAAGTTTAATTATGTTTCAATGGCGGCAGTCAAACGGAAAAGATCCAAAGTTGATGTTTCAACGTGAAAGCCATTGTTTTGAACCTTTAGTTTAGCAGCTATAACTATGTTTATAATTAAATTATTTGGATCTTTTAAACTATTTCCCCCCCAGCTTCAGAAAGGGGGACATAGTTTAAAAGGTCAATATTAGGGGGAGATTATAATTTAACAGGTTTTACTTATCTTATTTACATAATAGAATTTTTAAGATATGTATATAAGATACATATCTTGAAAATTCTATTATATTCTATCATATTTCCGGTTTATATAGAACCATTATTTGCATAGGATAAAATTTGAATGCCCGGTTACGTCAACTGTACGCCCTTGACGATTGGTTAGGTTTAGTCGTGATATTTTCGTTAAAACTAACTAAACCTAACCAATCGTCAAGGGCGTACAGTTGACCTAACCGGGCATTCAATGAACCTAACCGGGCATTCAGTTATTTTTCCTACCCTTCGTGCGGGTAGCAAAAATATCCCGCGTTTTAACGAAAATATCATGACTTAACCTGACCAATCGTCAAGGGCGTACAGTTGACCTAACCAAGCATTCAATTAATCTAACCGAGCATTCAATAATTTTTCCGTAGGTTTTGATATATATATATATATATGCCCGGTTAGGTTCATTGAATGCTCGGTTAGGTTAATTGGAATGCCCGGTTAGGTTCATTGAATGCTCGGTTAGGTCAACTGTACGCCCTTGACGACTGGTTAGGTTTAGTCGTGATATTTTCGTTAAAACTAACGCAAATATCACGACTAAACCTAACCAATCGTCAAGGGCGTACAGTTGACCTAACCGGGCATTCAAATTTTATCCTATGTAAATAATGGTTCTCTATTGATTATATGTTTGCAATAAATAATAAATTTGTTGTTATTGTTTTTTCTTATCTTATTTTGGTTAAATTGCAGAGTTTAAACTTTGGGGGGGATATAGTTGAAAAGATCAACATTAGGGTGGTGATTGTTGAAAAGAGTATGTTGGCGGGGGCAGGAAAAATAGTTTAAAAGATCCAATTATTTGAATAAAAATTTTATGCAATTTATTTGGATATGGTTTTATTTAACTACAAATTTTTAGGAGTCTCTACTAATCATATTAATGGAACAGCGGCTCTTCAAACAGGACGCATTTTTTCCGCACCACCCGATATATATATATATATATATATATATTTATTTTAATGTGATTTTCCTGCGTAAAACATTTGGTACATATGTGCGTATGAAAAAAAAACACATTTTTCTCACCCCACACACACACACACACACACACACACACACACACACACACACACACGTCGTCTATATATTTTTATTTGAAACAAATTGTTTCAATTTGCATTCTGAATCTGTGTACGATTCTGTGCAGTTTGAACCCTCTGTCGAAATGTATTCATTCATTCGAGTCCAATATAATAGAGAGTTCTGTGGCGCGATCTTTTTTTTTTCGTAACATGGCGATATCCGGCTGTATTCTGCGCTCGTAATCCCGAAGGTTTATTTCATTAAAGCAGTTCCTTTTCTTCTTTAATCAAATCAAGGCCGGATTTCGGTATGACTGCGGCGAGATTGATTCTGTCCACCCCCGTTCCCCCTTTTACGAGTTCAATTTTCAGCATTTGATAGGTTAAAACTGAAAAATCTTATGGAATGGTTTTCCATGTCGTTTAACAAGTTAAACTGATGTCATCGGTTATTTTTCCTGGTTCGTTGGTTGGCTGTTACTTTTAATAATGTGAGTTGTGAGCTGGGTAATAAATTATGTATACAGTATATAGAGATACTGTACATTAACAATGAATATATAGATTTCAAACATTTGGTACATGAGGACATATTTATATATATATATATAGTACACGTATATAATTTAGGGTGGTCCAAAAAAATAAATGTTGAAAATTCCTAGGTCTTACCCTCTAAAATTGTTACCTATGTTGAAAAAACTCTAAATATAAAATTTTAATAAGATCAAAAAATTGTAAGTGGTGCCACATCGCATTTGAATTTAGATGTTTTTAAAAACCTTTTTTGCTTCCTCTCCATAATATAGATTTATTGTGTCTTTACGAAAAATATTTCGATATATATCATTTTTTTCCATAATATAGATTTTTGTATGCTTATTGTGGTTAAATATTCCGAAGCACATCTTGTATGAGCGGTACTGAACACGTTGAGGCAAGAATCGCATCGGTTCTGTTGATACTTGTATTCACGTTTTTCCATGAAATAGATTTCGTCACTTTTCCCATTAAGTGCTCATCTTGCGTAAACGTGTTGAAAGGGCGTTCCTATAACAATCGTATTTTTTATTCACAAGCCTCAGTCTTTTGTCAACCTGTCGTTTGCAGTGTATTGTTTGCAGTCGTTCGCAGTGTATTGTTTGCAGTGTATTGCAGTTCGTTTGCAGTGTATTGCAGTAGTGAATAATCATATTAGAAATGGCAAGTTCTTCAATGAAAACTCGCAGAAATATCGAAATATGGCTCATTGGACAACCAACTGAAATGATATGTGGGAGAAAACTTCCTTCCAAAGGTGATGTGCTCCGTCGTCTTTTTTATTTACTTAAGGAAAAGAAAACTCTAAGAGAAGCTTCTAAAGCAGTTTACAAAGAGGTAGTTGAATTTTGGGAACAAGCTAGAATTCCAACAAGAGCTGATTATAATGTTATACCAATGATTGAAAAAGTATATACAGAATATAGAACGCTCCAAAAATTAAAATTCCGGTGCTCCGAAACTCAGCGTTAGAAAGAGAGATTGTTTCAGGACAGTTTAAACGATCTCTTTGATATTGCTCACCAAAGAGCGCACGAGATGATCAAGATTAAAAAAGACAGAGAATTCCTCCAAGCTCAAAAATAGAAAGGAAGAAAAGGATATATGGCTAACGTTGACAAAGCATTATCAGAGAAAGAAGATCGTAAAAGGAAGAGAGAGTCAGCTAAAGAACGGTTAGCACGTAGGGAAAGTAAGAGAAAGGAGGAAGAAACAGTCTGCCAAATTGACTTCATCAAGTAGCATGAGTAGTGAAGATGAAACAATGAGCATGAGTAGTGAAGATGAAACAATGTTGTGTAAAACTAACACGGCATCAAAAAATAATGCAGGCAAGACGGTTCCTAGCAAACCAAGTAAGAAGGAACTTGTAACACGAGACATTGCAGTTGCACTGGATAGATTTCTGATAGACAGGCCGTATATGTGCTATCAGCTGCTGCCTCTGCATTAGATCATGATCTTGATGACTTGTCCATAAGCAGAAGTACAGTTCGTCGAAAGAGAATGGATGTACGTGAGAAAATCGCAAAAGATTTAAAAAAATCCTTTAATCCTGAATGTTCTTTAATGGGGCATTGGGATGGAAAAATGCTAATCGATTTAATTGGCAATGAAAAAGTTGAAAGATTAGCAGTGTTGGTGTCAGGAGGAGGCAAATCAAAGTTGCTTGCAGTACCCAAACTCGAGTCTGGCACAGGAGCAGACATTGCAACAGCTGTTGTCGAATGTTTAAAGGATTGGAACTTAATTGATCGCATTAAAGGTGTGTGCTTTGACACAACTGCCACGAACACGGGTCCTAAAAAGGGAGCTACTGCACAAATAGAACAAAAGCTTGGAGAAGACTTACTAAATATTGCATGCCGGCACCATATATGATAATTGAACTTATTGCTTTAAGTCTGCCTGGAACTCCATCAATAAAGAAAATTTTGAAACCTTTTCTGATACTCCAGGACGTGATGAACTGCTTGTTATTTGTAAGAAACATCTAACCTCCACACAAATCCGAGATGATTACAGAGAGGTTCTGGAACTTACAATCATCCATCTAGGAGATGTACCACCACGTAGAGTCAAATTTCTAAAGCCAGGTGCTTTGCATCGTGCCAGGTGGATGTCTCGCATAATCTATGCAATAAAAATGAATCTTTTCTGCACAGTTTAAAATTACTCTAAAGGAACAAAGTGGAATAAAACGTTTTGCACAATTTGCCATTAGACACTATGTTCCCGCATGGTTTTCTGCACCTATCGCTGCTTCTGCCTCTGCCAATGATCTTTCGCTACTAAAACTGCTGCTAGTATACGAAGACAAACGCATTGCTTCTGCAGCATCTCAAGCACTTTCTCGCTATCTTTGGTACCTAAGTGAATTTCTTATTTCACTTTCATTCTTTGGTAAAGATATTTCCATTGATGTCAAAAGAGACATGGTAAAGGTACTCGACATAAGGGGATCTAAACATCCGCCCTGTGAAAAATGCTCTGTATGAATTGGTCCACAATTAACCCACCCCTTATATCTCCAGTCTAACTATAGAGTAGATTAAGTCTAGCCCTGTAGGGGTCAGCCTAGAGATTCCGGAAATGGTCCAGAGCGGGCAGATAAATTGAGGTCCACAGTAGGATTCCTCACCAAATTAGGTTAGGGCAATCTACCTTCACCTTTGTTAAGCTATGAGTTGATACTAGGTCTTAGGCCAGAATGTAGGCCTAATTTGTCTGACCGAGCTTAATTTAATGAGTTTACTTTAGACTGGGTTAAAACACAATTAGTCACTTACTGCTAGTTATTAGAGAGTCCCTTTTCCTGTCTTGTTTAATTGTTAAGAGCGTACTTGCTGGTGGGGATCTTTTTTCGTTGCCTGTTCTTCTCCCTCCTCTCGTTCCGTCTTGTCGCCCCGTTCCTCGTTTTCGTTCTCTCTTGTCTTCCTTTTTTCGGGGCTTTTTCCACCAGCGTGGTCTTGGTTTTTTTTCGGTTGGTTGATCGGTAATGTATATCTATTACCGAGCACGCTCTTGTCACACAGTATGTAAATACTAGTGTGAAGAATAACTCTGGTGAGCAACCAATTGGTTTCATTCACCCAGTTATTGACATAAAAGGAATTTAATAATTGTTAGATTAACTACCTACCTACTCAGTGAACCATTTTCGTTACCTCCCAACTACCCACACATCAGTTTTCCATATACTGGGGGCCCCGGGAGATAAACATTTTGGTGTCAGTGTCACCAATTTTTATGTCTGAGTGTAGACTAGCTAACTATTTGACTGAAAATGCCTGTTAATCTGATTAACAGTGCCTATCCTCACCTTCTCATGGAGAAGATGTAGCATTTAAATTAGAAGAGAAAATATACATCCATAGGATGAAACTGTCTATGGTCTTTACCATAAGAAAAGAAAAAGTGAAAGTTAGAAGATAAAATTACAATTCCCCAGCATCTATTTTTTGTTGTAAAACTAGTCGCGCCTTTAATGCTGTTTGTCGCTGAGGTCTTGTGTCTGTCAATGTTGTAGTAGGATGCGTTACCACTCCTAATGTCAAAGGAATAGTTACTGGAAGTTCAGTGTCTCCAGTTGTTACTATCAGTGGAGAAGGTTCTCCAAAGTCCATTGTTTTGGGTCCAGACTCTAAAGGGTACAAAAGAGAAATGTCTCTTGTTGTGTCACCCGTTGAAGTCCTTAATTTGACCACTCTTGTTACCCCGTCTGCCCCTGGTCTGAGTTCTAAAACTCTAGCCAGAGGCCAGTATTGTCTTGGAGTACTGTCATGTATGAGAACAAGGTCCCCTACCTTAATTGTGTCAGACCAATCCTTCATAGTCATTTGTTTATGTCTCTCCCTTAGACCCATCAAGTACTCAGTTTTCCACTGTTTAATAAAATGAGCTTTAACTCTAGTTAAGTGTTGTAACTTAGTCTGGAGTTCATCGTGTCGTTGAGTCCAGTTTGGATCTTCTGAAGAGTCTATATTGTAGTCCGGCAGGAGACTAACTTGTTCTCCCCGAATCAAATGATTTAGAGTTAATGGTTCGGGGTCATTAATGTTGTCACTCACATAAGTGAGTGGTCTATTGTTGATGATGTTCTCAATCTCAGCCAGGAGAGTGAGCAACTCAAATAAGTGTATCTGTTTTTACCAATTGCTTTCTTCAAGCAATTCTTTACTGTTTGTATATTCCTCTCCCAGATAGAACCATACCAAGGAGAGGCAACTGGAATATACTTCCACTTTATGTTTGAATTTTGTATATATAATTGTGTGAGTTCGTTGCTTAACAAGTCATTGATGACTTGTTCACCAGCCTTGAAATATGTAGCATTGTCAGTCCAAACTGTCTTGGGTACTGAATGTCGTGCACAGAATCTCTTAAAGACAGCAACAAAAGATTCTGCTGTAAGGTCCTCCACAACATCCAGATAAACAGCTCGTGAGCCAGCACATGTAAACAGTACAATGTACATTTTTTGTTCAGTGTCAACCACCCCTACAGTCAATGCTCCTGTATAGTCAATGCCTACAGTCTCAAAGGGTCTGTTGAGAGTAACTCTCTCCTCTGGCAAAGCAGGAGGATTTGGTTTCCTATAGGGCCTGGGCCTAGCATGAATACGCCTACATGTGACACACTCACTCAGGACTGTTTTAACAGTGATCCTTCCCTTGGGTATCCAATAAGTTTTTCTTAATGTAGTTAGTGTCTGTGGTACCCCCATATGATGTACATCATTGTGTGTTTGTCTGATGATTAATGTGGTCAAATAGCTAAATCTAGGTAAAAGGATTGGATGTTTGCTTTTGTATGACAGTTTTGATTTGTCTAATCTCCCTTTACACCTTAGAAGGCCTTCCTCATCTCTGAACAAATTTAGATCCACAACTACTGATGGTACAGGTTCTTTTGTTTGTTTCCCATTAGTCAAGAATTCTAACTCTTTATTGTACTCTTTTTGTTGTGCATGGCCTATCCAGTACTTGGTTGCAACTTCTGTATAATTATGATTGTTTTTATTTAGCTGTTTGTTTATTGTAGTTAAACAGTTGGGAGCAAACCTCAAACAGTAGGCTGTGACCCTGACAAGTTTGCTGAAATCAGAATACTGTTCATAATTAGTGATTGGTTCAACCTTTTCATTTGAAAAGATTAAATTTAATGTCAAGTTAACTTGTTCCACAGGCCATTGGTCTGTATTACAGAGCCACTTAGGTCCCATGAACCAAGTTTTGTTTGACTTCAACAACTTGTAGGATAAACCTCTGGTCAGAAAGTCTGCTGGATTTTGTTTAGTTGGAACATAGTGAAAGTTTACTTGTAGGCTTTCATTAGCTTCAGCTATTTCTTTTAGCCTATTTCTTATAAAGATATTCTTACTATTAATGCTATCATTCCGTATCCAGGCAAGACAAATCTGACTGTCAAGCCAGATGTGGATATCAGTTATGTTCACATCATGGTAAGCATCCTTAAGCAATGAAATGGATTTAATGGCTAATGCAGCAGCCAATAGTTCCAATTGAGGTATGGTTCGGGTAGGTTTGAGAGGTGCAACTTTCCCTTTTGCATAAATTAGATGACTTTCTGTAGGACTTACAAGATACGCACAGCACCCATAAGCTTGTGTGCTTGCATCAGCAAACACATGAAGTCTCTGGGGCTTATCCCTAAACCCACAGCACCTTTGAATTTTAATGTTCTGCACTTTTGTTAAATCAGCAGCTAACTTCTTCCAAGATTTTTGATCTTCATTTGTTATTGGATCATCCCACCCAACATTTGTCCTCCAAATTTCTTGGAGGAGAATCTTTGATTTTATTGTTGAAGGCAGGAATAGACCCATGGGATCAAAAATTTTGGAAGCCTCTGATAATATTTGTCTTTTAGTATTTGCTTCCTCATCAAGTTTAAAACCTTTAGTACAGATTGAATCATGACTGTTAGAAGTTGCATCCAAATACCAGTTCATACCTAAAGTTTTAACTCTGTCTGATGGCTCAGTAAGACCATTATTATCCTTTAAAATCCTTTTGTTTAAATCCTCATCATTTGAAATCCACTCTCTAAGTTCAAAGTTACCTTGTTGCATAATGTTCTGAGTGGTGTTCATAGACTTCAGATAATTCAGATTTTGTTGTTGTTGAGCCTATTAGATTGTCTACGTAAAAATGTTCCTTGAGGAAGTTCAATGTTAAAGAGTTATTAAACTGGTTCAAATGATGTCTAATTGTCAATGCTAATAGGCTAGGTGAGCAATTGGCTCCAAACAACACAACATTAAATCTATAGGTTATGAACCCTTTATTCAAATCAAATGGATCCTTGAACCATAAGAACCTAAGTTGGTTCTTATCATATTCATTTTTAAGATTTATTCTCAAAAATGCCTTTGAAATGTCACTTTGTACGGCATATTTATCTAACCTGAACCTCAGTAAGATCTTCACAAGGTCAGAAACGAGATTAGGACCCTCAATCAGGCAAGATTATGTGGGTAAGAGAACGATGAATATGGAGGTGCATGGCAGGAGAAAGAGAGGCAGACCGAAGCGAAGGTGGATGGAGAAGGTGAGGGACGATTTGAGGGAGAAGGGTTTGTCGGAGGAAGAAGCCCAGGACCGGGCTGTGTGGAGGAGGCTGGTCAGAAACGCCGACCCCGCATAGAGGCGGGAACGGGCGAAGAGAAAGAAGAAGAAGAATCAGGCAATCATTCAAACTGTGTTTATCACTGTCTTTGAGGCTACAGTTATATACTACTCTGAGTTTTGTTGTTGGGGCATCTTGTCGATAAACCCCCCTGTGGGTTAAATAATGACAACCATCTTTTTTAAAAGGGTTATTTGTTACTTCTTCAATGAAGCCTTTCTGTAGCTGTTCTTTGAAGACATCACTGTACTTTTGAATATTATTATCTTGTTTGAGTTTTTTCATTACTTTATATAAATGTCCTTTAGCTACTTTGAGATTATCTCTTAAAGTTGGACAATTTATTTTCCAAGGTAACTAAACAAAATAACTATTGTCTTTGCACTGAATGGTGTCTTCAAATCTTTCTACCATTAACTGATCTTCTGAAGTTTGATTTGTGTCATGTATACCCACAGATTCTAGCAACCATAAAGTTTGAATTGCCTCATCCAGAGTTTCATTTGATAGTGATGAATTAATGTTCTCAGTTGATACAATATTATTCAAAGTGTTGCTATTCTTACAGGTGTTATGTAGGACTGAGTTGAGGCACATAGTATTTGTTGGTCATGAACTATTTTGGTTTAGGTCTAGGTTGTATTTGGATAGGTCACCCAAAGGGGCTATCCCTGATATAGTCTGATAAGCTATACCATTACCTATCTTTACTATGCCCTTATGAATAAGATTAATATAATCTGCCCCTATTAACATTTCAATGTTAGCTACTGTGTTGTTTGTGATATGTCTATCAGCTATTTTGTAGTGTTTTCCCAAATGATTTATGGTTTGTTCTAGTTTGGGTATAACCAGTTTGTTTTGTCCTACTTTAGAAATAATAACTGCTTCAATTTTCTCTAATTTATTTTCTAAATGTAGTTCCAGGTCAATTGTCTTATAGCTATTTTTGTCCGAGTTATCCTTAACAAAGGATGCAATATTGAGTTTTTGTTCGTTCGGGTTTGGTGTCAAACCCAATTTATTAACTACATTTTGCGAAACAAATGTTTTTGTTGAGAACAATAGTCTATAAGACATCTCACTGGAGTGGTGCTACCCTCACTATTCACTAAGTCCAAAGTAATAGTTGGTAAAAGAATCTCAGTGTTTCTTGTTACGTTGTTTGAACAAACAGAATGTCCCATGAAAGTGGCATTTTCTTGATTACCTTTGTTTGGTGGAGGTATCTTTTGAGTTTGAGTACTATTGTTTGGACACTTTGGTGAATCACACATTGATGAGACATGTCGTAAACTTTTACAAAACTTACACTTGAATCTTAACCTAGATTTACAGTCTTTCTTATAATGTCCCTGGCCAGTACACTTTTTACATAGGTTCAACTGTTCACATCTTTTAGCTCTTGAGTTAAAGTCTGAATATTTGTCACACCCAGTACTACTGTGTTCATCACTTGCACAAAATTTGCAATATAGTGTGTAAGTTGAGGCAGCAGTTACATTAAAGTTCTGTAATGTAGGTGTTCGTGTATTACAGTTGGTCACATTTGATTCTACAGTATCAAGTTTAGTCTGTTTGGCTGTAGCTAGTTGGTCTCTGGGGACAGTCTTTGGTTTATCCATAGTCTGGGTCTTATTTTGTGTTGTTTGGTCTCTGGCCAAGGGAGGCCATAAGACCCTTGTAATAGTTTGCCCTATGGCCAAGGGGGTCCTTAAGACCCTTGTAATAGTTTTCCCTATGACCAAGGTAGGCCATAAGACCTTTATTGTTTAGCTCATGGCCCAAGTAGGCCATAAGACCAAGGTTCAGTGTTTGGGCTATGGCCAAAGTATGCCATAAGACCAAGGTTCAGTGTTTGGGCTATGGCCAAAGTCTGCCATAAGACCAAGGTTCAGTGTTTGGGCTATGGCCAAAGTCTGCCATAAGACCAAGGTTCAGTGTTTGGGCTATGGCCAAAGTATGCCATAAGACCAAGGTTCAGTGTTTGGGCTATGGCCAAAGTAAGCCATAAGACCAAGGTTCAGTGTTTGGGCTATGGCCACAGTAGGCCATAAGACCAAGGTTCAGTGTTTGGGCTATGGCCACAGTGGACCATAAGACCAAGGTTCAGTGTTTGGACTATGGCCAAAGTAGACCATAAGACCCTTATTGTTTGGCCCATGGCCAAGGTAGGCCATAAGACCTTTATTGTTTGGCCCATGGCCAAGGTAGGCCATAAGACCAAGGCTCATTGTTTGGGCTATGGCCACAGTAAGCCATAAGACCAAGGTTCAGTTGTTGTTTGGCCCATGGCCAAGGTAGGCCATAAGACCCTTATTGTTTGGCCCATGGCCAAGGTAGGCCATAAGACCTTTGTTTGGCTCATGGCCACAGTAGGCCATAAGACCAAGGTTCATTGTTGTTTTGGAGTCTTGTCAACTATTTATGTTCAAAAAGGGACTTCTTGGTGAGTTAACTGAAATGTACTTCCATGTTTACGTCAAAATAGTTTAACTAGGTATTATAATGGAATCTAAGGACAAGAAGAAATTACCAGAGAAGAGAGATCACAGACAAAACAGTCAAGTTTTAAATTTTGTTTAATCACCCCCAAGTACTTATGTGTCACTCAGGTCTAAGCTTATAAGAGAATGAGACTCCTCAAATGTAAATGTTTCCTAATTAGGCCCTAGGTTGTAGACCTAATTAGGCTTGATTAGGTTAGGCTTAGGCTAGACCATTTAGCCTAATTCTGCAATTTTTGTTAAGTAAGGTTAAGGTTTGTAAATTCCCGACACACGGACCACCAATGTGAAAAATGCTCTGTATGAATTGGTCCACAATTAACCCACCCCTTATATCTCCAGTCTAACTATAGAGTAGATTAAGTCTAGCCCTGTAGGGGTCAGCCTAGAGATTCCGGAAATGGTCCAGAGCGGGCAGATAAATTGAGGTCCATAGTAGGATTCCTCACCAAATTAGGTTAGGGCAATCTACCTTCACCTTTGTTAAGCTATGAGTTGATACTAGGTCTTAGGCCACAATGTAGGCCTAATTTGTCTGACCGAGCTTAATTTAATGAGTTTACTTTAGACTGGGTTAAAACACAATTAGTCACTTACTGCTAGTTATTAGAGAGTCCCTTTTCCTGTCTTGTTTAATTGTTAAGAGCGTACTTGCTGGTGGGGATCTTTTTTCGTTGCCTGTTCTTCTCCCTCCTCTCGTTCCGTCTTGTCGCCCCGTTCCTCGTTTTCGTTCTCTCTTGTCTTCCTTTTTTCGGGGCTTTTTCCACCAGCGTGGTCTTGGTTTTTTTTCGGTTGGTTGATCGGTAATGTATATCTATTACCGAGCACGCTCTTGTCACACAGTATGTAAATACTAGTGTGGAGAATAACTCTGATAACTCTGGTGAGCAACCAATTGGTTTCATTCACCCAGTTATTGACATAAAAGGAATTTAATAATTGTTAGATTAACTACCTACCTACTCAGTGAACCATTTTCGTTACCTCCCAACTACCCACACATCAGTTTTCCATACGCCCAAAAGAATAAATTTGAATCTTTCTGCCAACGATATTCAAAACAAGACAGTAGCCAGCTTTGTTACTAGCTCGTCTCGACTATTTTTCACTAAGCTCGGACTCCCAATAGCCTTTCTTGAGGATGATCCAATAAACTGGAAGAACAGACAAGATTATCAAATGGCCCTTGAGTAGTCAAGTCAATGATGGTAACAAATGATAACCCCGAAAGAGGAATAGCATTAATAAAAAATTTCAATGCACATCTAACTAAGAATGAAAGTCAGAAGCAGTTTCTCCTGCAAGTAGTGGAGCAACATCGCCTGCAGTTTCCTAATGTAAAAAAATCAAACTTGAAGCAGGAACTGCGAACGCAGCAACAATGAGTGGGAGATGGGCAGTCTAGGGTGGATCACTTTTCACTTTTTTTTAAAAATTATAGCTGGTCAAAGTTTTCCCATGATTTGGTTCAGTGGAAGTACACTGACACCATTTTTACCAAAATCGATCAATATTTAGGGGTCGCGCATCGACCTTGAAAATTTCAATTTTGGAAATTTGGCCAAATTGACAATTTTTTACTGAATACAGATAAATCATCAAATGACCATATTTTCTGAATCCTCTCAGTGAAGAAATCCTCAGATACTTACCAAGTTGATAGGACAAGTGGTTTAGAAGTTATACTCACCTTGAGATAGCATTAAAATTTAAAATACCGTATTTGTCCCCGTACCTCATATGCTGTCTGCCATTGTCTGCTTTTTAGGATAAGATAAAACGAATAAGGAAAGATCAAAATGTAGTTTGTATTAAAACGGTTTACCGATATCACTAAAGGCACTTACTCCGGTGCCCCTAACTAGGTTCAAAAACTGTATGAATCGTGGTTAGAACACACGTCATCTTAAGGCGTGCGCCATGTACTCTCTCTGCTAACTCCCTTTCCCTCTGCGCTACGTCATCTTGGCAAGTGACGACTTCTTGAAGTCACCGAGTTCTTTCCGGCTCTTTTCCACGAGCTGAAGAAAACCCTGCAGCTGTGACTCGTCTTTTGTGACAGTGTTCGCGTAATCTTCTATCAGTTTTATCCCTCTCTCTGCCACGTCGTTGGTAACTTTCAGATGCGAGATGACATTCTTCAGATCACAGTAGTTCTTATCTTGATCCCACTTATTCACCGGCAGAGTGAGCCACGTAGACGCGCACACCTGCAGGCCTGTGAACACGAACCACGATGACTCATCGATCAGGTCCGGAAGGCGCGTCGTGCCTCATCTCGGAGCTCCATCAGCCACGTCACCTCCGCCAAATGCTCGATCTCCAGCTCACGATAAGTCGAGAGGTCGAACTTGTCCCACCTGAAAGGGGAGTTATGAAAATATTGCATGAAAACGACTGAAGTTTCCCTTTTCGACTGCTATTAACATCATTAGTAGAAGGACGCTGATATCTCAATTGCTCTGAAGGCAAAAAATCATTGGAGAAAACAAATGCGCCTTAGACTTGAAATTCACCTTCTCCTCAGATACTGGAACAAAGGTTCAGTTGGTGCTGTGGTTCTTCCAAACGCGGTGATGACCACTGCCCCCACGATGAGCTCCATAACGTGATGGCGACAGCCCAGCTGGAAGAGCGGTTTACCAAGCATGTTCTCCAGCCGGACCACCGCACCCTGCACCCTCCCCGTATTGGAGGAAGTTGTGTCGAAACACAGTCCAATCACGTTGTTCTCGCATCCCCAGTCTTTGAGAGCACGAAAGGTCGCCTGGGCCTGGGACAGACCGGTGCCGTCAGCAACAGTCGGAACGGCCAGCAACTTTCCTTCTGTGCATTGGGGAGCTCCGGAGATGAGAATCGCCTGGCGGTGCTCCAATGATCCAAGAGAGTCCTGAAACGTATGTCATACATGCCAATCCATTATCGTCCACTGGAATATGTCAATCCACTGTCGTCACTGGAACATGTTAATTTACTGTCGTCCACGGTGAGTGCAAAACTGACCTTGATTACTTTACCGTCCCAGTGGACGACAGCATGCCTCGGAGATACGAAGGATTTCTGCACAGCTGTCGACACTTTACAACGATGTGCCACTCTTCCACGGCGAGACGTGTCCTTCGAGATACTGAATTTGTCCAGGTCTGCGGGCGGATCTGCCGAACGTAGGACTGCCGTCACGACACTTGCCACCTATGTGCGAAATTGAAAGGAAATTGACAAGGATGCGTATGGTTTTTATGTGACAAAATAATCACTAAATTTTCCGTCGTTACGTCTATTATATCTTTGTCAAGGAAAGATCATTACTGATATACACACACCTGATTATTGGACATCCGGAAGCGATCAGCCACTTCAATAACAGCCGGTGCATTGAGGATACGGTGAGGAAGGCTGATTGATACAGTTGATTCTCTCGGCTGTCGGTATGGTGGTTCTAGCTGTGATTCGGAGTTGCTCGATGATCTGCTTTCTATAGATTCATCGTCGCTCTCAGCTTCGGTTCCTAATTTCGTTTTTGAGGTGCCTGGCTCATCACGAGATTGTTGTTTTGAGAGTTGCCGTTTTCTCTTGACAACGAACACTTTATCATTCCCACTCATTGTTGCCTGGCACAGGCCCCGTTGATCCTCATAAAATTTAATATCTTCTTGTTTGTTGTTGTCTGAGAGCAGTCGACTTTTCTGTATCTCTTCAATAGCATCGGGAGCTCCGATGTCCCAGAGCTTGTTCAGATTTTCTGAAAACTCTCTGCCTTTTCCCGCGTCACTGTCTCTCATTTTGCTCTTCTGCAGCGAGCGCCACTCTTCCCACAGTAACTCCAGTTTTCTTTCGCAGTTACGCCTCGTGATCGTCTTTATACGTGCCATGTTCCAAAATGCCAGAACATTGGCCACCGTGTCTTTTACGGCGGCCTTCCTGTCAGTAGTTTCCTGCTTGGCATAGAAGAAGTACTGGAGAACTTGATGGGTGGTTGGCAATTTGGCGCCACCGATCGAGGAAGATGGCTGACCAATTAAGAAGACGTCCGTGGCTGACCTTAGAGAAGGTGGTGCTGTTGTTGCTGCTTTCTCTTTTCCACAATAAGTAACTTTCAGAGTCTTCCCACTCCTGGTTGTTAACAATTTATCCATTGTACTAAAGTCTAGACTTATCAAACAAGAATCAATTGACACAGTTGATCTGTAAAAAGCAAACTGTGATTAGTAAAAATATTGGTCATAGACATAGCGTGTGTGTGTAATTGGGATTTTAGGATGCGCCAGCTACTGATGCTATGATTACGTCCATAACGGGGGACAAATACGATATTTTAAATTTTAATGTTATTTCTAGGTGAGTGTAACTTCTAAACTAGTTGTCCGATCAACTTGGTAAGTATCTGAGAGGATTTCTTTCACTGAGAGGATTCAGAAAATATGGTCATTTGATGATTTATCTTTATTCAGTAAAAAATTGTCAATTTGGCCAAATTTCCAAAATTGAAATTTTCAAGGTCGATGCGCGACCCCTAAATATTGATCGATTTTGGTAAAAATGGTGTCAGTGTACTTCCACTGGACCAAATCATGGGAAAAACTTTGACCAGCTATAATTTTTTAAAGAAAGTGAAAAGTGATCCACCCTAATGGGCACCCATGAGACCCCCACCTCTGAGTGGTTAATACTCCATTATAGTTGAATATGGATGGGGACTGCGATAAACTAAAGAAATTTTTGAATATAACTTCAAAGAATTTTGAAACAAGAAAATTAAGAAATTTAAAGTCGAGTGTGGCATCACTAAATATTTATTAATTTTGATAAGTTTTGGTCAGTAACGTTTTTTTCAATATAGGTAACAATTTCCGAGGGTAAGACTTAAGATTCAGATACTTTTAAATTTACTGTATAATTTTGGACCACCCTAATATAATATATATATACTGTATATATATATATATATATATATATATATATATATATATATATATATTAATTAATAATAACCAAGGTTAGCCAAAGTTATATATATATATATATGTTAAACACAGACCGTGCCCAACGTGGGCACCGGGTTACGCGCAAAGAGGCCCCAAAGTTTCTCAGGGAACCATTCTGAGTTTGTGTATAGTGTGTCCGTAAAGTCATGGTGGGATTTTAAATAGCTATATTATTGCAACGAAACATGATAATGATGAAAAAAAGGCAAATTGAAGAACAACTCTAAAAGAATAACTTTATTTAACGTAGTTCGATATGGGCTCCTCTGGTAGCCCTGCAGACATCTAGGCGGTGATTCAATTCCAGCCACACACGCCCAAGAACATCAGGAGTGACGGATGCGATAGCTTCCGTGATTCGCTCGTGCAAGTGATGAATATCCCTAATGAGTACACTGTACACGCTTTGCTTGACGTAACCCCACAAATAAAAGTCCAAAGGTGTCAGGTCCGGAGAGCGTGGAAGCCATGGCTTCCATCCTCCTCTTCCTATCCATCTCTGTGGAAATTTTTCATTAAGGAATAATCGAACAACGTTGGCATAGTGCGGAGGAGCACCATCTTGCTGAAAGATGACATTATTGTCAATAAATTGGGGTACTGCAAAATGTTCCAACATAGCGAGGTAGTTGTGTGACGTCACAGTGGGTTCCGCGAAGAAAAATGGGCCAATCACTCGATCTCGTGCTAGAGCACACCACACATTAACTTTCGGGCTATTACGCTCATGTTCAACATAGGCATGTGGACAGCCTAGACTAACTACGAGATAAAGGTTAAGCTTAGCCTAGACTAACTACAAGATACAACTTTGAGAGTTGTTCTTAAATTTGGCATTGTTTCATCTCATCATGTTTCGTTGCAATAATATAGCTATTTAAAATCCCACCATGACTTTACGGACACACATCACCGCCTAGATGTCTGCAGGGCTACCAGAGGAGCCCATATCGAACTACGTTAAATAAAGTTATTCTTTTAGAGTTTTCTTCAATTTGCCTTTTTCATCTCATTATCATGTTTCGTTGCAATAATATAGCTATTTAAAATCCCACCATGACTTTACGGACACACTGTATATTAAACGGACGTGTTATGTGCCTTGAAAAGTGGACGATCAATGTCCCGGTTGAGGTTTAAGTTTTGTTTTTTTTGGCTAAAAATACAATAGTTACACCTTTTTCTTTGATGTATTCAATCCGACGTGAATGCAACGAGTTTCTTGCGTATATTGAGGTTCTGAATGTAGTAGGCTAGGTGTAAGCTGTAAACCCTAGATCCTGTCCCAAAGCTGGATCCTATCTGCTTTGCAGATAGCTGGTGAGGGAAGCTATATTTTGGGGCCTCTTTGCGAGTAACCCGGTGCCCACGTTGGGTTTTCCATCATGAAAAAAAACTATAGTATTTTCATTTATCATTACTTATTCGAACTATGTACAGGGTAGGCCGTAAGTTTCCATACATAGGAAATATTAAACGTTTGTTTTTATGTATCAGATACCCTAAGAATATGCGTTTGACGTAAGATCTTGTTTACTGATGAAGCAAATTTTTACGTCAATGGAGAGGTTAATCGGCAAAACATACGTTATTGGAGTAATGCTAACCCTAACTGGCTGAGTCCGACGAAGATGCAAGGTGCCGGTAAAGTGATGGTGTGGGCCGGGATATGGGGTGACAGAATTATTGGACCAATTTTTGTCAGTGGAAATCTTAATGCCGAAAGGTATCTTAACATGTTGCAAGAAGAGATTTTCCCATCCCTGCTAAACGAGGAAGGTAACTTCCCAGTTTACTTCCAGCAAGATGGAGCTCCACCTCATTATGGTCTTCACGTGCGTCGGTATTTGGATCAGCAGCAGTTTCCGGATGCTTGATTGGTCGGCGTGGTCCTGTGGAGTGGCCTCCCAGATCCCCAGATCTCACCCCCCTTTGATTTCTATCTTTGGGGCACTTGAAGGCCATGGTGTATCAGGAAAAGATACGAGACATAAATCATCTAAAGGAACGTATCACCAACGCCATTACAAGCATAACGTCAACTGTGCTAATGCGTGTTCATCAACAGTGGGAACACGTATTGAAATGTGTTTTCAAAACAATGGCAACCATGTAGAGCATATTATATAAATAAAAATGGTTGTCCATAAAAAAAATGTTAATTTTTCCTATGTATGGAAACTTACGGCCCACCCTGTATAGTGGATGTAATTTCCCAGAAGAGTTCCTTGTTCCATGCACGGTCTGTGTTTAACATATAAGTTTCTCAGGGGACCATTCTGAGTTTGTATATATATATATATATATATATATATATATACTACTGTGCAAAAGTCTTGGCCAGTTGCAATTTCATTAATTTTAAGGTCATAAAGGTTAATAAAAGTGTACAAATGAACATTATAATGAAGTATATTTAAGCTAATAGCACATAGCACCACATAGAAAAAAAACCATCACCAAAAATAAATGTGTTCCTATATTTGGTATGTCCCCCTTTTGACTCGATAACACCCTTGATCCTTTTCGGGATACTTTGCTGCAGAGACTCGAGAAAATCATTCGGAATGTTATTCCAAGCATCTTGCAAGACAGCCCATAGTTCATCCTGTGATTTTGGTTGCTTCTCTATCTTCTTTTGTTCCAGATAATCCCAAACAGCTTCATGATGTTCAAATCTGGACTTTGTAGTGGCCATTCCATTAGTTGGAGCTCTCCAGCAGCCACTTTTCTTTCCAAATATTTTTTGACATTATTAGTAGTATGTTTGGGGTCATTGTCATGTTGGAACATAAAGTTCCGGCCGATCAGACGTAATCCTGAGGGAACTGCATGGTGTATTAATATCTGTCTATACTTTTCAGCTGTCATGATTCCGTCTATCTTCACCAAATCACCGACTCAATTTGCTGATATGCACCCCCAGACTTTTATAGACCCTCCTCCATGCTTAATTGTTGGTTGTAGATAGATGTCTTTGAGATCTTCATTGGTCCTTCTCCTCACATCCTGTCTTCTCTTTGTCCTAAATATCTCAAATTTTGACTCATCACTCCAAAGTACTTTTTTCCACTGTTCCATGCTCCTTTGACGATGTTCCCGTGCATATTTTAATCTTTTGGCTTTATTCCCTTTCCTAAGTAATGGTTTTCTTCTAGCTACTCGCCCATGAAGACCATTTTTAATCAATACTCTTCTAATGGTGGAAGGATGCACTTGTGTTCCTGAAGTTTGAGCAAGTTCTGATGACAGCTCGGCACTTGATGCTCGTCTATTTCTCAGGGATCTAAGTTTCAAGTGTCTGACATCAGATTCCGAAAGTTTTCGAGGTCTTCCACTGCGTTTTCTGTCCGATACGGTCCCTGTTTCTTCTTTTTCATGATGATTTCTCGTATTGCATGTTTTGAAACGCCGGTTTTTCTTGAAATTTCCGACTGGGAATTTCCCTGTTCATGTAAGAATACGATTTTGTGCCTGATCTCAATAGAAACCTTCGTCATTTTGGTACGATCCTTACGTAAAACTTCAGAAAATACCTGAAACAATATAACCATTCATAAATTTAAACCACTTAAAGAGTAGAATTATCATTTAATAACATCACAAAGGACATTAATTAACCATGAAACCATGTTGCTTTAAATAATATTGTACTACCAACTAAAATGTATACAAATTGTAACTTAAATGCCCCACTTGTTGATACAACACAGTATGGTCTATGGTGCTAAAAAATGAAACCTCAATTTAAATTAAATGTTGCCTTTTAAATTGGAATGTGCCTCTACATATTAGATTGATTTGATGTATACAACCTCAAAAACATCAAGTATATTCATTTACATTACTCTAAGATTTAGATGTACGTGATTAATCAGAAAAATATATACCTGGCCAAGACTTTTGCACAGTAGTGGTATATATATAATATGGGCCTCGGTGGTGTGGTGGCTAGCCTCGCTGACTACGAATTCATTGGCTCCGGGATCGAGACCCAGTGACGGCAGGCGCCACGCAGCAAAACCCAAATGTTCATTCTTCCATACAATATAGAAGTTGGCTGGTAGATAAATGGGTACCCTGGGTAGCCTAGTGGTTAAGACACGCTGGGTTGCTGGCAGGGCGTAGTTCGGATTCTACGTTAAGCTGTATAGTAGGTCTAAGATGGAGTGACAAGCTTGACTTTCGTCAGAATGAACAATTTGGGCGGAAGAAAAACCAAGGTTATATATACACACACACACACACACACACACACACACACATGCTACACACAGTGATACAGACTATGCTTGGAACAAAGAACTCTTCTGGGAAAATTAAATCCACTATAGTCCGATTAAGTAATGGTAAATGACATACTATAGTTTTTCTTTTTCATGATGGAAGCCCAGCGTGGGCAACAGGCTACTAGCAAAGACGCCCCAAAATATGGCTTCCCTCACCAGCTATCTGCTAAGCAGATAGGACCCCCAGCTTTGGGACAGGGGACCATTCTAAATTGTACACACACACACACAATATATATATATATATATATATATATATATATATATATATATATACACGATGAATTTCACAATTAAACACGTGAAAATAATAAATGCTGCTAAGAACAGGGAAAAATGGAAAGCAATTTCAAGGCCTTTCTTATTTAGCAATACATCTCCCTGATGAAGTGTACTGCAAAAGACCTTGGAATTTCTTTTCATTTTTCCGTGCACGTTTGCAATATATATATATGTTTGTGTGTGTGTGTGTGTGTGTGTGTGTGTGTGTGTGTGTGTGTGTAGAACTATAACGCGTAAGTATGTAGAAACAGGTTAGAAAATACAATTTTTTGGGTAAAATATAAACAACCCATTTGTAATTTATATGAAATACAAATCTCTTCATATACAGATCAAATCTGGAACCGCAGTAATGCAATTTGGAACCTAAATGAATTAAATGCATAGCGAGCGCCGTTTGAATGGATGATGCTTCCATCTACTTCCCTCCCAAACCAATATAGAAGCGGGAGAATTTCTAACTTAGTACTGTAACTCGTTCTTCCCAAAAGTCTGTTGAGGCGTGCAGGAAATGGAGAGTGCTCCGGGCTGAGGTTGTTCTCTCTCTCTATAATACGTTACATTCCTCGATGTCCGATAATAGTTTTCAGTATTTGGGGATTTGGTTAGGAATAGTCTACATCCCGTAATCCCTCAGAAGTGCTACATTTTTGCTTTCGAAATTAAGGATTATCTCGATTCTCTATTTAAGAAACCATTCTCGTGCGTTCTCTATTATATCATACTTGTTCCTTACCGTTTATATGCGACATTTTAAAATCTTTCGTTTACACAAACTTGCGTATCTTCACCGTAAACATCACATAATTACCGCCGAGCTATTGCAATTTCATCCTATTATCACCAGGTATATTATTCTTCTCCTTCTCCTTCTTCTTATTATTATTATTAAATATTTTCATCTCCGTTGGACGGGAGATTTTAGACAGCGTAATCACCAACATTCATATAAAGTTAGCGTTAGGACAGGTGATCTCATTAATGCAGCTTTGCTCACCAAATCATGAAGGATTATTCAAGGAAAACTTCAACACGTGAATCATACTGAAGTTCATATATTATGAAAATTAATAGAAAATTAAAAGAATTTTTTACACCAAGGTGTACTTACGTTTTATGTTTCTCCTAGCAACCAAATTACAGTATATTTAAAAGGTCTGTATTGCCTTTACTTTTTGTATTAAATGTTCCCATTTGAATTTAGGTAGACAGTATGCTTTGTGCATATAATGCGTATACCCAAGTTAGTACGTATAATTTCGATACACGAGAGTCATCAAAATTATGTAGCGTAAAACGAAAAATATATAAATGAGAAAGTTTTTAATTACTGCCAAATATTGTTAAAAACTGTGAATGCAATTTTAAAACAACACACACACACACACACACACACACACAACACACACATTACGAAAAAAATGTAAAAAAAAAAAGACGAAATTCGTTCACAAAAATTTGTTTTCACCACACCAATATTGCAGGTTGGGCGAAGCCTCGATAAAGTTGAAGTGCGCTCAGAATGAACGTGATAAGCATTCGGGTTGAAATCCGACAATCTCAATCATGTTGGTTTTTTAAAAATTCTCAACATGTGCTTAGAGTGGTGCGACAATGTTTCTTTAGACTGATTAATGGTGTACAAACTGTACGTAAACGTGATAAATGTATAGAGTGAATTTTTAAACATTTGACACTTTAAAAAGTTTGCATTTTGTTTTATTAACTAAATTAAGAGCATAACATTTTTAGTGTACCTACTCTACACATACGGAATTAGTTCCCTAGTGCAAAACAGGTTCTGCGTGATGTATTCTCAGCTTATTAATTCTTTGTACATGAACAACAAAATTTTGCAATACTCTGGACACAGGATCTGTTCAAATCTGAGAAATTTGTTCAGTTGATGCTTTCAATTGTTCTACTATATGTGGATTTTTTGTTTAAACACTCATTTAAATAACCCACAGATAAAATTCCCAAGGGTTTAGATCTGGTGATGTTGGTGGCCATGATATTCCTTTATCATAAACCGCAGGAAATATGTTGGGCAGAACTCTTCCGTCGAAAGTATCGTGTAATTATCGTGAGCTGAAAGGACATCATATACAGTATGTTTTGCACTAGAGGACTAATTCCCCATGTGGAGAGAAGGTACAATAAAAATTTATGCTTTTATTTCAGTTAATAAAAAGTGCAAACCTTTTAAAGTATCAGATATTTAAAAAAATCACCCGATAGTTAGAAAGTATGTATAGTCACCAATGAATGGTAAATTTAGTAACAATGAATAGCATAGGTGTAAAAATGGTGAGAAACTGTTGGTAGTGGATTAAACTGTATCATACAACCCAGCATCATTCGACTTAAATGCAACTGTACTATTCACTGATATTACGATTCAGTGATATGTGATTAAATTTCAACCAACAGAGGGCGCCATAATGCGAAAACATCATCTCACGAACATGTAAAGTGATCCATTACGTATCTCAGTTTATTTTGACAAAAATATTTTCTACGATAGTATATTTTAGATAAACTAATCTAATTTCTATGCAAGAAATAACGAAATGACGTTGACAGTATTACGGCTTATTTTGCAACCAAAGCGGTAGCGATTTATGGATGTAGAATGCATAATGAAAGACTGTCGAGTCATTTCAAAGGCTTACGAAAATGAATCTTGCGAAATTTATATCTATACTAAAATAACAAAATGTCTTTCCCTTACTTTTGTGATGTAGGGAAGGACGCTATATTCATGTTAAAATGTTAATAAAATTGCACTTCTTAAAATGAAAATGCAATTTAGTCAGAAACGAATAACTCGTATAACATCACAAAAGGTGAAAGCATTCATTCTTATGCCTTTTTATTTAAAATATAACCCCCCCCTAAATGTGTAAAAGGTCATAAAATTAAATAACATGTACGTACCTTTGTTAGAAGATAATATTGACGTAATAATTAACTTCACTGAAACGTGAAATATTAATATAAAAACATTTTTAAAATCTTTCGTTTTTAACAATATAACCAACCACCAGAGGGCACCACTAATGTCAGTACACTGATTTTATGTGCGACATAAAAGAAAAAGTTGTTGTTACTTTCTGTGAATGGAAAAGCTTATTAGTTTCTCGCTCAAAGGGAATTTTAAACAGCTGAATACAATTTATCGCATACATTCGCACGCGTGTATATGACATACGTTATAAATATGTCAAGTGAAGCGGATATAAAGAACGCAACGTAAAAGTTAATATTATGAATATCTTTCCCAATTCCTATTTCAGCATGGAAGGAAATGCTCGTATTTTTCGGGGATGAACATTTCTGGAATATAAACATACGCAACATAAGTGGAAGAGAAAATGTAAAATATGTTCGTATAAAACTTTGAAAGCTCTGCTGCTAACCACTTGGAACGAAATAAGTATATGCTGGTTTTTATGGGTTTTCACTGGAATATTTTGGTGGAGTACTTCTTAATTATGATTACGTTTGAAGAGGAATGGATGTTGGTGTGATTTGGGGGGGGGGGGGGGTATTTAACCTCCCTCGCAGCATCCCTAATCGCATGAGACGCAGAAGATCTTGTACAGCTTCGCGTGGGATCTGAACCATAGGTCGCTACATCACCAGAACACAAAGGACGGTCTAGCTACTGGTCTAGCTTTCTAGCTACTGAACCGATTTAATATCACTTAACTTCCCTGATCTCACGGGAGGTGGTGTTACGACGTGGTTACGATGTAACCCTTCAGAAGGGGGAATACATAATACTGATAAAATAGGTTACACAGAAAATTGTTTTTAAAAATTCTCGCCAAACTGCGCCATTTCTCTCTCTCTCTCTATATATATATATATATATATATATATATGATGCAAGCCATATATATATATATATATGTATAATTGTATATATTGTACAATATATAAATATATATATATTGTATAATATATACAATATATATATACACCGGTATTTGTATATATTGTACAATATATACATAAATATATATATATATATATATTGTATACACACATTGATATACTGTATTGTACAATATATACATTGTATATATTGTGTATAATATATATATATATATATATATATATATTGTATACACACATTGTATATATAGCTAATTTGAAATCATCAAAGTATTTGCGATTCATTTTGTATGGACACTTAGGAATAAACGGCTGATAAAGCAGAGTTGACGAGCGTCCTCTCGACCCTCTAATTTACCTTGGCACGACAGTTAATTCGATCTCGGACAGTTTGAAGGAGGAAGAGAAGGAGGCAAGAGAAGGAGGAGGAGAGAGAGAGAGAGAGAGAGAGAGAGAGAGAGAGAGAAGGGAAAATCTGCAGTCGCATTCCACGCATCTGTGCTTGGATGAAGTATTTGAAGGGACTTTAACGAATGAGATCAGGAAAACATTGAAAGGCTTTTTTTTTTATCTATTATCACTTTAATTCTACGATAAGAAGTGTATTTATGTGGAATTGATTATATACATATAAATTAATACTAACGGGATTTTATTAATATTTTTAATAAGGTGACCTCTCTTTTCAAACATTGACAAATGGATTCTCTCAGATTCTATTAGAAATTTACTAGAATCCATTAGAATCCAGCAGAACTGACGCATTACTTTTTAAAGTACTGTAGCCAGATTAAAGACTGCACTTGAAATGTGAATCACCAATTAGACAGAAAATACTGCATAAGTGTAAATTTCAACTAATTACTTCTGTTCAGAATCAATCGTTCAGCGCAGTATTTTCAGAAATCAACGTTTGATTTAATATCCCATACAGTAAATATAATATTTACAGTATAATATATAGATAGTGAATATACAGTAATATAATTTACAGTACATAAAATTTAGGACTCACATGGTGAATATTGCCTTGTAATATTTCCTTGAACTCTTTAATAGTACAAAGTGTTTACAAAAGAATCGTACAAATTTCGTTTCCAGGCCAGGACGGATCCAGAGCACAATCTGGGTGGTGGGGTCGCCTTCCACAACTTGAGATTATAATACACAGGCAGGCAACTGGTGTGACAGAACTGCCAACGATTATCACATATTCGTTCTGCCTATAAAGAATGCAGGAAGGGTTTTGGTCAAAAAAGTCAATTCCTGAAGATGACCGTAAACTTCAGTGAGGCATAAAATTAGCCCAATAACATTTATATTACTACTTTATTAAGCATCATTATTAGTGGTAATTAAAGAAAAATGTATAGTAAATGGCTCACTTTTGAACATCAATGTGCCCCTATATGCACTCTTTTTGCAAAAGCGATTATTTTTATACGATCCTTCACTCTAATTTTGTTTTGTCTCTTCTTTATGTTTCCCATCTCCTTCTTTCTTTCACTTTCTTTACCTTTAAGGTTCAGAGGCCTCATGGTATGGGGGGGATCAACCCCCCTCAACCCCCCATAAATCCGCCCCTGTTTCCAGGGTGCTAAATTTGTATGACTCTTTTGTGGACACCCTGTATAAATGGACGTAAAAACATCTTTATTTTATAAAAAGTATTTTCAAACCAGCAAGATTCTTATGTAAAACTTTCAAATAAAACCAGGCAAAGAAAAAGAAGAAGAATTGCATATTAAATGTGACTGACTCTGACATATGAAACTTATGGCTTTCACTGCTGGCAAAGCGGAGACATCCGGAGGTTGCTCAGGCGGAAGTCCGCTCGCTTGCCAACATCCTAACCACTATAGTCTTTCGATATAATATATTTAATGATTCATTCAAATTTAATATAAAATTATCATTTATTTTATTCGAAATATACATTTGAAATGAGTATATTAATAAATAAGCTAACATATAAAAGCCAATTTACCGTAACAAACTGCGCGATAAACTTTGATTGCTCCTTAAAACGTCAAAACGTTCTGTCCTAAATACTATGATTATTCCAATCGTCTAAGTATAATTTATTTATAAAGCTAATTTCAAAGTATAAATCATGCAGGTTTTGAATTCAGGCCAAAAGCAGACTGACTCTTTCTAAAATCAATTTCCATACATAAATCGGGATGAATCCTTTATAAAGTTTGAAGAGACAATTATGAATAATTGTGGTTTAGTTTTATTTTATGTACAAGACCTGTCACTACGTACATTTATTTTCGTGGAGGAACTTAGGTACTATAATTGTAAACATACATATGATACATTGTTGTTTGATGCGGTTGTTTAACCTCCTCTGCAACATCTCATCTCCCTCGTCACAAACATCCCTGTGGCTAGCTTTACAACGGCTTACGAGCCATCAAGCTTTAGGGTCTAACGCATTCCCTGGGTCGACGGATCCTGTACGCCGATACCGACAGTGCGGTGTTTACGGCGAAGGAAGGCGAATATATGCCTCCTATAGGCGAATTCCTTGGTGAACTCAAGGACAAGATCAAGGATGAGTATGACGACAGAGCTTACGCGGACTCATTTCTATCGAGTGGTCCAAAAACTTACTGGGCACGTGTGAGGATCGAAATGATTTCAAGTATATCGTGAAGACGAAGGGCCTCACTTTAAACCCAGCAAACCGCCAGATTGTCATTCTCGCCTCTCTTAGAGATCTGGTAAATTTAGAAGAACCAAGGAATGATGAGAATATCGCGCCTCTTCACCTGCTTGTGAGGACTCACAACTTCCGTGCGCAGAAACTAGGAAGCGTGAAGCAACATAGATGGACTAAGTTGTGTCGCAATAGCTACAGGAAACGTTTCCACTTACCTGGGACCTACGATACTGTTCCCTTTGGTGTGTATTTTTCGATTTAATTTATTGTTATAATTTTTAAAAAAATGTAATGTTTATTTATTTTATAAATTAATTTAAAATTTTGACTCGCTATTTACTCATGATTATTTAATGTTTATTTACTCGTATTTATTTTATAAATTATTTGAATCGTGAATAAATTATTACGTTTCCAGGCTGTGCGTATCATTTTCTTTTAACCTTTGAATGGATGTGTGTGTGTGTGTGTGTGTGTGTGTGTGTGTGTGTGTGTGTGTGTGTGTAACATTCCTGTTTGGACATGATCGATAGTCTCCGGCCCCACAACTACCTATTATGAAAAAACACGGCATAGCTTTGTCACTCTCCTGCTGTCGTGAACAAGTCTCAGCTGCTGAAGTTTCACTTTTAAGTTTTACCATATGCAACACTTTTGTAAAGTGGTACTCTGTAAAATCTGAAGATGTAGTGAATATTCCTCGTCCGTCCTTTGACGGATCTCCTGAAGATTTTAAGTTGGTCTTATTTGACCCAAGGTTGGCGAATCAGGATACTGTGGTGCTTTATGGTTATTCTAAAGAGAGTGTCATAGGAATTCGTAATGCTAAAGATGTCTTGGATTATGTGTCGAATTTAAGCTGCGTCAAAGAATACAGCTATAGTGAAGTGAAGAACCCGACTCTCAGTGAAGAAAAACAAACACTCTGGATTACGAAACTCGTTAATGAATAGTACGACAAAACTTATTGCGTCATGTTACACATCACCAATTACATTCCCGCAACAAAAAATGCCAACCTTGTAATCATGGACAACTTGAAATATTTTTACCACTACATCAACGTTTACCACGATGAGGTGTCTAGTGAGGTCATAGCTAATGTCTTGTGTACCTTTTTAATAGAACTTACTGACGAGTACCTTTTGCCTCCCAGAGTGGAGCGGTATAGGCACACTTACTGTATTTCTCGAACAGAGCACCTCAATGTTAAATGATTTACTATCGAATCAGTTAACCTGTTAAGTAATTTTGTATACATTTTTTCCCGCCAAAACTACATTTTCATATTGGTGCGTATCCTTCTATGTTTCGTCCAGAGCTGCCGAGTCGCTGAACCACCAACAGAGGGCGCCTCGATCCTGAGATACATGACTCACCACCAGGTCAGCGTCACGAACTAAAACAAGCAGCACACCTCATACCAGCATTTGAGTAGTGTGTCGCTACGTGCTATCCAAAAGCCTCCTCGCTGCATCACCAACAAACACCTGCACCTACATAACAAAGAAAGCTGGAACTACAACTAAACCGTATCCTTAACACTCACTACGCCGTGACTTTTTTCTAAATCAGTGAGTGTGTTTAAACATAGAAGTGGTGCGATTAATTACGTGCTCGAGATAAATTATAAACGTGCAGACTCCCCCAAACGCAAAGTTATTTATTTGAATGCTGACAATATGTTGAAAATCTTTGTGTTGGTTGAGAAGTGGTCGGATGAGAATTATAAAGTACCAACTTCCGCGAGTGACTAAGCGTTACAACTAATCCTTACAAGAATAACGATTAGTGACATCCCTTCATATTGTATTATTCGCACATTAACTGCGAGTCAACCGTGCGTTGAAACACGGTTGATGTGGAAAACTAATGTAAAAACCTTCAGTTAAAACAATGTTAATAACGGACTAGTGCCTACTCGTTGTCGATTCACCCTCGAAAGACTGTTTGAAATAGCCGCCTTCCTCAACCTGAAACCCTTATTAAATGTGCGAGTTGATGATATGCTTTATTTTGACACCCTCCTCGAATATGCCCATAATATTTTGATTGACGATTTTATGAAGTGTCGAGATGAACAAGGTGAGAACAGGTTGAATCTTAACGAATATTTAGAAGACACTTTCCCCGAGAAGTACCACTCGCTTTGCGACGCTGGTCTAAAGCGTTGCAAACCATCCCTCACCTTCACCGTTCATTCACAAGAACTCTTTCTTTATATACACTGTAACACTATCACTACGATTTAGAAGATTTCATCACACATCGCTATGAGCTCTGAACAGGTTTCAATTGAAAAACCTGGTAAAAAGAGGATAATGTTGTGTGTACATTAAGTTTTCATGATAATACTGTAATATTTTTTGTGTCTTTTACTTGCAAAGATGTTAATTCAGCTAAGAATATATCTAATTCAGAATTCATCAGTAATGAAATGTTTGACCACCAATAAACTCTTCTGAAATAGGAACAAATTTCATGATATTTATTAATAAAAGAAATACAGTATATATCTTCATTAACTTAATGTTGATGAAATCGCTATAAAGGAGTGTACTGTAACAAAATTTCTTGGTGTAATGCTAGATAAGAATTTGCAATGGAGTGATCATGTAAATTATATCGCGAAAACGACTTCAAGGAGCGTTACGCTCTAATGTTTAAACTTAGAAATGTGGTCTCTAAACAGGTTTTATTGACTCTTTATCATACTCTTGTTCTTCCTTATATAACGTACTGCACCCTTGTTTGGGGAAACTCCGCTAACAATGCTTTAAACGGTATCTTTGTCATCCTAAAAAAGAGTAATAAGGTTATTATCTGATGCTGATTTCCTTCATCACTCTAGTGCATTATTTAAAGAGCTAAAACTGCTAAAGCTCAATGTTGTAATCAAACTGGCACATCTTATTTTTATTTACAAGTGTAAGAACTTACAATGGGTAAACAGATATTTTGTAACTCATCAAGAAATCCACTTGAATCAGACCAAAAATATGATAGATCAACGCATGTTATACCCCAATTTAGACTGTCTTCATCTCAAAAACTACCTATTTTCATTGGATTGAAACTATGGAATGATTTAAATGCTGATATAAAAAATATTGTGAATGTAAATTAATTTAAAACCAAGTTGAAATTCCGATTAATAATGACATACTAATAAAAATTTAGGATTAATGTATGATACATTACTATTGTTTATTAATTTCTCGTGTGTAATCTAGTATTAAAGACACATTACTTGTGATTGTTCGGTTCTTATCTCTCATGTATAATATTGGTTTCTTTGTATGGTATTGGTATAATACCTTCAATAATGACCTTGCATTTGTCATATCGATAATGATAATTTAAGATTAATACATACCTTAACTATTAATAATATTTATTTATTTATTATTAATAACAACTCTGTTTTATTTTTAATAAGAGCCCAGTAAAGCCTAAAGCTTAAGGGACAAATTAATAAACTAAATAGTGCAGCTTCATAATTATTTATGTCACTGTAAATTGTAAAACCAATGTACTTATTTTATTATTAATAAAAGTTATTTAAAAGGTAATAACCGATTGTGTACTCGAGCAGGCTTTTGAATCTATATGTTCAAAGATTAAAAATTATGAAAATGTTACACTCAATTGTGAAGTAGGAACAAATATAATCCTAAATGACCTTAAGGCTATGTATATCAAATACAGAATACCTCATGCATTAAACGAGGTATATTTATAAAAAGAATTGGATGTATTTTACAAAGCAATGAGAATGTAATTATTTCCACCATTATTTGTGAGTTTACTACACTATAAAAAGTAATGGCTTGACATGTTAATAAACATTGTATACAATTGTGGGGTATTATTTCTAAAAGGAATTAGATGTATTATACAAAGCAATGCGAATGTGACTATTTCCATCATTATTTTTTAAGTTTACTAATAAAAAATAATGTCTTAACATGTTAATAAATACCGTATGCAGCTATGTTTCTCTTTACTTCTTACTCATTTTTAAATTATGTCTATGTATGCGTCTTAATAAGATGATGGGAAGAAGATTTATTTATTTTCTTAAACATCGCTGTTGTGTGCGTGCGTGCGTGCGTGCGTGTGTGTGTGTGTGTGTCACATGGTTGGAACTGGCCTGCCAGGTTGGCTTGTGGATGCAGTCGCGTCCTGTGGTAACGGGTACACAGGAGCGCTCGGCTTCATTCAATGGCATGTATTTCTTCTTATTATTAATATCAGTGTTATGCCTAAGACATTGTTACTGGTGCCCACTATACTCTATATTACCTGATAGAATGTGGTGCATTTCATTAAGTGGTGTCTAAACCTTATAGATTTTCAAAATATTTTTGCTTTTTTATCTTTAAAATGGTGAAAGCTAAAGTTCATAGCATGACATCACATTTATATATATATATATAGACTATATACTTTTTCCTTTTCCTTTTTTATTTATTTATTTTTCAGGTTAGGTTAGGTAACTATATTCTGTACTCAGCTAGCACCTTCACCTCCTAAGCACTCCCCCGTACCCCTCTCCAATTTCCACCCTCCCTCTCCTCTAATGCACCCATACTACTAGAATCACTTATTAAAAGAAATGGTTATGAATTGAAAGTCAAAAGTTTTTAAGATTAATGCTGTGAAGCAATTCTTTTCATATACTGTATACTTGAACTCTTTAACGTTTTTGCATTAGACATTTCATTGTTAAACAATACATTAAAAAATTCATTAGATATTTTAGATTAGTCTTTTCAATTGTTTAAAAAATTTGGAAGCTTTAGACATTTCAATTTACTTAATGAAATATTCAACGGAATGTTTAACTCGTGTGAAATTATACATTAGACAGTTCAAAATTCACAAAATTGGGGCAATGGCTCAGATTTCGAAATGCACGTCGTTAATTGCACCTTAATAAAAAACTTGTCGAAAAATCCCTCATTCTCACTCTTGGACTGCGTCGTGTTTTAGTTGAATTTTTATTACTGTAGACGTGTTACAGTCCATTTTGGGGCTGATTTTCTGCATCATTTCGAATCGGGAATAAATCTAAAGTTCCGCAATCTAATCGAACAGGTAACAATTCTCAATGTGCAAGGCATCACCACTTTTGCAATCAATCGTCCCTCAATATATTCGATGGCTCTTCCTAAGTTACTGTACAAACATACTGTATATTTTCGGATTTTCCATTTGCAGATTACAAAGGCCGAATTCGATCACGTGATTGAACTTGGCTTCGTAAGCCCATTAAAAAGACATTGGGCATCACCATCCCTCTCTTTCACATGGTCTCCAAGAAGACTCCTGAAGATTGGCGGCCGGTGGGTGATTACAGGGCACTAAACACGAGAATTGTACCAGACCACGAATCTCCACGAACGGAAAACCTCCAAACTTGCCCTCGTCCAGACCTATCATCAAATCCCCTGTAGCTACGGAGTATATCCCTAAACAGCGACTATCACCTCATTTGGCCATTTGAGTATGTCTGTATGCTTTGCTTTGCTAGACCTTGTCTGGCCTTTCCAAATCTCCGATGGCTCCACGTATCTTCTGATGTGTACAGACCACGTGATGCATTGGCCTCAGGCGATTCGGATGCGTAGCATCACCGCTGAATCCGCCGACCACGCCCTCATCAGCGGTTGGATTTCCAGATTTGGCGTCCACTCTACCATTACCATAGATCGTGGCTGTCATTTCGATTTCGCTTTATGGAGAAATTTGATTCGTCCCTTAGGATGTACACGCATTCGAACCACTGCATGTCGGCCGATGCCGAACGGAATTATCGAGAGATTTCACCGCCATGTGAAAGCCTCCTTGAGCATGACCACTTCCGGTCAGCGTTAGACCGGGGCACTGCCCTTGGTGTTGCTCAGAATATCGTACTCAGATCGGACCTCACATACACCATAACTGAGTTGGTAAATGGTACATCATTGCGCTTGCCAGGCGGGTTCTTTACTTCATCAGAAGCAGATCCTTCCATCGGTAATAGCACCTACGCTGGCGGATTACGAACTACCATGCGAGAGCTTCGTCCCGTTTCCCCTCGACAGCCGACCAATTGTCGTTCTAATATCCCGGCGATTTAAATACTTGCACACATGTTTTTGACTGAAATGACACAATTCGGCCCCCGAATTCGGGCCATTCTCGGTATTGCAACGGTGTGACAAAGCCGAAACCTGAGATCCCGGTTGCCGCTGTCAGAACCCCCAACCGCTTTAGTCTCCTGTGCGCGAAGGAGGAAGACAGCGTTTTGATTGGGGACTCACAGATCAGGAGCCAGGAGAAGTACTTTGCTTCTGCAAACCGGGACAGGAGGAAGGTAAGGTGCTTACCCGAGCGGGGAACGGTGCCCTTAAGGAAGGAGTTAGAGAAGCTGCCTGTGGCTAGTCGGAGGACTGCGATCGTTGTCCGCGCTGGTGGCAACGACCTGTTCCTCAAAGGTGGTAGGGTAGGATCGACGGAAGGGATCATCACCGAGATCATGTCTCTTGCGGATGATCTAAAACTTAAGACAGACAGGGGAATGTTGATGGGTATTTTACCGGGAATGAATGCCAGTGACCACGCCCTCAGTAAGGGCATTGGCATCAATGGGAGGGTGCAAGACTTGTGCGTCCCACTGAGCGTGAGGTTTGTTGACTCGTTCGACGCGTTTTCGGGTAGGTGGGACCTTTATCAGAGGGATGGTGTCCACCTCAGTGTCAAGGGTAAAGGTGTGCTAGGCACGCTCCTTGACCGGCACCTATACCGTATGGTGAGGTCAAGCACGGGGATTGATGATGGGCCCCCACCGGGGAGAGATGATCTTGAGCCGGTAGCGGACGTACCTTCAACTGAAGGGTGCGTCCATGTACAGGTGGGTGACCCTCCTTCCCCGTTGGAGGGGGCTCAGCCTCCTGCGGAAGTTGCCCCCTCGTTGGTGAGGGGCTCTTCAACTCCCGACAGCCCTGGCTGTTCGTGTAGGGAAACGGGTCATGCTAGAGGGCGGTCAGAATAGGGAAGGCTCCCTCCGTGCAGTGCTTTTTAATGCTAGGTCGATAAGGAATAAGTTTTGCGAGCTACGGGCGCTCTTAGCATCAGAATACAAGGATATCGTTGCCATCACCGAGTCCTGGATTCATACTGATGGTAGGGACTACGTTGGGAGTTCGAGATTCCAGGGTATAGAATGTTTCACAAGGACCGCACCCGTGGAGAGGGGGGAGGGGTACTAATACACGTGAGGGACACGTTGAGTCAGGTTGACTGCCAGTTCGATCGGAACGGGAGCTGCTTGGCGTCGATCTGAACGTGGGAGGGACGAACTATAGGTTAATCTTGGTGTACAGACCTCTGCATCTCCTCCTTGAGGAGGATACAGCACTGTACACCGAACTCCGTAGCCTGCTAGGGGACAGGGTGTGTGTGTAGTTTTAAGAGATTTCAACTGTCGCGGCATAAATTGGGAAGACAGGACTGCTGATGTCGAAGGGAGGAGGCTAGTTGACTTTGCTGATGAGAACTTCCTGACTCAGTGGGTCAGTGGGCTTACATGAGGCGAAAGCGTCCAAGACTTAGTATTCACGACCGAAGACAACCTCGTCACTGGCCTCACCATTGACGAATCGTTGGGCGGGAGTGATCACGGTCTGATTAGGTTCTGTGTCTGCGTCCCTCGGGTGAAGCGTAGTAACTCCGGCGGGCGGACTTTGTTGGCCTCCGGGATAGCGTAGGTGAGATGGGGTTAGAGGTGGGCGGCGATGTTGAGGGAGTGTGGAGTGCATTCCGGGACAAGTTTATGGTGCTGCAGTCTACTGCCATACCCTCAAAACAGGTGACCCCTGCTTCAACGCAGCCTAAGTGGTTCAGTCGTGACATCGCTTCAGCTATCTGAAATAGGAAAGCTGCGTATAGGAGGGCGAAGGCCAATTGTTCCCATGAGAACACTGAGGCGTATGTCCACCTGTGTTGGAAAGTGAAGGCGAAGGTTAGGCTAGCTAAACGTAACGAAGAACTCCGGGTGGCAAGCCTCTGCAAGGGAAACCCTAAGGAGTTCTTCATTTATGTTAATAGTAGAAAGCCCATTAGAAGGATGATAGGCCCGTTAAATGACCGAAGCGGCGCGCTGCGGACTTCCGACGCAGACATCGCTAATGTGCTAAATGATTACTTTGTGGGAGTGTTCACCAGGGAGGACACCCGCGTCATCCCCGAGCCAGGCGTCAGGCACGAAAGTGCTGGCCTGGATAGTGTTCGGTGTATCGCGGCAGTCATCGCCGATAGAATAGACAAACTGAGCACGTTTAAGGCTCCTGGGCCAGACCAGTTCCCCCCCAGAGTGTTGCGGGAAGTGCGCAACCAGGTGGCTCCCCACCTGGCTACAGTCTTCAACAAATCGTTGGAGACGGGCCAGGTGCCTGGTGACTGGAGGGAAGCCAACGTGACCCCTATCTTTAAGAAAGGGGATCACGAAAGTCCAGGGAACTACTATCGTCCCATTAGTCTCATTTCGGTCGTAGGTAAATTATATTAGAGGGGATAATAGCGGATAGGATTGTTGACCATTCGAATTCCTACAAGCTGCTTGGGGACTCCCAACATGGGTTTAGACGGCATAGGTCGCGTCTCACCAACCTGCTTGAGTTTTTCCACGTCATGTGAAGTGAATATGATAAGAGTAGGGCGATTGATATACTTTATCTCGACTTTCAGAAAGCCTTTGATAAGGTACCTAACCGCCGGCTAATGGCCAAAGTCCGCGCGCTGGGTATCAGTGGGGAAGTAGGTAGGTGGATTGAAAACTGGCTGAAGAATAGGCGGCAGAGGGTTGTAATTAAATGGGCTAGCTCGGGTTGGGCCTCGGTCACTAGCGAGGTTCCTCAGGGTTCCGTTTTGGGGCCACTGTTGTTTATCATTTACATAAATGATATCGACGGTGGGATCGTCAGTAGGATCGCCAAATTCGCTGATGATACCAAGCTTGGGGCCAATGTTGGGACGCCCGAAGCGATCGAGGAACTGCGTGCGAACCTACGTAGGATAGGAGAGTGGTCCGAAAAATGGCAAATGCCGTTTAACTTGGGTAAATGCAAGGTGATGCACATTGGCTACGCCAGTCCCAAGTCGGACTACTCCATGTTGGGGAATAATATCGAGGCCACTGATTTGGAAAAGGACTTGGGTGTGCTAATTAGCAGCGACCTTAAGTTTACGAAACAGTGCGTAGAGGTGGAAAAGAAAGCCCAGAAGCTGTTGGGTTATATCAGGAGGCAATTTCAATTTCGGAACAGGGAGATTGTGCTCTCTCTGTACAATTCCCTGGTTCGGCCGCACCTGGTGTATGCTGTGCAGTTCTGGTCGCACACCCTCAGGAAATATATTGAGAGGCTGGAGCGAGTGCAGGCGAGGGCCACAAAGTTAATCCCTTCCGTTAGGCATATGGGCTACAGTCGACGCTTACGCGGCCTGAACTTGTTTTCGCTGGAAACTCGGAGGCTGCGCGGTCAACTGATCGAGATTTTCAAGCTCTTACGCGGGTTCAACGATGTCGATTTTAGAAGCATGTTCAGTTTAAATGATAACCCAACTCGCAACAATGGTTGGAAGTTGGATTTGAAACGGTTTAGCACTAGTGTGTGTGGGAATTACTTTACGTATAAGATCTGTGACACGTGGAACAGTTTACCTTCAGAAGTTGTGAACAGTTCCTCCGTGGATCAGTTCAAGAAAAGGTTAGACCGAATCTTGCACGCACACTATTTGAGGGTGTATGAAAATTTTACGTGGCACCCGTTGCCATTGGTACCTCCTCGATATGGGCCGCAAGGCCTTTTGAGGTACTTCTTTTCCTTGTAACTCCTTGTAACTCAGTCGTACAGGCCTAAAAGATGTGTCAATCGACCTACTTAAGCCAGCATACATCGAGAACCACCCCCTTCCCCCAAACGAGTATCTGCCCCTGCGCCCGATGAACTCCTCACCGATGTCCGCTTGCAGTCTAACTCGACATTCCCAGCTGCAGCACCAGCGGAACCCACTGCCAATCAACACCGTGTCGCCACTCGACTTGAAAGAGTGAGTTTTCTCTCCGGTATTAAGTTCATGATATCGTTCCCTTTCGGAAATTGGGTTCAGGGGTGACTCTTTAAAGGTGATGTTATAAATTGTCACCGTAAGCCTACAAAACTTTTGACAAGTTTCGTAAATGTGTTACATATCTTATTTTCAAGCACGTAGCAAATTGTACCAAGTCAGAAACTGCAATAGGGAGTCCAAAAGAAATTGAGACTGACCATTGTGATCCACTCTGCAAACAAATACAAACGGTGGATTCGTCACGGCTCTCTGAAGACACCAGCATATACTTGCTTCAGCCAGAACTAATTTTCTTACAAAAAAAAAAAAGTTGGACATACGTCGAAAAAGGTTTCTCCAGGTAAATGAAAGGTTGACTGTAAGGGACGTGTTTGAATATCAAAACAATAAAGGAAGTCGTCAATTCGTAACGCTTTGACCCAGCTGTTGAGTCCTAGAAAACACTTAAAAAAAAAAGCACGAATAAACCATTTGGAAAATCTTTCGAAAACTATGAGAAAAGTAAATAAAAAAAGGTCGAGAAACCAACCGACCAAAAATACTTTCGCCCTCTAGTCACTCGGTTCTCTCGTCTCGCGACACACACACACACACACACACACACCTGCCCACGAAACAGTCCCGTGGTAGAACTCTGTTTTCCTCCATCTATAAACATTCTATTCAATAGGCCAAAATCATTTCGTTTATTAACCTTAGAAAGCCAGCGTGGCCTATTACAATAAAAGTACGTTTGTTTTTCTATAAATGATGCCTTTATTGTATGCGAATTCATTCTTATTAATGTTTAGTAACATTAATTTCCTTAATTCAACCTATAAATGTAATTTTCATTATGGGATTACGTAGACCCAGCACTAGCCGCTATGTGTGCGGTCCTAAACCGTCTTCTATGGTTAATTTAAATATAATATATTCAAATATAATGAAAAAAAATGTATGCAGGAAGGAAGTACGAAGGGCGAATGCCCGCAAAATCGATCCCCACCCCTCCCCTCGTATAAAAGAAGATAGCCAAAATCAATGTCCGGGGTTTTCGAGATGCCTGGACACTGGGTTTGAAAGATTGGAGGTCATAGACAGGGTGAAAGATGGATTGAGGAAGTGTGTTCCAGAATTTACCGGTTGTGTAGATGAAAGACTGAAAATACCGAGTAACCCTTGCGTTAGAGAGTTGGACAGAAACGGAATGAGAATGCGTAGAAAGTTTGGAGCTGGGTGCTCTCCTTAAAGGAGGGGGCACGCAGTTGGAGAGTTCAGAAGAGCACTGCCCATTATAATAGCTATAGTAAAGAGAGAGTGAGGCAACATTACGGCGAACAGAGAGGGATTGAAGACAGTCAGTAAGAGGCGGGGAATTGATGAGATGAAAAGCCTTTGATTCCTCCCGGTCAAGTAGAGCTGTGTGGGTTGAGCCACCCCACTCATGAGAAGCGTACTCCATATAGGGGCGGACAAGACCCCTATACAGAGACAGCAACTGAGCGGGGGTAGAGAAACTGCGGAGCCGGTACAGCACACCTAACCTCTTAGGAGCTGTTTTAGAAAGAGAGTATATGTGATCTTTCCAGGAAAGAGCACGAGAAAAGGAAACACCAAGAATGTTAAGAGAAGAGGAAGGATTGAGTTGTGTATCGTTGAAGGCAAGGTTATAGTCGTGTGGAAGATTGTGACGAGTAGACAGATGGAGGAACCGAGTTTTTGAAGCATTGGAACCCACAAGGTTTTCTCTGCCCCAATCAGAGATGGCAGAAAGATCAGAAGTCAGGTCTATAGCCGTACTGCGCGAAGCATGGAGCGACTGTTGAGAGGGACGCTTTGGGAAGCGGGTGGAGAAGTGAAGAGTGGAATCATCGGCATGAGAGTGGATAGGACAGGAAGTGCGACTTAATAGATCATTGATAAATAAAAGGAAAAGAGTGGGTGACAGGACAGAACTCTGAGGAACACCACTGTTAATAGCTTTAGGAGAACAGTGACCATCTACAACCGCAGCTATAGATCGGCCAGAAAAGAAATTAGAGAGGAAGGCACAGATTGAAGGATGGAAACCGAAGTAGGATAGTTTGGAACTTAAAGATTTCTGCCAGACTCTATCAAAATCATGGTGTCCGGCGAATTTGTCTACAACAATTTGTCTAAAGATACAATTCATCTACAACAATTTGTCTACAACAATTTATCTACAACAATTAGTCTACAGATACAATTTATCTACAATAATTTGTCTACAGATACAATTTGTCTAGAGAGGAAAAATGAAAGCTATTTGATGTTAATTATTATTAATTTTTTCAAAAAAATGAAAAATTTTATTTTTAATTTGAAAATTTTTATTGACAAAAAAGATAAAACGTACATTCATTTTATTAAAATGCTAAAAAGAAAGGTTGTGGGCTATACCACGAACATAGTCGATGATGTTCTCAGGATTGAAGTTTATTGTAGATAAATTGTATCTGTAGACTAATTGTTGTAGACAAATTGTTGTAGACAAATTGTTGTAGACAAATTGTTGTAGACAAATTGTTGTAGACAAATTGTTGTAGACAAATTGTTGTAGACAAATTGTTGTAGACAAATTGTTGTAGATGAATTGTCGTAGATGAATTGTCGTAGATGAATTGTATCTTTAGACAAATTGTTGTAGACAAATTCGCCTAAAACCCCAAATCATAAATTTAAATTTAATTAAATTTAATTATTGATACTTTAGTTCACCATATTGCTGTTGGAGTAAATATTTAACAAAAATTTATTGTTGAATAGTCATTAATGAAAAAACAAAAAGCAACACCGTGTATATATGTATATATATATATATATAATTATATATATATATATATATGTGTGTGTGTGTGTGTGTGTGTGTGTGTGTGTGTGGAATAACACGCATGAGCACACGTGGTTTTTTACAATACAAAATTATTCTCACCAGGGTTCTAACCTACGACATCTTGCGTGCGAATGGCAAGCACTACCACTGTGCTACAAACGACAAGGTAAAGGTTAACAGAAACTCATATATTTCAACAACCAAGGAAATACATGACGCTTTCGCATTCAGAGATGTTTTACGTGTTAATCTACATTATTCTACCCACACTCACTCGTGGCAATGACAACCTTGAATTCAACTCTCTCAGGTTGTGCTAGACTTTACCTCGTCTCAGTGTAGTGGTAACCTCGCGACTCCTACGTAAGATGTCCTGTGTTCGAATTCCGGTAGGGGGTGTAATTTTGTATAATATATAATACAATATATATATTATATATATATATATATATTATTATGTTATATATATAAATATATATATAGATATGTGTGTGTGTGTATTATGAATCTACCGGCCCAGGCTCGATTCCCGGCGAAGGTTGACAGCGCTCAGCCCACCCAGCTGTCCATCTTTCCATACAAAATAGACTGTTGTTACATAAATGATTAGTACCCAAGGTAGCTTAGTTGTTAAGACGCTAGGCTGCTGATCGGGAGGTCATAAGATTAAGTCTGGCCGAAAACATTATAGTTTCTGATTTCCCTGGTGGGTCGTGGTTCGGATTTCACGTTAAGCAGTAGGTATAAGGTGGTGCAACAAGCTTGATCGGTTCGGTGGCAACTGGGCGACAGCCAACTAGGCGACAGGACAACTGGGCGACAGGACAACTGGGCGACAGGACAACTGGGCGACAGGACAACTGGGCGACAGGACAACTGGGCGACAGGACAACTGGGCGAAACCAACTAGGCGACAACCAACTAGGCGACAACCAACTAGGCGACAACCACCTAGGCGACGCCAAGGTGGCTGTCGACCAGTTGCCACCGAGCAGTCGAGTGTACTGGTAGAGTTTAGTTTAAACTCAATTGAAATTTACTTTCTGAACCCTAACCATGGCTGAATTCGTAACCTCACAAAGAAGCAACGATAAACTTGTTCACGTAGGATTTATTACACAAGGGGCAGGACAAGAGGGAATAACACCTATTAGAAATGTGATCAAAAGAAAATATGTAATGGCAGAGCAGTGTCAGTAGGCAATGACGATAAAATGGAGGTGCGAATAACTAAGGAACATACGCACGCACCACAATGCGAAGAAGCTACAGTGCAAAGGGTGAAAACAAACTTGAAGCGCAAAACTGTGGAACAGCCGGCGGCACATCCAGCTACACTCATCCGCGAGGAACTTGAGGGCATATCTGGCGCCGTAGTATCAGCTTTACCCGAACGTCAGTCTATCTAATGTATGAATATACATAATGTATAAATAAATAAAATATATATATTGGTTGTCGCCTATTTTGTTGTCGCCCAGTTATCCTGTCGGCTAGTTGATCGTCGCCCATTTGTCCCGTCGCCTAGTTGGCTGTCGCCCAGTTGCCCCTGAACCAGCTTGATCTTCGTCAGAATGAACAATTCGGGTGGAAGCAAAACTAATGTTTTCTCTCTTTTTCTTTTTATAAAAGTTAACAATTAGTGTGACAGTTTTTAAAGCAATTTCATATATTATCATATCTAAAATTAAATAAAATGCAAATATCATTCCATTTTTTAAATTAATGTTCAATATATTGTGCAATAATAAATTCAGGTGAAAATTTAATTAAATAGAATATTCATTGTATATATATGTGTATATATATAGTGTGCTTGTACCTTGTGGGGAATGGACGTGTTGTGTGTCTCTCTGTATTAACACAGAAATAAGAAGGGAATAAATTACTCGGCGGTTTATTCTGTTTACACCCGAAAGTGTATAAAGTATCAGTGAATCAGTGCATATAAATTATAAAGCGAAATTCAGTAAAATCAAGAAAGTGCAATACAGTTTACATAAATTATCACCAGTTTAACGTACATATTTAAACCGTAATACGGTTGGCATTCTAGAAATTTTGAAACAAGGCAGGGAAAAGGTCATAAAACGCAAAGGTCAGAAAACCCTCGTGACCATTGAACGGAAAGAAAAGAGAGAAAGAAAAAAAAATTTGTGTGTATTTCTTTTTACGCTAATTAATGAATAGCATGACCATGGGTCCAAATTCTCAGTTAATCTGCAATTTGTGTAATCTAGAAACAACTGAAAATACAGCATTAAGATGCGATTTCTGTCAAAAACTGCACGACTTTATCTGCATGATTTGGGATGATAGGAAAATATCTCTTGTCTCGACTGCGAAACAGATCGTGGGAATCAAATTTCTGTGTGACACATGCACACCGACTGTAAACTCCTTCGCGGTATTTAAAGAAATGGAGAAAGCAAATTCGTGTGTTACAAAAAATGAGGAAGTAATGGGGAAACAAGAGTCGGGAAATGTCCCAATGAAAATTCGGATGGATGAGAGAGAAGAGGAAATAACGAATAACAATATAAACACGAATAACAATATAATACGGAATGAAGACATAAATGAAAAAAAAAGATAAGTAAAAGTTGCGAGGTAATAAACTGCCCAACGAGCAAAATGATAAAAAGATAAAAACTAAAATCGTAGGAAATAAACAGCCAAAGAAAAATAATTATAATATCAAAATTAAGAACATAGAAAATAATCAGATAACAAGAAGTAGAAGCGTAGAAAATACCGTCTGTAAATACTACGCAAAAGGGTACTGCAGATATTCGGATGGGCAATGCATCTATGCACATCCCACGTTATGTAACACACATTACACAAGAGGATATAGCAAATTTGAAAAAAGTGCAAGTTCCAACATCTTACTGTCTGCAACACCAATGCAAGATATGGGAGGTGCAAATACGGACAAAAATGCCGTTACCACCACCCTCAAAGGAACCCAACAGGTGAGCAGACGAAACAGCAACAAAGAGGGCTACCAATTTTTTAGATGTAGCCCACACAATTTAACTGTTGAATACCATCCAACAAATACAGAGCCAACCGACAAATATAGGGGTCCGAGAACCGTACAGAAGGCATACAGAAAGACATTACATGCGATATCGGGACAATGGTTAACGAAACAGATAAAGAGAGGAAAATTCTCGGAGGATCACAGGGCAACGAAAACGGCACCACCATTGGAAAAAGAATCGGAAACACAAGTATGTAAAAATGAAAGCGAAAAACTAAAAGTAATCCTAGCCAACATTCATGACTTTAAGTCAAACCATTCCCCGGACAAAATTTTATACCTGAAAGGACTAGTGCAAGAAACCGGAGCAGATTTTGTATGCATCACGGAAACCCATCTAAAGGACTGCCAGGCGAATTGTGAAAACTGAGTTCTGTATTGACAAAAAAGAAATACAAATTGACAACCTAACATCCTCCAAGCCGACAGAACAGTGAGACGTAAAGGATGGTATGCTATTTACACACGCGAAAGGCATATGGCAGAAATGACCATAAGTACCTCAAACAGCTGGTATCCGGAAAAATCACCGCCCACAATTCACCGTCCACAATTCATCGCCCACAATTCACCGTCCACAATTCATCGCCCACAATTCACCGTCCACAATTCATCGCCCACAATTCACCGTCCACAATTCATCGCCCACAATTCATCGCCAATTTACTGAATAAAAACGTGCAAAGCGGAGAAAGATTCGTCCTCGCTTTACTGGATGGTGTAGTGGTAAGAAACGTGCTTGGGATGTTGCTTGGTCGCTCTTCTCTCAATTCTTTTAAGTGTTTCTATATCTTTTCTCGGGTCTTTTCCGTTTGGGGGCGAGCAGCGAATTTTAATGAAAATCAGTACACTAATGTAGTTTTGGTCAATGATTTCAAAAATAACTCTTTTTTTGGAGAAATGAAAAACAAACATGTTAGAGCATTTTAAATAATTAATGTGTGTTTTAACTAGCTTAAACTAGTTACAGAGGATTGTATTAAATTTAGCCAGAGTCACAAACTGCTACTGTTTATGAAAAAGTGCTCTAAGTGCGGGAAAGTGTGTTCCTTTGATAAAAATACCCAGTTCTTTCGTTGCCAAAAGTGTCAGTGAAACGGTAAAAAGTGCAACTTTACGAAGAATACGTTTTTTGGAGGATCCCGGCAGATCTGTAAAAGTAGCAAAAAAAAATCAAGAATTAATGCCCAGTTAGGTCAATTGAATACCCGGTTAGGTCAACTGTACGCCCTTGACGATTGGTTAAGTTAAGTCATGATATTTTCGTTAAAAACACATTAATTATTTAAAGTGCTCTAACATGTTTGTTTTTCATTTCTCAAAAAAAAAAAAAAAAAAAAAAAAAAAAAAGAGTTATTTTTGAAATCAGTGACCAAAACTACATTAGTATACCGATTTTCATTAAAATTCGCTGCTAGCCCCCAAACCGAAAAGATCCCTTTTCTCATATTTGTGATTAATCGACATTAAATTTCGTCTTCCATTTATCCGACCAATCATATATATATATATATATATATATATATATACGGTATTGATTGATGGGGTGGAAAACGCAGTGTAATAATAAACAGGAACACCAGAGAAAAAATAAACATCCTTCAAGGTTTAATAGTACCAACGTTTCGGAATGCACTAATTCCATCTTCAGGGCTAAAACAATAAAATGCCAAATCACATACAAAATACAAATTGCTTAATAACAATTTAAAATAAAGTTAAAAAAAAATTATAAAAAGTAGCTAAGAAAATGTAAAACATTAAAACTAAAAGGTAAATAAATGCGAAGTTAAAAAGTTACAATTATAAAAAGTAGCTAGGAAAAATATAAAAGCATTAAAACTGAAAGGTAAATAAATTAAATAAACTCGTACCTTAACCAAAACATAGCAGATCTACCGATGATTCGTCAGAATTTAGGTCTGGTTTTAGTTTATAAATAAACAAAGATTCCATAATTTTGAGCTTAAGGTCAGAGCTTCCGGCAGCAAATACGGCGAAATTAGACTGTGAAATTGGGTGGTTATTGTTGTGCGAGTGATTACGTATGAGAGAATTAGGTGGTTTGCCAAGAGGTAAATTTGTACGGACCGATTTACCGAGATGTTCGTAAATACGGGATTTTAAATGTCTTTTAGTTTTACCTATATATGATCCCATACAGTGGTCACACTTGTATTGGTAAACTATGGATGACTTAAGAAGTGTAGGAATAACATCCTTGTATTTAAATAAATGGTAAATCGATTTAGACGGGGTAAATATAATTTTTATACATAGTTGTGGGTAGAATTCCTTGAGCAATTTTAAAAGTTTGTTTCTAATGTTAAAACTTGAGGTTTCCATATAAGGGAAAGTGAAATACAGGATATCTTTGGGGACTGTAATTAAGTCTCTAGTTGTAGGGTTTATTAGTCGTGTAGTTTAAAGTAATCTGAACAGATATTGAAAGCTCTATTGGTCAGAGTCGAAATTAAATTTCGTTTGAAACCTAAAGGGATAAAGGAAGAAAAGTTCGTAGTAAGATTGGTGAATGTCGGCTTTCGGTAAACGAAAGTTTCAAAAGAGGAATTAGTTTTTATTATCTTAAAGTCCAAAAAGGACAGAGAGCTATTAGATTCAACTTCTGAAGTAAATTCAATATTAAGGTGCTTAGAATTAAGGTAATTACGAAACAAAGGGATATGGTCTGGTGATTTGAACAGAAGAAAAGTGTCATCAATATATCTTCTATAAAAAACCGGTTTGAAGTTGGAAGGACACTCATTCAGCCATTTGACTTCATGATGACAAAGAAACGCGTTAGCTAAGGTGGGACCAAGAGGCAGACCCATTTGAACACCTTCAGTCTGTTTAAAACTATAGGCCAGTGTCACTTACATCTCATCTCACTAAAATATTTGAAAGAATAGTTAGACAGAAAATCTATGACTTTTTGGAAACTCAGAAAAAATTAAATGATAACCAACATGGGTTTCGGTCAGGCAGATCATGTCTATCACAACTAATGGAACACTACAACAACATTATTGATGCACTAGAACGTAATGAAAACTATGATGTAATATTCACAGTCTTTGCCAAAGCGTTCGACAAGTGTGACCATGGAATCATAATACATAAACTGAAATATATGGGAATAACAGGAAAAGTAGGGAAATGGATATATAATTTCCTTAGTGAGCGGCGGCAAGTCGTTACAGTACAAGGAATATCTTCATCAAAATCAGAGGTCCTCAGCTCAGTACCACAAGGAACAGTATTAGCTCCACTACTCTTCATAATCATGCTAACTGACATAGATGAGGACGTTACCAGAGACAGCACAGTAACATCCTTTACCGATGACACAAACATCAGTAGAAAAATAGGAAACCCAGAAGACATAGGATCTCTACAAACCGACATAAACAGAATCTACAAGTGGACGGAAAACAACAATATAAAGTTTAACACTGAGAAATTTCAGCTGTTACGGTACGGAAAAAGAGAGGACCTAAAATCCATGGAATATTATACCCCAAATGGAAAGGAAATTCATAGAAATTCTAAAGCAAAAGATTTAGGGGTTGTAATGACTGATGATGCGAAATTTGAAACACAAAATAAGATAGCAGTAAACAGAGCAAAGAGAATAACTGAGAAGATACTGAGAACCTTTAATCGAAGAAATAGGAATATAATGGTTCTTTTACTGAAAACACTGATCATACCAAAATTGGAATACTGCTCGGTCCTAACATGCCCATATAAAAAAGAAGACATTAGACAGCTAGAAGGGATTCAGAGAAGCTTCACAGCCAAGATCAAAGGGTGCAAAGAACTAAATTACTGGGAAAGGTTATGCGAATTAAACCTACAGTATATTCACTGGAAAGGAGAAGAGAGATATACACCATTATTTACACTTGGAAAATAATGGAGAAACTAGTCCCTAATCTTACTCTGAACCCTGTAACTCCCCAAACAACAGTGGAAAGTAGAAAAAGAAGATTGCGTCGTGTTCCCAAATTAAAGGCGAGACAGGGAACATCCTTAACCCTGAAAGAAAATAGTTTTGTTGTGAGAGGACCAAAACTGTTTGATCAGCTGCTGAAAGACCTAACAAATACAGCAATGGACAGCGGTGGGCATTTTCAAAAGAAGATTAGACGCGTGGCTCAGAACAATCCCCGATGAGCCGGGCGTACATGGCTATGTGATGTGGAGCGTACAAGAAACCAACTCACTACTTCACCAGGCCAACTCGAGAGGAGGGGCACTAGCTTGACCTTCGTGAAATGAGGAATCATCGTACGGAACATTTGAAAGGTTGAAAGGTGTGTATATATGTATATATAAAACAAAATGCCCCAGGATTCGAAACCGGTACCTCCTGAGTCGGAGTCGTGAGCGCTTCCATAACACTATTACTAGTAATACTTAGATTATCTGAGGGTTAACATCGTAAAACACCTTTGGACGCAAAAGCTTTACGTGTTTCCTCTTTCTTTTTCTTCTCTTCCTTCTCTTGGTGGGTTGGGTGCATGTGAAAGGTGAGGGCATAGTGTGGTAAATCTGATTTCCTTTCTCAATTCTTGTTTTAACACCTTTCCTGTAGAAGCATTTCATCACCTTGCCAGCGTGATGGCTTTGCGTGTACATGGGTGTATACATGGAGAGTTTGCTTAATCTAATTGGGGTTAGCTTGTAGTGGGCTATGGGGGTCTTCGTTGGCCCGATACCTACGTAAATAGAGCTGTAAATATTTTGTATAAAATCAAAACATATGTTTGAGGTTTTTGTGACGATACCAAGCAGTTGATATACGATTAGCACAAATAAATTATTATGTTAGGTTATACAACCATGCTCTGTAGGGTACTCTTTCTACGTGGGCATAACGTAATTGTGGAGCTAGTTTATATATTCTCTTTCCTGCAAAATTTCGTCGGCTACTTTTCCAGGATGAAGGTATTTTCTTTAACCTTTTTCCGTACTCATCTGTGACGGCGAGGGGGCGGAGGGTGGGAAGAGACCCTTATGTTTTTCTATCCAGTTTTCTACTACTGCTACAATAATTAAAAAAATGCTCTAGTTTAATAACAGGAACCTCCCCGAGTGAACCGATAGATCTTTGAGGTTTCCTCTCGTCCTTGTAACTCTCTCTCTCTCTCTCTCTCTCTCTCTCTCTCTCTCTCTCTCTTTGTTGGAAATAGCTTTGTAATAAAATTCTTTTCTTAATTCTATGTATGATAGAATTAATAAGAGGAAATATATTACAATAATATAATCGTATATAGCCTACAATATCGTAACACATTTGGCTGTTAATACACTTAATATTGTACTTATAGCTGTTCCCTTTATTTCTCCTTCTTTAATTATATCTTATTCTTATATTTCTTTTATTTTTATTCTTTTATTTCGTTTTATAATTCTTCTTTTTGGAATACTTTTATTTTTTAAGATTTTTCATTGATTTTTTTACTTGCGTTCATTTCCATATCAAAAAATGTGAATTTTTATTAATTTTGAAGAGGCAAAAGATAATAAATTATTTTTAGCCCTTAAAACACAACACACACACACACCCTTTGTCGAAAGACACTTAAATATTATGATTATCTCTCTCTCTCTCTCTCTCTCTCTCTCTATATATATATATATATATATTATAACTGCAAACACGCAGTATAATTAACGTAAAGAACGACGCTTTGTATAGGAGAATATTCCGCGCAAGATGAGAGCGAAAGAACGAAACAAATGAAAAAATTAGGTAACCACCCGGGAATCAAACCCGGGATCTTCCGATTGCCGGTCAGATATGATAACCATTACACCACGGGCCTCACTCAATCAAATGTCGTAATTCCTCTACATGCGCGCAGAAACCAATGCCCCAAAGGGGCACCTCCCGCATGCCGTAACATTATATACATTACTAGCTGAGATACCCGGCGTTGCCCGGGATGTAAGGGTGTGTCAAAATAAGGTAAAAAGATGAACAAAACTAAATGAACACATAAACACAAAGTTTTGGTAATTGTTTTTATTCCTTGAAAACATCAGACATTTAGTAGCACTTCAGTGTAAACAATGTTACGTGTTTTTCCATTGGGTGTCAAAACATAAAGATTGCGAGGTGTTCCAACTTTTTTGGGCCATTGTCACCCATAGCAAAAGTCACACTCAAATGTCAAAATGCAAAAACTTATTCCTTAAACTTATATTTTAAAAAGTTCTCGAAAATAATGATTTTAAGCTTTTTTTGTGTCAAAATGCAAAAACTTATTCCTTAACCTTATATTTTAAAAAGTTTTCGAAAATAATGATTTTAAGCTTTTTTGTGTTAAAATGAAAAAACTTATTCCTTAACCTTATATTTTAAAAAGTTCTCGAAAATTTTGAAACTTTTATGCACACCATTAGATTCTACTTAAATCCCGTGACTTTATGCCGTCATTCAAAACTAAACAAGATTTTAATGTATCATTTACTAAATAAAACTGTCTAGTCTACCTACCTACTGTACCTACCTACTGTACCTACCTACCTACCTACTGTACCTACCTACTGTACCTACCTACCTACCTACCTACTGTCTAGTCTACCTACCTACTGTACCTACCTACTGTACCTACCTACCTACCTACCTACTGTACCTACCTACTGTACCTACCTACCTACCTACCTACTGTACCTACCCATTTACTAAATAAAACTGTCTAGTCTACCTACCTACTGTACCTACCTACTGTACCTACCTACCTACCTACCTACCTACTGTCTAGTCTACCTACCACCACTAGATTCCACTTAAATCCCGTGACTTTATGCCGTCATTCAAAACTAAACAAGATTTTAATGTATCATTTACTAAATAAAACTGTCTAGTCTACCTACCTACTGTACCTACCTACTGTACCTACCTACCTACCTACCTACTGTACCTACCTACTGTACCTACCTACTGTACCTACCTACCTACTGTACCTACCTACTGTACCTACCCATTTACTAAATAAAACTGTCTAGTCTACCTACCTACTGTACCTACCTACTGTACCTACCTACCTACCTACCTACCTACTGTCTAGTCTACCTACCTACCTACCTACCTACTGTACCTACCTACTGTACCTACCTACCTACTGTACCTACCTACCTACTGTACCTACCTACCTACCTACCTACCTACTGTACCTACCTACTGTGCACACCATTAGATTCACCGTGAAAAGTTATATCTGATTCACTACCTTAAACACTATTTGGTGCAGCCATATTCATTTCAATAGAGAACAAACAAACAGACAAACAGACAAACAAACAAACTTCCTCTTTTATAATATATATATATATATATATATATATATATATATATATATATATATATAATAATAATATATAAATAAATAAATAATAAAATAATAATAATAATAATAAGATAGAAGATAACTGCAAACACTCAGTATAATTAACGTAAAGAACGACGTTCTTTCGCTCTCATCTTGCGCGGAATATTCTCCTATACAAAGCGTCGTTCTTTACGTTAATTATACTGCGTGTTTGCAGTTATAATGTATATAATGTTACGGCATGCGGGAGGTGCCCCTTTGGGGCATTGGTTTCTGCGCGCATGTAGAGGAATTACGACATTTGATTGAGTGAGGCCCGTGGTGTAATGGTTATCATATCTGACCGGCAATCGGAAGATCCCGGGTTCGATTCCCGGATGGTTACCTAATTTTTTCATTTGTTTCGTTCTTTCGCTCTCATCTTGCGCGGAATATTCTCCTATACAAAGCGTCGTTCTTTACGATATATATACAGGGCGTCCCAAAAAAATGTATACACACTTTAAATACTTATAAAGGCAGTGTTTATTAAAATACATTTCATTTTCAAAATGTAATAGAATCTACAGACATTATTTAATTGTTTTGTCAACGCCTGTTTTCAAACTGACGTCCGTTCTGGTCCAGGCACTGCTGATAACGCGAAGCAGTGGAATCGCAAACATCACGAAACATTTCGTTTCGTATTTGTGTGCATTCTCGTTCAATGGCTGCTCTCAATTCAGCGACTGTTGCAGGTTTTATAGCGTAGACTTTGTCTTTTAAGTATCCCCATAAAAAAACGTCTAGTGGTGTGAGGTCTGGTGAACGCGGAGGGTATTCTACGAAACCCCTTCGTCCAATCCACATCCACATCGTGCCAAGTACCACTCGCAATACTCCACTCTTCGGTCCGGATCATCTTCATTAATAGCATGGACTAATCTTGGAATGTAACTTTTCCATTGACAGCGCTTCAAAATGCGTTGGACAGACGATTCTGAAATTCCTACCTCACGACTCGCTTGCCGCACAGATTTTCTTGGACTTCGGTGATACGTTTCCAGTACTCTTTCTTGCTTTGTGGGGCTTGTCGATGTCCGTGGTCTTCCGGAACGCTTCTTGTGGACATTCTGAACAGTTCCATCGGCTTCAAACTTATCTCTAATTCGAGTGATGGTAAGTCGCGTTGGTGGATCTGTTTGAAACTCCCTCCTAAACTGTCTTTGCACTTCAACTGCGTTTTCACACTTCCAGTAGCATTTTAGAATGAATTTCCTTTGTTCAAAGCTTAGTCTGACTACCATTATTAATTCTAATGGGTTTAACTTGGAAAGAAAGAAACATCAATTGAGCTATCAGCTGTTAAAGTGTGTATACATTTTTTTGGGACGCCCTGTATGTATATATATATATATATATATATATATATATAATATACACGTAGTCGTATCTGGTATGAGAATCGCTCGTACCTTTATTTAGTATCGTATGTAACTGTTAATCAATGATAGAAGCTGATGTTGGACCTTGGCCAATCGTATTACTGAGAGTCGTCAAACAGGAGTACATTCAGAGATACTGGATCGAGACAAAGAAATGAGAAGTAGAAACTGTATTGCAAATACATTTAGGAATAGATAAGCATCTCTTAAATGTCTTTATAGAAATGTTTAAAAAGTGCTTAATAATTTTACTTTCGCAATCGATGGTGGTCAACTGCGGGAAAAGTTTTTATATATTTAAAAAAGGTAAAAAAATATTTATTATCTATTATTTCTTTCTAAATTTTATTTATTTTTTATTTTTTTGGTCAAAAATAATAAAACTTCAAAAGAAGAAGCAAAAGTTACTAATTAGTAACTTTAAAACTGTTTCCGCGGACGAGATGAATGTTAATGACAATTTCAACTTTTAAGGTTTATTATCTTTACTTAAAGAATACTGCAATAAAAATACTAATATGTATTTGTATTCATTACGACTCGAAACTTATCAAAGTTCATCCAGATACTTTAATTGTACATTTTTTAAGATTTAAGGTTTATTTCCTGCAGCAGCTTCCAAATAAATCTTGGGTATAACGTGAATTATGATGTCAGGAAGGCATGAAAAAATGCAAAGCTAACTACACAAGGTTGCCAAAAGTAAATACACACCACGATGATTGTCATCAAGAACAAATGTCAAAGCTTATCTATTAATGAAATGCCAGAACGTGTGTCACCTTTATATAATGTAAAATATATATATACTGATTTAATAATAAATCTGTTATTATTTATTGACTTTTATTATCAAATCAAAAACTATGGAAAAAATGAAGGTGTCTATTTACTCTTGTCAATCCTCTGTACATTGATTATTCCGGAGTAACATTTGATCGACGATCGACCTGACACAAGTCGAAAAGTTATTGTAGGTTAGATTAAGTTAAATTAGGTTAGGTTATCATAGGTTAAGTTACGCTAAGTTAGGTTAAGTTAGTTATTGTGGGTTAGATTAAGTCAAGTTAGTATAGGTTAGATTAAGTTAGCATAGGTTAGTCACGTTAACAGATTAGGTTAAGTTAGCATAGGTTAGGCTACGTTAGTTAAGATAGTTTTTCAGAGTGTCGACTTTACGTCTCGTCGACTAACTGGGTATAGGTCCAAGTATTCGACAACCAACCGAAAAGTTTGTGGAATGAATAAGCATGGATAATGTATGCAATTATCGCATGTTTGAAATAACCATTACGGATTGTTATCAAAGAGTTAAGTTTGTTGTAACGATGCCATTTTTGTGCGTGATGTACTCAAGTACATTCAAAATTTTGTCGTATGACAGACACTGAAGATGTACCACACGAGACAAAACTTGAAATCTGATTAACTTCCTATTAACGTAGAAATGTGGAGCTACTACGTAATGCCTTAAGTGAAAAAGAATTCGGATCAAATGTAGAATTCGGACCCCAGCCTTCTTTAGTTAGCTTTATAAGGCTAACTAACGAAAATATCACGACCTAACCTAACCAATCGTTAGGTTAACTGTACGCCCTTGACGATTGGTTAGGTTAGGTCATGATATTTTCGTTAGTTAGCCTTATAAGGTTAACTAAAGAAGGCTGGGGTCCGAATTCTACATTTGATCCAAGAATTCAATGACGTAACCGTAAAAACACCAAAGTTGTAGAGACTTCATTCAACTAAATTTAACCTAATTCAACCTCTTTAGTTAGGTTAAATTAAATTTCGATGACTTCAGTTTTCAACAATTTGGTATTTCTGTCCTTCATCAATTGGAGAAAATGGCGTCTGAACACTTAGTCTTAGTACTTTAAAAATATTATATTAGTAGTTTTATTGAAATGATTTTTGAAAATTGTTGTTATACTGAATTTCTTTGGTGCAATTTCTGGTGCAATTTCTTTCTCATTCTGCGAGCAATTTCTCTTCTCGTGTCTTGGGGCATATTGGATTCTATATTAAATGTCTGTTCAAGTTGAATCTTCTCATCTTTCGTTCTATTTGAATTAAAAACCAACCGATCCAGCTTGTCGTTATTAAAAAGAAAGGAAAAATACATTATTTTATTTTCTCGTTGGCCTAACTTTATTTTTATATTAGTTTACGTTTCGTAATTTTTTTTACCAAGAAAAAAATTGGTTTTATGTTTAATAGCTTTTCATAAGTTATGGGCATAAGATTGATTAAAATAATAATCGCACATATGTGACGGATATATATATATATATATATATATATATATATATATATATATATATATATATATATATATATACACACACACACACAAGTATATGACAAAGTTATATATGTTGAGAAGTTCCATAGTAACATTACAAAAGATGATAGTACCCAGGCAATAATGCTATTAGATATTATGGAACATTATGCACTTATCCAGGAAATCTATGAAGCGAGTGAAAAAGATAACATTTTGGATTTAATTTTGACAGATAACAATGACAATAACCTAATCGATATGCAATTAAGTAAGCAACCACGAGACCAAAAACGGGTTCGAGAGAGTCAGAAGGAATATTTGAAGGTTTAAATATGAATTTAAAGAAAGCAGATTAGGAAAGTGTAAATATATATTTAAAGAAAGTAAACTGGTAATTGTTACTTCACGAGAAGACTCCAGAAGAACTACCATCTATAGTGGAAAAGGAAACTAAACCCATATTGTTCAAACGTGTTACGAAGAGACAAATAAAAAAAACATAGCAAGCTCGAGAGAAAAATCAGAACATTATTGTTAAGCAACGAAAATAAACAGAAGAAAATATCCAAGGATGCAGAACTGAGGCAAGGAGACTGAAACTAGAGAAAAACTATGCGAAATAGAGATAAGTCTAAAACAAACATTCATCCCTAAGACAAACAAGAAGGAAAAGAGGGTAACAGAAAACATAAAAAATAATAACCCCAAATACTGTACTTCTACACGTTTGCGAAAAAAAATACAGTGTAAAGAGAGTGTTCTTCTGTGAAAAGATTGAATAACCGAATGCACAAATGGCTCAGAAAAAAAGAGCGAAATGCTTAAGGAACAATTTAACTCTGTGTCCAACACCCTTAAGCCTGAGACGAAAGTAGGAATCCCGGATGAATTCTCTGATATAGATACAAATCAGCCAAGAACAAGTTTGGACGTGAACCTATTAATAGATTTACAGTTCTTGGAAGGAGATGTAATTAAGGCTCTATCACTAATACGAGAAAATTCAGTACGAGGACCAGACACATGGAGTGCCATGTTTCTCAAGAAATACAATACTTAATATGGAGAAAATCACGCGACACAGGACAAATTGCACTTTCTTTAAAGAACGTGAACATTACTCCTTTAGTCATAGGAGGTCACAGATAAAAAAAAATCAGCCAGTAGCTCTCACCTCCGACCTTATAAAGTGCTTCGAATGTGTAATTAGAAGAAAAATTGATTATTATGATACTTAAAAGGAAAGAAACTCATCGAAACCATTTAAAACCACTTACTGCTCAAAAAGAAAGAATTTATTTAATCTGAAACATCATTGCTGCAGGCTGGAAGATGATGCCTATCACAGTTATTAGATCGCAAAGAGAAAATACTGGAAACATTGTGTCGAGGTCAAAACATAGATGTAATATATAATGATTCTGCTAAAGCCTTCGATAAATGTATAACACACAAACTTAAGAATACAGGACTTACTGGAAAGGTGGGCCGATGGATATTTAATTTTTTCATCATTTTTTAAGGTGGGAGGTGAGAGGTGGGAGGTGAGACCTACTGGCAGATAGTTCTTTGGCATTGCTTTGTTATTTCCTTTGAATAAGGAGGCAATGTTTCTGTTCTTCAATGGGAAAGGAATTTCTCCTGTGTCGAGTGATTTTTTCAGTAGTAAGTGTAGTTGCTTGGCTCTCCTATCTTTGCATTTCTTCAGAAAAATGGCACTCCGCGTGTCTGGTCCTGGTGCTGAAAAATTTCGGATTTGTAGTGGAACCTTAATTACGTCTCCTTACAAGAATACTAAATACATTAAAAAATTTGCGTCGCTACTTGTTTTTGACTGATTTGTATGTATGTGGAAGAATTCTCCCAGTTTGCCTACATTTTTCTCGGACTTTGGAGTGATGAACACTGCTTTAAATTGTTCCCTAAGCAGTTCGTTCGTATTTTTGTGGATCATTTGTGTATTCGGTAACCCCACCTTTTAACGGACAAATACTCTCTTTACATTTCATTTTTCTTTTCGCAAACGTGTAAACAGTATTTTGGATTATTTTTTATTTTTTATGCTACCTTGTTTTTCTCCTCGTCGTTTGTTTATGGATGAATGTTTTTTAGGTGTATTTCCGTTTCACATATTTTTTCCTAGTTTGAATCTCTTTTCTTCCGTTTTGCATGTATGGATATTTTTTCGGCTTGTTTTCGCTGCCTAAATGAAGTTCTGATATTTCTTTCGAGTTTGCTACTTTCCTTTTTTGTCTTTTCGGAACTTGTTTCAGTGGGCATAGTTTCGTTTTCTATTGGAGTTTTTTCACGAAGTAGCAATTTACTTTCTTTGAGTTCATATTTAATCCTTCAAACATTACTTCTTTCTCTCTCTAGAATGAAGACTGCTGGTTTCTAACATTCCTTGTATATTAATTATTTTATGATCAGAGAGCTTTTCGGGTTACATTTTTATTTATTAACATGTCATTTTATTTGTCAAATTAAAATTAAAATTAAATCCAAAACTTTCTCGTTTCGAGTCGCTTCACAACTTTCCTAGATAAGTGCATAATGTTCTGTAATATCTAACAGTATTATTGCCAGCATTCTATCTTCTTCTGTAATGTTACCATGAAACTTCTCAACGTATATAAATTCAAGTTTTGGTATTTCTTTACTATTACACCGGTCTCCGGTAGAAAGTTTTAAAAGCTGGTTTTCAGTGTTAAAGACATGACTTAAATATGGGTATAAAAATAGGTTAGGTTAGGTTAGGTTAGGTTGTTTTAGGTTAGGTTAGGTAAAAAAGGGTGAAAAAGGGTAAAAAGTTTTAAAAGCTTTAAGCTTCAATAAATCTTTAACAAATCATTTGCGACAGAAATGAGTATCATTTTTTAATTCAGCACATTGAAAACATTGAAAACCAGCTTTTAAAACTTTCTACCGGAGACCGGTGTAATAGTAAATATTTACCCAATTTTTTTTATTTTATGAATGAAAAATTAAAATAGTCACAAATTAAAATATTTGTTGTTCGGGTTTCAAGTGATTTTAAAGTTTTACTAGTTCATTTGTAAACATTTGAAGTTCATTCTCTATAATGTTTGGTGGCTTGTACATGTTTATAATGACTAGGTTTAGTTCTCTTGTTTCTATATTAAATTAAGTAGCTCACATTAAATATCACAGATCACTCGCTTACGTACGTACACCATACTAATCAACCATTTCTGTGCACAAGAAAATTTAAAAGTTAACTATAGATCCTACAGTTATAATAATTAACTAAAATTCTTCAGAGGAATAACAGCTTTTGACTGGTCTGGAATAATCGAAAATAACCATAACATTGAAAAAGTTTTTCCAATCCAGAGTGATTTGCTTCTCAAGCAAATTAATGGATATATTCAACACAAATTTTTCTCTTAAATCAAAGGTAACATCTAAAACTAAGTACAACAACCAATAGATCACCCCAGCACTCATTTTGAGTATTAAATGCAAACATACTCTTTTTAAATTATGGAAAACTGATATTATTACCGAATAGACATACAAAATTACTGCAATAGACTTAATGCAGTCATTAAAAGAGAAAAAGCATATCAATACTGTTCAAAAATTGGTGAATAAAAATCCAATCCCAAAAGGTTATAGAACACTCTGAAGAATTTAACTACCACAAAGAAGTTGTAAACAAATCCTTTGTCCTCCCTCACACAAGACAAAAATTCTTACAATGATCCCCGAAACATAGCCAGTTTATTAACCAACTTCCTTGCAAATATCGGCTCCAATACTGCGGCCTCGATTCCAAATAGTGACACCCACTACCAACAATACATACCACAACCAACTCCAAACTCATTTTTCTTTGATCCAATCTTACCATACAATATCTCTTTAGTAATAAAATATCTGAAAAATAAAGATTCTGTCTATACGATCCCAGTAAAAGTATACAATTAGCATCGGATGAAATTGCAATCCCACTCAGTAAACTAATGAATGAATCAGTAACACAAGGTATACTGCATTCCCGGAGAGTAAAAAGAAAGCCAAGTATGTCCTGTAAAGTCAGATAACCGAAACACACTATCCAGTTATCGCCTTATTCATTTCCATATTGCCAACCTTAAGTTAAATATTTAAAACAATCTTATACAGTAGAGTTACTAAATTCTTAATCATATACGACATTTTGATAAAACACAATTTGGGTTTAGAGATGGGCATGGAGCGAGAAATGCCGTAAACATGCTACTAGAAAATGTGGATCAGAACCGAAACAGCAAAAAGCACACTGCCTTGATCTTCTTCGACTTGTCAAAAGTATTGAATACGCTTTTGCATGCAGTCTTATTGAATAAACTTCACAGATATGAAATAAGAGGAAATATCCTCGATTGGTTCAGATCGTATCCTAAATCGTCACCAATATATCAGATTAAAAGATAATTTATCCGATAAGGCCATGCTAACTAGTGGGGCCTCACAAGGCTCTAATCTTGGGCCATTACTATTTCTAATTCACGTCAATGATTTTCATCTTTCTACCATATTAAATTGCGTAGAATATGCGGATGATACTACACTTACTTCTTCCCATCATAATTTAGACCTGATAAATGAAACGAACACGCAATTAGAGCAGGTTTGTAAATGGCTGTGTGCTCATAAACCTTTTATTGAACTTGACAAAGTCATCTTATACAATTATCACCAAAAACATAAAAATACAAACCATCAAATAAAAAATGAGAATAAGGGTGAATGAAGTTAAAAAGCTTGGTTTTAATTTAAACGAAAAACTAAATTTCAGAAGTCTGTATGATACAACATACCAAATCAAAAAATATCAATATTTCTGTTCATATTATTTAAACTGAAGACTCAAAACGCACTCTTTACCCTATATTATTCCTTTCTCCATCCACAATTATTATATTACATTATAAAATGGGGTAGCTCAAAGAAATATATAAAACAACCTTTGGAAGTCATTCATAAAAATGTCTGAAAACCCCTTCAAATAATGATGACAAAGTCACACTTCACCATTGTTTAAAAATATAAATATTTTAAAACCAAATGTCTTATACAAATTCAATGTTGCTGTCACTATGTTCAAAGTTATCAATAAAAATCATCATACATCACCCATTCAAAGAACAATCACCCCCCTACCCCCATCAAATCCACAGAGATTTTGTACCCAAACTAAACAATGCACTGGGAACTGCAGGAAATGTACTCTCTTTCAAAGGAGCAGATGTATGGAATGCAATTCCCATAAATATCAGACAGCTTCATCACTGAATGTATTTCGCAAATCACTAAAGAAGTACTTCATCAGCTCTACTGATATACAAGTTCACTATTGCCATTATTACCATTGTAATTAGTTCCCATTCTATATTTAACAGTCTAAAATATTCTAATTTAATTAAGCACTTAATTTCACAATTTTTCCTTAACAGTTTCATTAAGTAACTTCAATTTCGTAATTTATCTTAATTTTTTTATCGTTAAGTATGAGTATCGTCATGTACAACTGATCATTTTATTTAAAATTGTGTAAAATAAACATACACTGCTTTGTAAGTTTTTTATTCAGGAAGGAGGGCTAAGGGCAAATGCCCGCAAAAGCGCCCGTCCCATAGAAGAAGAGAGCCAAATAAGGTCCGGGGTTTTCGAGATGCCTAGACACTGCGTTTGAAAGATGGAAGGTCATAGACAGGAGGAAAGATAGATTGAGGAAGATTGTTCCAGAGTTGACCGGTTGAGTAGATGAAAGGCTGAAAATACCGATTAACCTTGCATTAGATAGTTGGACAGAAAAGGAATGAGAAAGTGTAGAATGTCTGGTACTGCGTGCTCTCCTTAAAGGAGGAGGCATGCAGTTAGAGAGTTAGAAGAACAATGTCCATTATGATAGCAATAGTAAAGAGAGAGTGAGGCAGCATTGCGGCGAAGAAAGAGAAATTGAAGGCAATCAGTAAGAGGCGGGGAATTGATAAGACGAAAAGCCTTTGATTCCATCCGGTCAAGTACGGCTGTGTGGGTTGAACCACCCCACACATGAGAAGCATACTCCATAAAGGGATGAACAAGACCCCTGTACAGACACAGCAACTGAGTGGGGGTGATGAAACTGCGGAGACGGTACAGCTAAACAACTCTTAAAAGTTGTTTTAGAAAGAGAGTATATGTGATCTTTCCAGGAAAGATCACGAGAAAAGGAAACACCAAGAATGTTAAGAGAAGAGGAAGGATTGAGTTGGGTGTTGTTGAAGGTAAGGGGATAGTCGTGTGGAAGATTGTGACGAGTAGACAGATGGAGGAACTGAGTTTTGAGGCATTGAAAGCCACAAGGTTTTCTTTGCCCCAATCAGAGATAGCAGAAAGATCAGAGGTCAGGTGCTTCATAGCCGCCCCACGCGGATCATGGAGTGACTTTTGAGAGGGACGCTTTGGGAAGCGGGTGGAGAAGTGAAGAGTGGAATCATCGGCATAGGAGTAAATAGGACAGGAAGTGCGAATTAAAAGATCATTAATGAATAAAAGGAAAAGAGTGGGTGATAGGATAAAACACTGAGGAACACCACTGTTAATAGCTTTAGGAGAAGAACAGTGGCCATCAACAACTGCAGCTATAGATTGCCCAGAAACGAAATTAGAGATGAAGGCACAGATAGAAGGAGAGAAACCCAAGGAGAGCAGTTTGGAAATTAAAGCTTTGTGCCAAACTCTGTCAGAAGCTTTTGATATGTCTATCGCAATAGCAAAAGTTTCACCGAGATCCCGAAAGGAGGATCTACAGATCTACAGAAGCTAAGGCTAACAAAGACCCTAAGATCCACTCTAAGGCTAGCCCGAGAGAAAGGAGAGAGTAGGGGGTTAAGAGAAGAGAGGAGAATAAGGGGTTAAGTAAGGAGCAACACCTATCATTCGTGGGTTAACATTCATTCAGAAAAAGAGGGAAAAAGTCTCACCATCATCATCCGCCGGCCACTGCCGACAAGTCACAGAAAAATAGTCGGAGAATATAGGAGAGGGGTGAAAGATGAAAAGAAGTAAAATAAGAACGCTTACAAACCATGCAAACACAGTCTTAACTCACTGTCATACCATGCAAACTACAAACATGCAAGAAAAGAGTTAGAGACATGCAAAGTAAGGAGGATAAGAAAAAAAAAAAAGTAGGTAAAGTTAAACAAAAAGTGGGTTAGTTTACGCTATGAGCTACATCTACATTCGTGTTAGTCTAATATTTTTTTTTTTTTTTTTTTTTTTTTTATTGCTGGCATCACGCTGGCATGTCACAAGCTGGCATTCATCGTCAACAGACTCATCCTCGAGCACCACCACCAGAGCTCCTGTTGTTAACTTTCTTTTTTAATTTTAAACAACGTTAATATTTTTAAAATGTCTGTCAAGACGGTTCTTAAACACATTAACGCTGGTAGAATGAACGACTGACGCGGGAAGATTATTCCATTTATCAATTACTTTAAACGTAAAGAAGTTTTTAGCGATATTAGTAATGAAACGTCTTGCATATCAGAGAGATATGCAAGAAGATCGCCAGTAGAACATCCCTTGCGGAATTCATACTGACGATTTGAAAGAAGATTGTGAGAAGAGAGGTGTTTAAGAATCTTCCTATTAAGGATAGATTCAAAAAGTTTGGAAAGGCAAGAAATCAAAGCAATTGGTCCATAGTTGGAGGGTTGAGAGCGGTCACCCTTCTTTGGAACAGGCTGAATGAAAGCGAACTTCCAGCAGGAAGGAAACGTACGAGATAAGAGACAAAGACGAAAGAGTTTGCCTTGGCAGGGTGTCAGCACAGAAGCACAGTTCTTAAGAACAACAGGAGGAACACCATCAGGACCATACCCTTCCTAGAGTTGAGTCCAGATAGGCAGAAAAAACATCTTTAGAAGGGATTCTAATTTCAGACATAATAAAGTCAGAGGGGGGAGGAGATGGAGGAACAACACCGGAATCGTTCAGGGTTGAATTGTAAGCGAAAGTTTGAGCGAAGAGTTCAGCTTTGTCAGGAGAAGAGACGGCAACTGTGCCGTCAGAATGGAAAAGAGGAGGGAAAGAAGAGGAAGTGAAGTTATTGAAGAGGTTCTTAGCTAGATGTCAGAAAGAGCGAGAAGAATTAGAATTGGATAGATTTTCACATTTTTGTCGGATGAAGGAATTTTTGACGAGTCGAAGAACAGATTTTGCACGATTCCGGGCAGAAATATAAGCTGAGTGAGAGTCAGGAGTTGGATGGCGACGGTACCTTCTGAAAGCCTAGTCTCTGTTGCGGAAAGCATTAGAACAAGTAAAGTTAAACCAAGGTTTTTTTGCATTAATAGTAGGAATAGAATATGGAATGTACGCCTCCATGCCCGAGAGAATCACCTCTATATGGGCTCAGCACACCCAGAAGGGTCCCGGCCACGGAAGCAGTAATCATCCCATGGGAAATCACAGAAGTACTGCCTAAGGGCCTCCCAATCAGCGGCGCCGAAGTGCCAAACGCGCCTCCTCTTGGGAGGATCCAAAGGCAGAATTGGAGCGATAGGACAGGAAACAGATATAAGATTGTGATGGTGGAGCCCAACGGAGAGAAAAGTTTAACAGAGTTAAGAAGAAGGATGAGAGGTAAGAAATAAATCCAGAATGTTGGGTCTATCTCCAAGGGGATCGGGGATACGGGTATGGTGCTGTACAATCTGCTCTAGATCATTTAGGATAGAAAAGTTGTAAGTTAGTTCACCAAGAAGGAATGAGAGGAAAGCCAAAAGTGGTAGCGAACACTGAAATCTAAAATTGAGATTTCAGCAAAGGGAGAGCGGGAAAGAATGTATTCCATTTTGGAAGTGAGGTAGTCAAAGAATTTTGGATAGTCAGTAGAATAAGAGAAAGGTAAACAGCGCAGATGTATTTAGTTTGAGATTGGCATGTAAGCCGTAGCCAGAGGGTATAGAATTCGGAAGATTCGAGTTCGGGAATACGAGAACAAGTTAGGTCATTGCGTACATATACGCAACATCCACCTTTGGAGTGAAATTGATTATAGAGAAAGTGAGAGGGTACAGAAAAGGGGTTGTCGTCAGTAGTCTCAGACACCTGAGTTTCAGCGAGGAAAATAAGATGAGGTTTAGAGGAGGAGAGGTGGTGTTCAATAGATTGAAAATTTGAGAAAAGGCCACGAATGTTGCAGAAGTTTAAGAAAAGTAAATCAGACAGAGGTCCAGAACATCTCGAATGGTCGGTAGCAGATCCAGCCCCGCTGCCCGGGTTTGCGTTCCCGGTATCAGCAGCGGGGGAGCAAGAAGTGGGGACATTTATGGTCCTCTCCTCAGGGGACTCAGAGACTCTTGAAGTCGATGCCCTTTTTTTTTTTTTAAATTTTAAATAGATTATGTAGTGACGAATAGGGAGAGAAGTGTGTGTGTTTGAGAGCATGCTGAACTGCTCACAGGGTAGATGAGACACGAAAAAAGATCAGCTAAGGAGGACAGTGACAGGAGAAACGGGAGTTCTAGCACTCCCTATCTTCTGTCTAACGCTCCCCCACGGAGTACTTCCCTGGTCGAATGGTGTCTACAATCTCCTCCTCTTTCACCTTTTGTTTACCGCTATTAATAATAATAATAATAATAATAATAATAATAATATTTTTTTTCAGAAAGAACACATTACATAAGATATACATTAACTCCATATAGGTTTAGAGATTAGAGAGATTAGAGAGATATGACTCAAGGCAATTTAGCATATTTCCCCTTATGCCACGTGTTTTTAATTTATCTAGTAAGATATCACGTGAGAGCGTATCAAAGACGTTTGACAGGTCAAGGAAAACTAAGATTGTGTGTTTTTTGTAGTTTAAATTTTTAAATATACATTGCATTCGAAAAGTCTCTCCACAGTCAATGTGCTTGTTGTCAAAAGTGTTTGACAACAAGTGTAGACGAGTTGCTCTGTGCCTGCAAAATGGTGGAAAACACTTTCAACACGCTGTAAAATCAAAAGGTTATGTAATAAAATCACTAAATCATGTTTGAATGAAAACATTGTAGTTTTTCAATTTCCTATGCGGTTAAAAACATAGCACTGCGGAGAGACTTTTCGAAAGCACTGTATTTTCTAATAGCACGTTAATGGCGTCTTCTGTGGTGTGGTCTTCTTTAAACCCAAATTATGCTTCAGGTAATCAAGGAATACACCTTGTACTATTAATTCATTCATAAGTCTCGTGAGTGGAGTTGCTATATCATCTGATATTAGTTTATGTATTTCACTGGAATTGAACTCATATGAGCACTTTTATTTTTCAAGTTTTTCAATATGGCTGAGGTTTCGTATGACAGAATCGGTTCAAAGAAAAATGTATTTGGTGTGGGTTGTAGCATAGTGACATATAGTGACTGTCTGGTTCTGGAATGGCTGCTGGCGTTAATATATTATTATTATTATTATTATTATTATTATTATTATTGCTTGCCATTTTCATTTCTCTTATCTAAAGAAAAAAATATTTTTGCCTAAAAAGCTTCTTTGCTTCCAACGGCATATTCAGATCAGAAAACTGTGAATAATATATTAACGCCATATCAGATACCTAAATTGTACAGAAAAGTATTGAAAAATATTGCAAAACTTTATGTAACTTATATGTAACTTTATATACATTTCAACTTTTCAAAGGTTCCGTGCGATGATTTCTCATTTCATGAAGGTCAAGCTTGTCGCCCCTCCTCTCAAGTTGGCCTGGTGAAGTAGTAAGTTGGTTTCTTGTACTCTCCACCTCACATAGCCAGGTACGCTCGGCTCATCGGGGATTGTTCTGAGCCAGGCGTCTAATCTTCTTTTGAAGATGTCCACTGCAACACCATTCGTGTTCCTTAGGTCTTTGGGCAGCTGATTAAACAGTTTTGGTCCTCTTACAACAAAACTATTTTCTTTCAGGGTTAAGGATGTTCCTTATATATCTTTCAAATTACAGCCCTTTTGTCAAGCTAAATACAGACAAGTGGCTTAAATATGTTTCTGCATGGAATATGGTACAAAAATCCATTACAGATTTGAAGAAAGGATCAAGAGAATTTGATAAAGTATATAGTCAGGCTTTGAAATTTGGCAACAAATCCAATGAGCACATTGCACAATTCAGTAATGATGAAAATCAAACAGTGAAAATTGATTTTGTAAAAACTGAGTTACCAATCAAGAGGAAACATAAAACAAAGAGAATGGCAGATGAACTAGCTGCTGATGAAACAAACACATCTGATTCTTTGTCAGACTATCGTGTACATGTGTTCAACTTGATAATGGATCGTGTTGTACAATCACTGGAATCCCGTTTCATTGACCATAGACAACTATATAAGGATATGTCATGCCTTGATCCATCAAATTATGAATATATTACTAAAAATGGTCTTGAAGAAGAAGCATTGGAAGGTATTCTTGAGCTTGCTCCAGGGATAAATAGAAGTGAAGTAAAATTAGAATTGCAGTCTTTTGCATCGAACTTTGAAATATTTAAGTTTTTGCTGAATGATGATAATGCAGAGAGCAGCAGTAAAATGAATTCATGCTCTAAATATTGTGGCAATTGTCCATCATGTGTTCTGTATATTCTTGCATCAAACAGACTTAATGACAAGGCATATGATAATCTTTACCAAATGTACAAAGCTATCTGTACACCCCTCTGTGACTGAAGTTCAGTGTGAACGAGCATTTTCTAAGCTTAAAATAATTAAAACAAGATTACGAAATTCTTTGTCGGAGGAGAATCTGGAAGCATACATGCTGATGTCTATAGAAAAGGTCATGTTGGATGAGTTAGACATGGAAACTATAATATACCGATTTGCTACTATAATAGACTCGAGTAAACTATAATAGACTCGAGTAATGAACTTAAAAAACTACTCTTAGTATAGCATGTATGTATGTATGTATGTATATGCAGGCAGTACTTGTAAAATATTTGGACTTATTGGTAAAATAAATTTATAAAAAAAATATTAACATTTTTTATTTAAACAAACTTAACTCAAAATAGGCCTATTAGGATAGGACTGGAATTGAATTATGTAATGGGGTTATGGGCCCCCTGACCCCTTTGGCAGACAAAATTTTATGAGCCAGTCCGCCACTGGTCAGTGGTCATTTCTACCATATGCCTTTCGCTTGTGTAAATAGCACATCCTCCTTTACGTCTCACTGTTCTGTCGGCTCGGAGTATGTTACAGTTGTCAATTTGTATTTCCTTTTTGTCAATACAGAACTCACAGTTTTCACAGTTCGCCTGGCAGTCCTTTAGATGAGTTTCCGTGAGGCATGTAAAGTCTGCTCCAGCTTCTTGCATGAGCCCTTTCAGGTATAAAACTTTGTCCGACGAATGATTTGATTTAAGGCCCTGAATGTTGACTAGGATTAATTTTATTTTTTCTCTATCGTTTTCCAATGGTGGTGCCGGTTTCGTTGCCTTGTGGTCCTCCGAGAATTTGCCTCTTTTTATCTTTGTCGGTACCTGTTGTCCCAATATCGCATGAAGTGTCTTTGTGCCTACCTTCTGTCCGGCTCTCGGATTCCTAAATTTGTCAGCTGACTTTGTATTTGCTGGATAGTATTTAGTAGCTGAATTGTGTTGGCCTCGTCTAAAAAATTAGTACCCTTCTTTAATATTCGTTTTCCTGTCCACCCGTTGCGTTCCTTTGAGGGTGGTGGTAACGGCATTTTTGTCCGTATTTGTACCTCCCATATCTTGCATAGGTGTTGCAGACAGTAAAATGGTGGAACTTGCACTTCTTTTCAAATTTGCAATATTCACTAGTGTAATGTGTGTTACATAATGTGGGATGTGCATAGATGCATTGCCCATCCCGATATATGCAGTTCCCTTTTGCGTAGTATTTACATACTGTATTTTCTACGCTTCTACGTCTTATTATTTTACTTATCTCTTTTCTTTCATCTATGTCTTCATTCCTTATTATAGTTTTTATATTTTTAATCGTTATTATATTGTTATTCGTTACTATATTATTCGTTGTTTCCTCCTCTCACTCTCATCCACCCAAATTTTCATTATTTCATCCTTTTTTGTTACACTCGAGTTTGCTTTCTCTATTTCTTTAAATACCGCGAAGGGGTTTACACTCTGTGTACATGCGTCACACAGAAATTTGATTCCCACGATCTGTTTCGCGTTCGAGATATGAGATATTTTTCTATCATCCCAATTCATGCAGATAAAGTCGTGCAGTTTTTGACAGAAATCGCATCTTTTTGCTGCATTTTCAGTTGTTTCCAGATTACACAAATTGCAGCTTAAGTAAGAATTTGGACCCATGGTCATGCTATTCATTAATTAGCGTAAAACGAAACACACACAAATTATTTATTTATTTTTTTCCTTTCTTTCTCTTTTCTTTCCTTTCGATGGTCACGAGGATTTTCTGACATTTACGTTTTATGACCTTTTTCCTGCCTTGTTTCAAGGTTTCTCAAATGCCAACCGTATTACGGTTTAAATATATACGTTAAACTGGTGATAATTTATGTAAACTGTACTGCACTTTCTTAATTTTACTGAATTTCACTTAATACTTTATAGGCACAGATTTACTGATACTTTATACACTTTCGGGTGTAAACAAAATAAACTGCCGAGTAGTTTTTTCCCTCCTTATTTGGTTGTTAATACAGAGAGACACAACACGTCCATTCCCTACAAGCAAGCAAGCAAGCAAGCAAGCAAACAAGCCTATATATATATATATATATAATCTATTCATTTATTCAACGATCGGTGGATTTAGGAGAAAGCGTCCAATTGCACGGACAACGAGATCAAGTAACATTATGCCTATGGATTTGTTCATCTGGAACCATTAAAAAGTGTCCTTGACAACAATCGTCCTCAAACACTTGAAGATCTCAAGAGTCAACATCTTTAATGAATGTTGTTTACGCATCGATGCGAAACATCTTTGAAACGTCATTTGGTCCATCATATATCGAATTTCATTGTGCACTAGACTTTTGGGACACCATATATATATATATATATATATATATATATATATATATATATATATATAATGCAAACCCACAAGGAAAAATAAAAATGATTCCAGGGCCTTTCGTGTATTCAGTAGTACACTTCGTCAGGGAATTTCATTCCCTGACGAGGTGTACTTCTGAATACACGAAAGGCCTTGGAATCATTTTTCTTTTTCCTTGTGGGTTTGCATCATTCATTCATTTCACGTGTTTAATTGTGAAATTCATCCCATATATATATATATATATATATATATATATATATATATATATATATATATATATGGTGTGTGTGTGTGTGTGTGTGTGTGTGTCCATAAATTACCTTTACAAATTCAAATGAAATTGAATTGAACTTGTAAAGATAATTCATGAACACCCTCTCTCTCTCTCTCTCTCTCTCTCTCTCTCTATATATATATATATATATACACACACACCGCGTTAACCTTGTTGCGGTTTCGTGCGTCGGTCTCTCTTCTCACGTAGGTCAAGCTGGTGACCCCGCCTCTAGGCCTGGCTTGGTGGAGGAGTCCACACACACACACACACACACACACACGCACACACACATATATATATATAATATATATATATATATATATATATATATTATATATATATATATGGGGGGGTTTCTTATACCTTTGCAGGAAGAGGAAACTACAAAACGAGAATTAGTCTTGAATGAGGAATTTTTTAATCACAAAACTTTAATTTTTTTTTTAAGACTGCAGAAGTAGATTTAATGTTGCAGCTGTGCAAGATGGTCTTGCCTCAGTGACACTCGTGCAATGCGAATTCCAAAGTTATTGGAATGTCCGTCATGCCCCTGACGCCAGAACCATATGTGAGACCCGTCAGAGGTTTCTAGACATCATGAACAAACCTCGCATTGAACGTCCAAGGTCAGTTCGAACAGAAGAAAACCAATTAGCGATCGAAGAAGCGTTTTCTGCTAATCAGACAAAATCCATCACACTTTCAGCTTTGAAATTAGACACGAGCTACTTTACCAGTCAATGAATGCTGAAGAAGGACATTAAAATGAAACTATACAAAATACAAATTGTTCATGAACTGCATAACGTTTTTTATGGGCGAGACATACCTCGTTTTAACATTTTGAACGCCGTTCATTTGTTTTGGACAGCATCTGGTTTAGCGATGAGGCACTATTTATGTGTCTTTGAAAGTTAATAAGCATTTTCGTCGCGTGTGGAGACTTGAAAACCAAGAGTATATCCTGAATATCCAAGAATATCCTGAATATCCTGAATATCCAAGAGTATATCCCGAACGTGAATAAGATACGCCAAGACTATAATGTATGGTATGTTCTTTTCGGCCAAGGAAAACGTCGGGCTTTTCTTTTTCCTAGGTACGGTACTCGGGACCACTTCGCAACACCACTTCCCATTAGATCAGTGAGGTTACGCGATGTTTGGCTTGTTAATTAATTGGCTGGGTGATCGTTCGTTGTGTTCAGATGATGTAGCAACCCATGGTTAAGAAGGAGGTTAAAAAGCCACGAACATTATTATTTTTCCGAGGTACTGACGAACAAACAACGAACCTTAATGGGAAAATGGGGAAATTATCATAAAATGTTCCGGTAGTTGTTTGGCTTGCCACCAACGAAATTCTCTTTCAACACGATGGAACCCCACCTCATTTCGCACTTGAAGTCCAACTGCTCTTAAATCAACACTTTCCCGATCGGTGGATTGAGAAACGAGGACTAGCGACTTGGGCTTGACGGTCACCTGAACTGACTCCGATGTATTTCTTTTTTGTTGGGTTATGTAAAATCCACAGTTTGTGGAACAAAGTCGCAAATTTGGCCGATTTAGAAAGAGAGTAGAGTCGCTGATATTCGGGTAATTTGTACCCGGAAGCTTGAACAAAGCTACATTTGCTTCGTGCGAGTTTCCTTTGTTAGCCCAAATATAAATTTTGAAATCAAGAATAAATATATAAATATATATATATATATATATATATTTATATATTGTTTTGAAGTTCTGTTATGTATTCTACATTGTTCTACTTTATTTTGGTTTTATTGTAGCATAATTTGGGTTTTCCTGCGTTTGTAGATTGCCTTGCAACAAAAACATTTTATTTTAATTTTACTTTTTATTCTGAATATTTTAATAAATTTGGGATGCAAATAATAATATTAGGATGTAATAAAATATTATATTACATTTAATTTTTTAATCCATGCGATAATAACACTGAAACGATCTACAATATGTTACAATATTTTAGTTATTTTTTATCATTCAAGACGTTTCGAAACTATCTTGGTCCACTTAAACTATAATAAATTTGAATGACTTCGCCTCCAAAGTTAAAAAATAGATAAAACTAATTAAAGATTAAAAATTACAACATTAAAGATGCTGATATCATTAAAATGAAAAATATAATGTTAAAAAAACTTATTTAAAATCCTCGCTAATTTCCAATCAGATCTGGACTTGAAAATTCTGTATTGAGTCAGTCCTAATTTACAAACTTAAGTCAAAGATAAACCGTGACTCTTTATCTGTTGATTTTTAAAACTTTTTTCTAACAAGTTATTTTTATCCTTCATTTTAATGATATCATTTAAATTTTTGGATCACTTGAAGATCAGGGCCCCCAGCCTTCTTTAGTTAGCCTTATAAGGCTAACTAACGAAAGGCTAAGGCTGACTAACGAAGGCTAACTAACGAAAGGCTAAGGCTATCTAACGAAAATATAAGGCTAACTAACGAAAGGCTAACTAACGAAAATAAGGCTCACTAACGAAAAGGCTAACTAACAAAAATATCACGACCTAACCTTACCAACCGTTACATCAACTGTACGCCCTTGACGATTCGTTAGGTTAGATCGTGATATTTTCGTTAGTTAGCCTTATAAAGCTAACTAAAGAAGGCTGGTGGCCCTGATCTTCAGGTGATCCCAATTTTTATGATTTTATCTAATTATCCTTGCGTGCTACGTAGTTCAGTTCTTTTAATTCATTACAGATTTTTCTTCTGTTCTGGTCAAGGATAATGAAAGAAGATAGTTTAGAAAATTTTGGAATACGAACTAAAGAATATTTATCTTTTCACTGTTTCTGATTTTTATTATACGATTTCAGTTTCGTCATTGATCAGTTGTTTTACGAGTTGAAGAATTTTAGAGGATTTAAAGGAATTTATGGGATTTGCGGGATTTAAAGGATTTTACAGGATTTACAGTACGAGTGTTTACAGAGTCTTAAAAGACTTAAAGGAATTACAGGATTTTATAGGATTTCCACTATTTTAGAGGATTTAAATTATTTAAAGTAGTGGGTCCCAACCTTTTTTTGGTAGCTGGATCATCATGCTTTTCGAACTACCACAGTTAGAAAGGTTGTAGGTTATTCATCTACAATTAATATTACTTTTTAAATACATTATCATCAAAATAATTATCAGTAATTAGCAAACTGCTTATTAAAACTCTTTGGATACCACCTAAAAGAGTTCCGAGGACCACCAGTTGGGAATCGCTGAGTTTTAAATTAGCGATTCCCAACAGGTGGTACGTGAAACTCTTTTAGGTGATACGCAAGAGAGTTTTAATATAAGATTTTTTTTAATTTTAAGATATTTTACAAGACTTCCAGGATTTTCAAATATTTTGCACAATTTACAGGATTTTACAGGATTTACGGGATTTTACAGGGTAACACTGTAATTTTTATCAGAATAACTGTGATATAACTTACGTGAAGCCTTACAAAATGTAAATATCTCCCAAACGTTGCCGTAAGTTTTTTTTCAGTAAATTTCATATAAGGTTTGTGAATGTATGTACACAGTTCATACATATATCGTCAGAAATCAGAGTTAATATAACAGTAACACGTGCGTATAATTATATTTAATTGCAAAACATAAACATGAAAACGTGTTTACCAGTTACTTTAGTTTAATTGAATCTCAGTTTTATAATGTGTTATATAGAAATGAAATGTTTATTAGCAGAAGTAAGCACAAAAACTTCCATAATATAGCTACTATTACCCAAATTAACAGAATATATATATAAGCACACCGGACAAAAAATTAGTCACCCCTCTCAGAATGTACCTAATAACGTGTGACGGCGCCTCTGGCCTTGATAACCGCACGAATCCGGCGAGGCAGAGACTCAACGAGGTTGTGCATGTACTGAACATCGATTTGCTGCCACTCGTTCATCAGCCGGTCCCGAAGTTCCGCCAGAGTCCGTGGGTGTCTATTCCTGCGCTTCACTTTCTGTTTCCAGCCTGAACAACACCTTCGACGCATTCAGGATTAAAGGCTTCATTGGACCTGCGATGTACTCGTCGCCTCCCATCATTGGAGAACAAACAAAAACGGGACTCATCGGACCAAATTACACGTTTCCAATCTGCCGCAGTCCGGTTTTTGTGCCTCTGAGCCCATTTATAACGTGCCAATTTGTGACTTGCTGTTAACAGCGGCCTCTTCCGTGGTACCCTGCTCCAGATGTCCATCGCATGCAGTTCTCGTCGCAATGTCCGTTCGGAAATTGGTCGCTGGAGAACCTCATTGGTTTCTTGGAGCAATTGTTCTCTGGTTTGAAAACGATTTGCAGTTACTAGACGAGAAACATGGCGGCGGCCCCTATTGTCGAGAATTGTTTTCCGGCCACAGTTACGCCGTCGATTGTCAGTTGATTGCGAACTACACCACTCTTTGTAAACTCGCTGGACAGTACGCGTTGACACACCAACAAATTGGGCTACTTCAGACATTTTGTGTCCGTGGGCTCTGCCAAACACGATGGCTCCTTTTTGCCACTGAGTAACGTCTGCCTCACGACCCATTTTGCAGACTGTATCCAACACACACTTTGTTCTTCACCACCTCACGAAACAGATCTGATCCTGTGTGCTACGTCACCGCTACTTGTCACTTACCAATGCTACATCAGCGCCCTCTGTGTGACCTTGAACTTCCTACTATCGGTGCTATTAGGGGTGACTAATTTTTTGTCCGGTGTGCTTATATATACACATTTCAACTGCAAAGAACACGCAGTATAATTAACGTAAAGAACGACGCTTGTATAGGAGAACATTCCGCGCAAGATGAGGAGGGAGAACGAACAAATGAAAAAATGAGGTAACCACCCGGGAATCGAACCCGGGATCTTCCGATTGCCGGTCAGATATGATAACCACTACACCATGGTCCTCACTCGATCAGAAGTCGTAATTCTCCTACATACGCGCATATATATATATATATATTATATATATATGCAAGAACCCATAATCTTCACTTGTGAGAAATGTTATGTTAAATTACGTAATTAACAGATATAGGAACCGAACAACGAAAAATTAGGGAATGGTCTTAATTACTTTTGTTAAAGCTGAAAAAGTTACTCTAATGTTGCGCAGTGAATCCATTGTTACAAGAAGGTCATGTTAAAATGTGTAACTACTGTACAACTTAAATTTTTTTAGGAGTAATGTTAGGTTTTTACAGCGTTTTATAGGGCAACAGGATTTGCAGGATTTTACTGGATTTTCAGAAATTTTACAGGATTTACAGAATTTTACAGGACTTACACGTGATTTTACGTGATTTTAAATGATTTACAAGATTTTACGTGCAGGATTCACAAGGTTCACATGATTTCAGAAGATTTTTACAGGATAATTACAATATTTTAAAATTTTAAATATTTTAAATTACGAGTTTTTTAAAGATACAGAATTTTACAAGAATTTGCGAAATTTTGTAATATTTACAAGATTTATTCACGAGACTTAAGGATTTTACGGGTTTTACGAAGTTCACGGGGTTTTACAGGGTTTACAACTTCTTTATTCTCTCAGAAATAAGGTTTTTAAATATTTGCCTTCCCTGTATTTATCGTCGACTAAAATCAAAATTTGTTGGGACGAGACCGTCTCTTTCCCGAATTAATTTCCGACTTCTTTTTCAACCAATTAAAGTAAAAATAACTTTAAAACATTAATTTCATAAACTGAGCGCATGAAATTCGGATAATATAAACAAAATTACTTTAGATTTCGGCGTTGGGAGGAAATTAAGTGGGATTAAAGTCACAGTGACGTTTCAAAACTTTAAAATTTAACAACCATCCAGTGAGACAATGGTCGAACATTTGTCTCACTTTTTTTATATGGAATATGATGGATATATCTATATATATATATATATACACAGTACGTGTATATATATACACACACACACACACATATATATATATATATATATCCTCCTTTCTTCTCCTTCTATATTGCGGGTCTCATCTCTACCTCTTTACGTTCCACTGTTTAACTTAGAGTTTATTTAAATAACGAAAATCTTTGCTGTTATGGAGGTCTTTTCAACCATTCATTACATACAAGCTTCATTCGCCACGTTAAGCTGGGATACAGTGGTGCTTATGTTCTCACAGTGAGATAAAGAAAGTCCCATGCTCCCCCAGACAAGGGGAATCATTATTATTGACCACAGTCGAGTCCAAATTGAATAAAATACTTTATCAGACCCCTTATTCCCGCTGATCGCGACTGTTCTACCCTTCTTCCTCCGAGTGCGGAGAAAAAAGAGTTGGTACATTTATCCACTTTATCCTTCTCTCAAAGGATAAGAACGAAGAGACTCGCTACCATAATGGTTAGACGCGAGAGGATACAAGGATTTATGAGACGACCAGTTTGAAATCCAACGCGTTTCCATTCCAAAGCAATTACTGGACCACCGGGACCATCATGCGGTTCCTGACCTATACGCAGAGTCCATCGGTTATACCCTAACTGCGGATGACGACTTTAATGGAACGGTCAGGTAAGTTCATACGAGACTCCAAGGAGAAATAACTTCGTCTGACTACAGTTCCTTTTTCTAATTCAATTTTTAATGAATGAAAATCATGAAAAAAATCTACTGATGTTCCTCAGATCAAATACAACTTTGGTATTTAAACGTGAAGTCATCATTGGTTATATTAAAATGGTGATAAATGCCAATCTTGGAAATTATGACAGAGCGACCTTCTTCGCTAAACAGGGAAAGAGAAATTACATTTCATCTCTCTCTCTCTCTCTCCTCTCTCTCTCTCTCTCTCTCTCTCTCTCTCATCATACAGGGTTGTTATAAAATCCTTGATGGGTTTCAAAATTGAATAATATTTTACGTATTCTAGACCAAACAAAATACTAAACGGCATACTCATACTATTTGAATAGATTATCCATTGGAGGTGTTTGTATAGACTAGGTTAAACAATAGGCATTAATGGCGACAGCTGAAAAAATGAATTGTGCCCTATGTTTAGATGAATTTAAATTAGCTACAAATAAAGACGAAAGTTACCCATTACAAGAAAAATCCACCTCTTGAAAACTGATTCAGAAACTGGAAGAAAAAAAATGAAAAGACGGGCAGTCATCGAAAGGAGATGTTCAGGTAAGCACTAATCGATAAAAACATTGCAGCAACTGTTTGAGATGCGTTGGAATTGCGCCCTTCAGCAAATAAAAAAAGAAATTTTTTCGTGCTTCAAAACAGAGGAACATTCCTATCTCAGGAATGCGTAAAATTTTGAAGATTAATTTGCATAAGCATGCTTAGAAAACCGAAGCTATCCAGTACTTGTTAGCAGAGGATTATGTCCCTAGGCTAGACTTCTGCGATTAAAATCTAACGAAAATCAAGAAGATCCTAACCTTTTGGAGTAATTAACATTTTCAGATGAGGCGACAGTTTATCTTATTGGTAAGGTTAATCGCGCTTTCATTGTCGGATTGGGGAAATGAAAAACAAGTGAGCTTTAAGTTCATCACAAAAACTCTCCTAAGGTTACTCTATAGTGGTTCTTCTTCATTTGCTCTTTATTTTTAGAGGAGGCGACCGTAAACAGCTTTCATTGCTGCAGAACTTCTTTCTCTGTCAGTCAACTGAGGGCATTGAAGCCTGTCAGGCAAATAATTTTCCAACAAGAAGGAGTTCCATGAATTAAATGGTAGGGAATTTTTCGCAAGCTTTCCCAGGAAAATGGATTAAAAGAGGAGAAAAACTTCCGTGGCCGACCCAACCCCTCTAGAGTTCTTTCATGGAGCCATGTAAAGAACATCACTTACGTCACAAAACTTTGACATTTGGCAGTACTGAAAGAGTAAATCAAAACAATAGTTCTCGAAAGCACGCAGAAACAAATCGAAAATGTTTTAATTCTTGCAGAATAGGGTCGAATGTTGTATGGCCGAAGATGGAGAATAACTTCAAGTATGCAAAACTACTTTCATGGAACCCTTATCATGCCGTTTCCTATTTTGCTCTATCTCAAATACTTAAATATTATAAAACTTTAAAACCTCTCGATAACTTGACAATTGGTCCTTGTGTGATTATTTACACAATTTATAAAGAGATAATTAGTTATGTAACTTATCAACAAGTATTAATTTATTAAATAAAGGAACGTAGCCTAGATAAAATAAGGCACAATATTTTCAGGTGTTCAAAACATACATGGAAGAAACATGAGGAAACAAGCACTCTTCTGAAATATTTAACTTGTACCATGGTGCAACACGGCCAACATACTATAGAGTTATCAATGATTTCTAAAATTCGAAGCAATAAAATTATAACTTGAAAAACTATTTACTTTTAATTGCAATCCTGAAATGTCATTTTTCTGAATTTAAAAGATACAAACAACATTTTTGCTATTATAGGTGAACCAAATCTGAGGGCCTGACAACAGTCGTTCAATGGCTGGTTTTGGTTGGCGGGCAGCCACTTCCAGATTACCGTTATACCGGGTGATTATAAATGATCTTCCGGATTTTAAACATTTATTATGAAAAAACTAACAAAGCTACAGCGAAAAACAACATATACAAATAAAGAAAAACTCAAAAAGTTTTATTTACAACTTATTGAAGTTCAATATGAGCTCCTTTTCTGGTTCTACAGACATCAAAGCGGTATTACATTTCCTTCCATACATTTTATAGCATATCATACTGAACTTTTCTAACAGCCTCACGTATCCTTTCCTTCAAATGTTCCAAAGTTGTTACCATTTGTGGAACAAAAACTTCATTTTTGACATAGCCCAGAGGAAGAAGTCAAGGGGGGGTTAGATCCCCCACGCCCGATCAAACGATTAGGCAATTGCTCATTTAGGAATGTTCTAACTTCAAAAGGAACCACAGAAAAAGCTCATGTTGAACTTCAATAGCTTTTAAATAAAACTTTTTGAGTTCTTTATTTGTATATCTTGCTTTTCGTTGTAGCTTTGTTAGTTTTTTCGGAGCAATCCAAGAATAAGCACCCCAAAGTCCCCAATCCAAGAAAAAGCACCCCAGTTAGACCCCAATCCAAGAAACAGCACCCGAGTTCGACCTCAATCCAAATTAAAGGATTTTAACATATAAAATTTAATAAAAAAAATATTTTAATATTTACGAAAGATATTGCAATAAAAAAAAATTAGAACAACATAATTCAAATAAAAATATTGAAATAAGGTTAATTGAATGCCAGGTTAGGTCATCTGTACGCCCTTGACGATTAGTTAGGTTAAGTCGTGATATTTTCGTTAAAACTAACAAAAATATCACGACTTAACCTAATCAATCGTCCATTTTAGAGCAATTAACTCCATTTTAACTCCATTTTAGAGCAATCCAAGAATAAGCACCCTCGTTCGACCCCAATCCAAGAAAAAGCATCCTAAATTGATTTGGGGTGCTTATTCTTGGATTGCTCCGTTTTTTCATAATAAATGTTTAAAATCTGGAAGATCATTTGTAATCACGAGGTATATAGAAACTAAAATACGGAAAGGGTTTAAAAACCACAAAGTTACTTATTCATGGTTTAGTCTTCTTTAACCTAAATTTCCACTAGTTATCTACATATTCTCTTTATTTATATATATATACAGGTACATCCCGGTTTTCGCAAGAGTTATGTTCCTCAGACTCATTACGAATAGCGAAATTGCGAATAACGATTAATTTTTTCCCATATAAATACATGTTTTATAGGGGGATGCGTTCCGGTGGCCATTTTTCAGAAGGTAAGATGTTTGGATACATTCCCATACGATATATAAAAGCATTAAACACAAATACAGACCTGTTTTAGCATAGTAAATTATGAATAAGATCAATAAAAGAATAAACATACCCGTACTGTACTTTTATTTCCTCAAACCACCCTCGACTCGCGCTGAAAGTTTCACCACCTTCACCAACGACTTCCTTCCTCACATCTCGCCACAAAGATACGGGCATGCTGCGCTGCGTTTGGTAGCAGGCGGAATTGGAAATTATTTTTTCCCTTATCTGGCATTGCGAATAGCAGAATTTGGTGTAAAAAAATATATTACGTGTAAGCAAAGCTATAAATATCGAAGCTACGGGGTATACCTGTATATATATATATACATGCTAATTAATGTAACTAATATGCGTAGAAATTGTTTTCCGACATCTCAAAACAGACTAAATCCTCCCTCCAAATGAATACGGACTAAACAAGCCCATTCCTTATAATTGTTAATGAAATTCTTTGCCCTCATATATTTGCAATGTTTTCCATTTCAAGGAATTTATTTGCTCAGAAACTTTTCAAACCAATTATTGTGTCATAGTTGTTGATTTATGCAGAGAACTTAATGTCCGTATTAATCATTTGGGTGTAATTTATTCGTAAATTTTAGAGTTACCCTTTTAATGTTTCATTTTTTTTAATTATAGTCGGATTGTTTCATTTAATATGTTCACTATTTAGAAAAAGCTTAAAAAGCTTTATTCTGAGGTTATTTTTACTTAAAATTAAGGGGAATTGTTTTTCTGGTATGTAAGATGTATTGTTTCTCATACAGTGTGTTCCAAAAAAAAAAAAAGAGAAAAAAAAAAGACATTGAAGTAGTAGTAATAATTTGCATGTATATTTTGTAAAAATGATTCTCTATAGGTTATGAGAGTTTGGTCAAACTTGAAAAAAACAGTGTATGTGAGCAATATAAGCGCTGTGCACGAGTCAAAAGCTGAAATTTTTCGCGTCATTATGAACATACATTACGATAAAGTAGAGCATTTGTTTCACAACATGAACTAACGTGTCCAGCTGTGCTTGTAGGAGAGAAGAGAGCACTTTGCAACTGCATTAACTTTATCGAAATTCTTCAGCATTTTTTATGTTAACCGTTTGCCATTAGATCAGAGAGAGTTAAGCGACGTTGTGTTTGTTTAGTTGTTGTATGGGTAACCGTCCTTTGAGTTTAGATGATGTAGCGACTCATGGTTCACACATATAGCTGCGTGTTCCCTCTGTCACGTGACTTTTACCGTTACGAAGGAGCTTAAACAAGACCAAATAACTTTATTTTAAACTTATTTTAAACATTATAATTTATTAAATAAAATGTTATTTTAATAAATACAATAAAAATCAATCGTTACTTTTCTTTTCAAAGAAAAGACATTCAAAAAAGGAAGTAATTTTAAGGTCCATACAAATCAAAGAAAACTGCAAATAAAGAAAAAAAAAAAAATCTGAAATTTAGGGATAACTTTAAAAAAAAAGTGAACATTTTTATTTACGAAAATCTCGATATCCAATCAAAGAATTTCCAAATCAGTTTCAGGTTTTTCTTTAATTCGCCCCCCCCCCCAAATCGCCTGAAGTTCACTTAATTTTAAAAGTAATCTTTAATTGCAATTTAACTTTCTGTTCAAAAAAATTATTTTTTAAAAGTCATTTTCAAATTTATCTGAATTTTATTATTTTTTAATTTTTTTTTGAAGAGTTGTCACGCCACCGATTGAAAATAAGTGGAAAAGAGATTGAGTGGAAAAAGATAAAGATAATAAATCTTACAACCTGTAGTTTGATACTCTGATTAAGTTAAAAGATAGAAACCCTTTAATATACAGGGTATTTCATAACATGTGGGACGCATTTTCAGGATGGATTCAGGACCTGAAAACAATGAAAAAGCTTATATAAACATATGCCCGAAATCGCTTTGTTTCCGAGTTACAGCCCGTTTTGTGTTCCAGCAATTCTTTCCGCAAACTGTTTACAAACACTGCATGCCAACAACGTGTGTGAGTGTGTACGAGACTTATTTCATTTATGGCCTTGCCGATTGTAATGTTTCGTACACTCTATGACATGTTTCAATATCGTTGAGTGTAGAGCCATCAGTCAGTCAGAGGTGCATCGCGGTGTTTCATTGTTCGTATTTGTAACTTCTTACTGTGAATAAGTGCAGTTCATTTAAAAAAAAGCTTAAAAGTTTTTGTGCTATTCAGTGACAGTGTGCATTTGAAGTGAGAATGGACGCTTATTCAAACAGAGAAATGGCAGACATGCATCTCATATATGGACTTGCCGAGTGTAATGCGGCCGCAGCAAGACGTCTGTATGCGGAAAGGTTTCCGAATCGCCGTCTGCAAGATAAGAAGACCTTTCAGAGAATAGACGAGCGATACAGGATCATTCAACAAGCGAGTTTCAGATGGTGGTAGACCAATCAGCGCCAGAACTGTTGAGTTGGAGGAGCGGGTCCTGAATTGCGTGGAGGAACATCCTGGTATCAGCACCCAAAGGATAGCAGCAGCAGAGGGTGTAAGATACACAACTGTGTGGAGAATTTTACGGGAACAACAGCTTTACCCATATCACATTCAGAGAGTACAAGGCTTTATTGAAGCTGATTTCCCACCACGAGAGGCTTTTTGTACTTGGTTCCTTCAACAGTGTGCTCACGATCCTCTTTTTCTATCCTCCGTGTTGATTTCTGATGAGGCTGCATTCACAAGAAATGGCGTGATCAATTTTCACAACACTCATCACTGGGCCGAAGAGAATCCGCATGCCATCATCCAGTCAAGGCACCAACAACAATTTAGAATAAATGTATGGACAGGACTTATTGCCGACAACTTAATCGGTCCTTTTGTTTTGTCTGGAAGATTAACAGGAGAATCCTATTCCAATTTTTTAAGAAATGATTCAAGCGATTTACTAGATGAAGTTCCTCTTGGTGTCCGACGTCGTATGTGGTTTATGCATGACGGCGCTCCGCCTTATTTTAGTCGAGTAGCCAGAGACTATTTGGATGACCATTTCCCTGATAAATAGATAGGCCGTAGAGGACCCATTGCGTGGCCTGCTCGCTCCCCGGACCTGAATCTACTCGATGTTTACCTGTGGGGTCATCTGAAATCCATCGTTTACGTGACACCCATTGACAACGTTGAAATGCTTCGCCAACGTGTAGAACAAGGATGCCAGAAAATCCGAGCAATACCTGAAATGTTTGAACGCGTCAGGCAGTCTATGACGAGGCGTGTTCAGGCGTGTATTCAAGCGCAAGGCGGTCATTTTGAGCACTTCTTTTAAAGGTAAGGCGGATACTTGCTGGAACACATAACGGGCTGTGACTCGAAAACAAAGCGATTTCGTGCATATGTTATATAAACTTTTTTCATTGTTTTCAGGTCCTGAATCCATCCTGAAAGTGCGTCCCACATGTTATGAAACACCCTGTATACTAGTGTTTGTGTGTATATATATATATATATATAATGTGTGTGTGTGTGTATATATATATATGTATATATATATATAATGTGTGTAAGTGTGTGTGTGTATATATATATATAGATGCGCCTCGGTGGTGTAGTGGTTAGAGTCGCTGACTACAAATCTATCGGCCCCAGGATCGAGATCCGGTGACGGCAACCGACAAGCAGTTCACTCATCTGTTCATCCTTCTTTTAGCTAATAGATGAATGGGTGCCAGAAAAATTCTTCCAAATGAGGGTGAATGCCGCAAACGGCCCGAACACAGGTCGACCTAAACGCTTGTTCAAAACCTCCTCAAATATACTATATATATTTTATGTAGGAAGGAGGGGCTCAGGGCCACCATATAAAAAAGGAGAGAGCCAAAATCAAGGTCTTCGAGACTCATGATACCTTTTTTTTATTATAAATTTTGAAAAGGTTGTGTAGTTTATAAAATGTATGTATGTGTAGTGAAGAATACAAGGAGACGTGTGTGTTTGAGAGCATGTTGGACTTGCTCGCAGGGTCGATGAGACAAGGATCAACTAAAGAGGACATTGACAGAAGAAACGGGAGTTCCAGCACTCTCTGTCTCCTGCCTAACGCCCCCCCCCTCCCCCACACCCCGGAGTACTTTCCTGGTCGATTGGTGTCTACAATCTCCTCCATCTATATATATATATATATATATATATATATATGGATGTAACGTAATCTAACAGTACTTAAATGGTCTTATACAGTCCCAAAACGATAAGTATATCTCATTACGAACTATACTACGTCATTATCAATAATTTATCATGAGTGTCGATGATAATTGATGGTAATTGATGATAACTGATACCGTCCTCTAAAAATTCTTCATAAATACGAGGTCAATATATACAGAAGGCTGACAAAAATAAATAGACACCTTCGGTTTTTCTATATTTTTGGATTTGATAATAAAAGTCAATAAATAATAACAGATTTATTGAAGGAATATATTTAGAATCGTGATGTTTTTCCCTTTTCATTATGCAAAGGTGACACACGTTCTGGCATTCCACTGGTGAGCTTTAACTTTTTGTTCTTGAGGACAATCATCGTGGTGTGTGTGTGTGTGTATATGTATATATTTATATATATATATATATATATATATATATATATATATATATATATATATTAATTTCTTTCCCGTTTTTGTCATTTCATTTTATTATTCGGAGTATATTTTTTGAAAAAATTCTATAAATCAATTTTAAGTCCCCCTTAAAAAAAAAAAACCTTAATCTCAAATTTCGAATTTTATTAGAATTTAAGTAATCCCCAAAAATCTCAAAATTTCAAAATTGAAATTTAGGAATTTAATTCAATGCAATTTTGGAAAATTTTAGAAAGTTGTTGTTTGAAAAAGTCGGAAAATTGAAAACAAAACTTTCTCTAATTGGAGAAAAACTTTCTTTGAGGATGCAAGATTTTATTTGAAAATTTAAAAGTAGGAGGGTGAATCTCTATATACTGTATATATATATGTATATATATATATATGAAAACCCTTCGTGGTTTTATTCATCATATATACAGTATATATATATAGAATATAAACTTACAAGTAGCAGGGTGAATCTTTCGATATAATTTATGTGTATATAATATATATATATATATATACATCTTTGGTTTATCTTTGGTTTACTTCCGCCCGAATTGTTCATTCGATGAAGGTCAAGCTTGTCACTCCACCTTAGATCTACAGTTTAACGTGGAATCCGAACCACGTCCCACTATCAGCCCAGCGTCTTAAAACCACTAGGCCACCCACTTTCTTTCTTGAGTGGAAGGATGAACAGCTGGGTTTTGATGCACGCCGGCTGCCATCACCGGGTCTCGATCCCGCGGTCGATGGATTCGTAGTCAACGACTATAACCACTACACCACCGAGGCGCATCAAATCTATATATATATATATATAATATGAACACGCCTGCTTTTACGGTTATGATAGTAATCAATCAGGAGACCATAAACTGGCACAACGCTCAGGCCAACTAATTGATAATGATAATGATAAACTTTATTGGCAGGATATAAATTCCATAAAAAGTACAATCTTAATTAAGGTAATAAACGATACCGTTAATAAAGGTATTAACAGAAATTAACTTTTAAAAACAACAAAAAGTAGAAAAGTAAAGGAATAAAATGTTAATGAGGGGCAATCATGAACAGCGAACACAAATAACACTACACACACACACACACACACACACACACACACACATATATATATATATATACAGAACCTGAATACACTGGAAATATTTACTGCTGAGTGAAAAAAAAAGGAAATATATATATATATATATACATACAGTATATATGAAAACAAATAACTTTCATAATATATCTTGCTAAAATAAGAACTAAAAACCAAAAAAGGTCCAAAAATGAAATAAAAATAATGCACGTCGTGAAACAAATAATAATAATAAATACACAAAGCTAAGAATAAAAATGAAAAAATAAAAGTAGACGTGATGAAAATACCAATATTGGTATTAAGTTGAGGTATAGACAAATATCTTTGACTTAAAGATATAGAGCACGACTGATGAATAGCTTGGACAGTTGGATTGTCTGAGTTTTGAATTTTTCGTATTAGACTGTATTGAGCAGGTATTGTTACCTCAGGGAGGTTCGAGACATTGTGGTGAGCGAACATTTGTGAAGCTGAGCATCTTGGACGTAACTCATGCGGCAGTTTAAAAGAGCCGTTATAAAGTAAATGTAGGAGCAAATTGTGGGCACCAATTGACCAGGGAAGTATTCCGGGTGGGGAGACGTTAGGCAGGACTCAGTCCGTAGGGATGGAAAATAACTGAAAAGTGTAAAACCGGTTTTCACCGTCGCTATATTCTTAAAGCCGGTTTTTACCGGGTTTCACCGATGGGATTCTGTATGCTTTTTAGGGAGGTAAATTATCAAAATATTAAACAGAAATAAGGTTTTAATTGATTCAATCAAGTATGTGTAACATTTGAATTAAAAAGTTTATTATCGAACTTGAGTTTTGAAATAACACTTGAGAAAACAAAGAGCATTAAGTGTCTGATCTGACCTTCTTGATCGAATCTTTGTGACGAATAAACCAGCAGCTGAAAACACTCTCTCGGACTCTACGCTGGTGGCTTTTATTGTAAGCAACGCCTCGTACATTCGATCCAAATTTTCGCTTCTGTTCAAAGTAGCTTCAAAATATTTGAATTCATTGTTTACGTCAAAGGTCTCAGAAGAATCTTTCTTGGGTTTCTTTTTCAGTTTCTTCATCTCACACATGTACTCGTTCATAAGTTGATCGTCATCATTTACTTCACGACCTGAGCTGCAGTGTGAATCTTCGAGTTTCGAAGCAATTGATTGGACTTGGTCGTCTGTTTCTGAAATCTGGCAAGCTTCTGGAAAAAGCCTCTTAAATGTATGATCCGCATACTTCTTAAGTGCTTGTCTTGAAGGAAAGAGGAACGGTGCTGATGATTCATTTTTCAAGACCTCGGGATTGTGGAGAAAACTCAGCAAGGCGACAGCTTCTTTTTGCCTTCTCGATGAGTACCGATCAATGAGACACTGACGTAGCTCAAAAGCTAAAGGATTGTTTTTGCTTTCAAATTTATCCAAAATGAACTTCATGGAAGATTCAGCTTTGAGCAAATTTGCGTCTTCGGAACAGAGTCTCTTCAAAACAATTTCCAGTGGACGAAGCGTGTCAAAGAGGCTCTTTAGAGCATTCAATTCTTCATCTGAAATCATCTCTGTTGAGCGTATCACTCTGAGGGCCTTTGGAATGCAATTTTTGAGTTTCAAAAATCTTTCTATCATGGCCAAAAGACTGTTCCACCTCGTTCTACAGTCAAGGATAAGCTTAATTTCCTTTCCATTAAATTCATCTTTGACAAAATCATGCAATCTCTCATTTTTCAAAGGAGACTTTCGAAATATGCGGCAGAGTTTTCTCACCTTATTTATTACTTTTAAGTAGTCTTCTCGAAGTTTTGGAAGAACAATTACGTCATCTATGTCGGACTCAAAAATTGTATCAGTGCATAAAATTTCACACTCATCTTCGCTTAATTCATGTGCAGAGTGTTCATCTTCTTCGATGGCTTCATCTTCAGGGGTAGGGTCACTTTCCCCTTCAACTGAATTTTCAGCAGTTTTTGAATACAAGATATCCGAAACCGCGAGATGTATAGCATGTGCAATGCATTGCTGGTGATCAGGTACTATTTCTCTTCTTCGTGGTGCAACCCACGATATGCTTATCTAGGTCCAAGCCAAAGTCTTCCAATCTTTTCCTAACGATTGCAATTGTTTTGGTGCTATCGAGAGAACCATTTATTTTCATGAGACCAAGAGACCAATGTTGATTTTCATCATGAACATTAATATTAATATATCTTTGGTTTTGCAAAGATGTATATTCATCCATAGTTAATGAATAGCGGATTCCTTGTCTCACCTGATTTTTGAAGTAGTTGACCAATTCATGTTTCTTTTTCTCATAAAAACTATGCACCATTTTTCTGACACCATTATGGGAAGTTGGATGAGGCTTGTCATATTTTATCTTTCTTAGGCTTTCTTGAATGAATTCACTTCTAGCAATTGATTGGAAACTCAGTCCATCTGCACACGCAAGTTTCGAAATTTCCTCTTCCATGGACTTTTTTTGCACAAACTCTTCCACTGTTCTTTGTTTCTTCAATGGCTGATTAATCTGGTCGATGTTTATGCCATGAATATTTTTCATGTGGGATGATAAACTTGAAGTAGAACCTCCACAACACTTTAAAACTTTGTGACATGTCATACACTCTGCTTCTTCTTCAGTGGCGGCTCGTGACTAAAAATTCCAGGGGTGCTGTCTCTAAGAATGGTTTGAAATAATTACTGAAATAAAAGGATGAGCATTGAGCAATGAATAAAAGTTTCAAAAGTTATTGAAAAAGTTATTCAGTGAGCTCATCCTTATATTGTTCTTGATTATTTCAATTGTAAATAAAAAATTTAGGGGTACTGCAGTTCCGCAGTGCCTACCGACGAGCCGCCACTGTTCTTTATTCTTACGAGTGAAATGATACCAAGCATTTGATTTCTTTGACATGATGGAGTATTAAATCTTAGAATCTTAACTGATCAATGTGCAATCATCCACATAACATTCAAGACTGAATCATCAATTATTTACACTTATAAACAAACAAAAAACGACCTCTTTTGACTCTTTATCATACTCTTGTTCTTCCTTATATAACATACTGCACCCTTGTTTGGGGAAACTCCGCTAACAACGCATTAAATGGTGTCTTTGTCATCCAAAAACGAGCAATATGGTTATTTATTTTCTGATGCTGATTTCCTTGATCACTCCAGTGCATTATTTAAAGAGCTAAACCTACTAAAGCTCAACGATATAACAAAACTGGCACATTTTATTTTTATTTACAAGTGTAAGAACAAAATCATTAATTTGCAATGAGTAAATAGATATTTTGTAACTCATCAAGAAATCCACTCGTATCAGACCAGAAATAGATCAAAGCTTGTTTTACCTCAATTTAGATTGTCTTCATCTCAAAAACTACCCATTTTCATTGGATTGAAACTATGGAATGACTTGCATGCCGATATAAAAAATATTGTGGATGTAAATTTGTTTAAAACCAAGTTGAAATCCCGATTAATAATGGCATACTAACAAAAATCTAGGATTAATGTCCACTAATATTGCTTAATATTGTCCATTAATATTGTTTAATATTGTAATACATGTTTTAACTATTAATAATACTTATTTACTTACTTATTTATTTATTATTATAAATTTATAACAACTAGCTGCTTATTTTTAATAAGAGCCCAGTAAAGCCTAAAGCTTAAGGGCCAAATAAAATAAAATAAATAGTCGAGCTTCACAATTATTTATGTCATTGTAAATTGAAAAAATTTATTTATTTTATTATTATTAATAAAGGTTATTCTATTCTAACGATACGAAACGATGCAAAACGTAATTACTATGTTTTTAAACGTTTGGAAACGTTTGTTTCATAGAAAATGGACCAAAGTGATCGGAGATTTGTGCAAAAATGTGAAAACCGGTTCTTATCGTCGGTTTCGGTGATGATTAAAAATTTTCATCACCTGTTAAAAACCGGGTTCCATCTCTAGGCAGGAGACAACGAGTGTTGGGACTTCTGTTTCTCCTGTCACTGTCCTCCTTATCTCATCTTTTTCCGTGTTTCATCTACCCTGTGAGCAGTCCAACATGCTCTCAAAGATACACTTCTCCCCTTTATTCTTCACTACACATACATGCATTTTACACACTACACAATCTTTTAAAAATTTCTTTATAAGGCATCGTGGACTTAAGATACCTTGATGTTGGCTCTCTATTTCTTATATAGGGGTGGAGGTGGACAGTTTTGTAGGGGCTCACCCTCCTTCCTACGCAAAAAAATATATAATTAGCCCCAGTTGTTGCCCAAAGATATTAGTGCAGAAAGTACGAAAAAGTGTGTTTTTAGCTCCGCTTGTACAAAATCTGAAGTTCCATATAGGCATGTTTGCTTCAGCACAGAAACTTTGGTATTGTTTTCTCATGTCTGAGACGTTACTCAAGTAGCTGATGATAATTTAACCCAGATATTTAAGTTCTTGTACTTGTTCTATTGGCGTCTCTCATTTTGAAAATAATATTAGCTGTTTGATTTGAGCTTTTGGGATGGAATTGCATAACCTTAGCTTTTACCAAATTCTTGGAGCCACAGTGTTATCCATTCGGCTATGAAACGCTCAAGTGAAAAGGCAGAGTTTTGTATATTCTTTCGCAGTGTTTTACCGACTTCTCTCTCTCTCTCTCTCTCTCTCTATATATATATATATATATATATATATATATATATATATATATATATATACATATATATATATATATATATATATATATACACACAATGTGTGTGTGTGTGTATATATATATATATATATACACACACACACATACAGTGTGTATATATATATATGGGAAAACAAGAGTCCGGAAACGTTCCAATGAAAATTCGGGTGGATGAGAGAGAAGAGCAAATAACGAAAGTTGCCATGTAGTAAAACTGCCCAACGAGCAAAATGATGAAAAGATAAAAATTAAAAACGTAGAAAATAAACAGCCGAAGAAAAATAATGATAATATCAACATTGAAAACATAGAAAATAATCAGATAACAAGAAATAGAAGCGTAGAAAATACCGTCTGTAAATACTACGCAAAAGGGTACTGCAGATATTCGGATGGGCAATGCATCTATGCACATCCCACGTTATGTAACACACATTACACAAGAGGATATAGCAAATTTGAAAAAAGTGCAAGTTCCAACATCTTACTGTCTGTAACACCTATGCAAGATATGGGAGGTGCGAATACGGACAGAAATGCCGTTACCACCACCCTCAAAGGAACCCGACAGGTGAGCAGACGAAACCATCAACAAAGAGGGCTACCAATTTTTTAGATGTAGCCCACACAATTCAACTATTGAATACCATCCAACCAAGACACTACGTGCGATATCGGGACAACGGTTATCGAACCAGATAAAGAGAGGAAAATTCTCGGAAGATCATGAGGCAACGAAACCGGCACCACCATTGGAAAAAGAATCGGAAACACAAGTATGTAAAAACGAAAGTGAAAAAATAAAGATAATCCTAGCCAACATTCAAGGCCTTAAATCAAACCATTCCCCGGACAAAGTTTTATACCTGAAAGGACTCATGCAAGAAACCGGAGCAGATTTTGCATGTCTCACGGAAACCCATCTAAAGGACTGCCAGACGAATTGTGAAAACTGTGAGTTCTGTACTGACAAAAAAGAAATACAAATTGACAACTATAACATCCTCCGAGCCGACAGAACAGTGAGACGTAAAGGATGGTGTGCTATTTACACACGCGAAAGGCATATGGCAGAAATGACTAAGAGGCAGAGAACAGAACATAAATTCTTTGTGCAATGCCGAAAAGGGACACAGACTCCGTTAAAGATAATGCAACATCCCCCACAACGAGAAAGAGCGAATGAGATCCGTATGAAATGAAAAAGGCTCTTGGTTTTATAGAGAGAATTCTCGACTGCACACTAGGGTGGGTCGATTTTACATTTCTTTCGATTTCCATATTCTAATAGAGACAAAAACTTGCGCATGCATGTGAAAATAGCCTCTGCAAAATCTTAGCTTAATAGGTAATCATCTTCTGCCCCCGGCAGAGCGATGAAAATCATATTTAGTGCACACCCTTACTTTTTCTTTTCATGTTTGCGCCGTTGTCATATTCTTCTCGATTTCATACTTTTCAAGCGTTGACAGGTGGTCTCATTCACTGTTACAGAACCAATGAAATATTCCTGAATGTTAACTTTGCCATCTGATGTGTCAATAAATCTTACCATAAAAGACATCGTTTCAAAGTGGCTTACATCTGGCGTACAGTCTAATATAAGCGAGTAGTACTTGGCACTCTTCAGCCTTGCAAAGATATCTTGATGAATTTTTTTCGCTACTAATGCAATTAGTTCATTCTGAATTTTTTCCATAGTAATGATCCATTACTTCATTCGATATCACGCGCCTCAAGTGCTCCTTCATAACTCTCCTAGTAGCTCCACTAAACCTAGGAAGTTTCCTTTATTCGCTGTATAGAGCCTGTCAGATGAACCACGGAAAGCCATAGTATGTTTCGATAGTTAGAGAGTTACACTTAAAAGTTGCACTAAAACTTATTTATATATAATTATGGAGGAGGGTTTATATAGAGACTGATTATATCGAACCCCGAGGTCTCTCCCACTGACTAACCAGAGAGAGAGAGAGAGAGAGAGAGTAATAATATTCCCGTCTTCCTCTAGGCCAAGTAATGTCTGGTTCGATAGCGTTAGCCTACTGAAATAACAAACTAGGAGAGGTTAAATGAGAAGTTATATTAAAGTTCTTGAATGAGTAGTAGTATCTAATAACTAAAGAATTAATTCACCAGCGATATTAAGAGTGTCCCCGATGTAAATAGGCCACTAATAATAACGTAACTGGGTAAATTAGTCTTGAATTAATTCCTAGCCACATAAACTGCTAAATGTGTTACTGTACTACTCATTACTTTGTTTAACAATGATAAAGGGTGATCCAGAGAAATGGGACCCAAAAGAAACCCCTGTAACTCTTAAAGTATAAGTCCTTTTATAAAATCATACGCATCATTCGAAAGAGGATAGTTACAAGTTTGTACAGGATTGTATAGGTTTTGACAATACAAGACAAGATAAGATACAAAACAAAATAAAAGTGTTAGTTAAAACTAACCCTTCAAGATGACTGCATGGACTGTGGAACAGCTGCGTTTCATAACTGAGCAATATTATGAGCATGGAAGAAGTGTAGTTTCAGCTCAAAGATCTTTCAAGACAAATTTTCAGATGTCAAAATCACCTTCTAAGAGCTGAAACTACACTTCTTCCATGCTCATAATATTGCTCAGTTATGAAACGCAGCTGTTCCACAGTCCATGCAGTCATCTTGAAGGGTTAGTTTTAACTGACACTTTTATTTTTTTTTGTATCTTATCTTGTCTTGTATTGTCAAAACCTATACAATCCTGTACAAACTTGTAACTATCCTCTTTCGAATGATGCGTATGATTTTATAAAAGGACTTATACTTTAAGAGTTACAGGGGTTTCTTTTGGGTCCCATTTCTCTGGATCACCCTTTATAATAAATACTGATTACAGAATAAAATTGAAAGCGGTGTTATCAGCTTTGCTAAAGATAGGCTACAAAGTTTTCTGTAAGTAACTTTGGAAACGTTAATTTTACTGTAGTGTGAAATAATACATAACTCTGAAAAATAGTAATTCCCAATGGTTACTGACCAGTAAATGGTTCAGAATATAAGTAATGAATTTGAAAATTAAAATGGTAAGAGTCAATGGAATAGCGTCTAGTTTCATCAAGTACTAAGCCAAGAATGATTTATCAACATTGCGCCTCCCACAATGCATTACAGAGAGGAGCCATGGTGCCAATCAGCAGTCGAGGAATTTTTGTCCTTCTTGCGCGCTATATTTCCTTTAAATAAGAGCTTGGTTTTTATAAAAGTTCGAATACTTGGAGAATAACTGATTGTGGTGACGTTAGCTCACTTTAGGAAAGACTGATGGTAGCGACTGTTTGAACACAACACACACACACACACACACTCACACACACGTATACTATTATAACTTTTAAGAATTTATCATAAGAAATTTACAATAAGGTTTAATTTTTTAGAAAAATCCACGAATAAAATATCTGTTCAATCTAAACATAAATTTTTCCGAAAAATAGGAACACTGGCGGTAAAACTGAAAAGGACTACTAATTGCAATGTCGATTTTGGCGCACCTTGGTCCCGGCGCCCTGTGCAAGGACACACGTCGCACGCACCAAGGGCCGGTCCTGCTTCTAATTCAACAAAAAAACAACTCGCTGATTGTGTGTAAGAAGTTAAGTTAATCGAAGTGGGTGGTGCCATCTACTGGAGGAAATGTCAATTAAATTCCATTTAAGTTTATTTTCATTAATCGAGTGTAATTTACATGGATATTATTTTTATGTTAATCAAGAACAACATACTACCAGGAACCTCAGTTTTAAGATTAAATACATTAGAAGTAAATTTGCCTTGCCTCGGTCGGATTCAAACTGATATCACTGAATATTAGATTTTTGCGAGCCGCCACGTTACTCATTCGGCAACGAGACGTTAATGTATAATAAGAGAGTTTTTTATATATACTCTTTCGCATTCAGTTTAGTATGTATACTTTAACACATTTACTTTCCCCACTACGGTGGGAGTTAGCCAAGTGCGGTGCGGTTAGGGGCGCCGAGCCTAGGATACCTTAGATCCAATCATTACGGGGCGTTGGCTGGTCATCCGCAACCTCGTGGAATTAAACTGTACGAACAACTTGCCAGCTCTGGAATTTGAACCAAGACTCGAGAGTAACGAGCCAACCCTAAAACATTTGGACTGAATATTCCTGCGATCTGTTATCTTAAGGCCAAGGCTTCACGAGCGATTTTGTAGCTGCGATGAAGTTGTAACGACAAATCGCAAAGAATAGGTACTGTTGTTTCCTACCCGGCAAACTACACGGCAGACAGTCGCTGCGACAATTATTCTCTGTGCCATCCGTCTGCGTCTTCTCTGTGACACGACAAAGTCGCAGAGAGGATTGGTTGTATTGTTCCAAGTGCGGTAGGCTACACGGGCGACTTTGTCGCAGCGTCACTGCCACGTGGCACTCAAAACTAAGAAATCGCAGCAACTTGTTGCAACCCATGTAGTTTGAAACAGCCAAAGCGAGTGTGTCACTGCGGCACCTTGCAACTCTGACGCAGCGACAAAGTCGTTCGTGTAGTCTTGGCCTAAATTAGACTTTTATAATTATTTCTTGTAATATTCATAACTATTACAGAGATAACTGTTTATAGAGCTTTGGTTTTGGGTGTTTGCTTAATAATAAATATTTATTTATGAAACTACAGGGTGTTCGAAAAGTCCCGTCACTCCCTACAAAATGTACATATTGTAATACCAATTTTATTTTTGTGGGATTAATTGAATTTATATGTGATTCATTGACTTTTTTTTCCAGGTATTAGAGTTGTGTGAACAATGGCAGACCAGTCCACTTACACTCTGGAAGAAAGGATAGTGATGAGCACATGGGCTCATGAAAGATCACATGCTGGCAAAGCGATGTATGATATCCAGAATGATTTCAACACAAAATTCAATAAAGCTGCACCACCAAACAAGACGGTATTACGCTGGGAGAAAAAGCTGTTTGAAACTGGCTCCATCATGGACAGACCACGGTCGGGAAGACCAACAACGCGAGCAGAACAATGTGAAGGTGTGATTGCATCGGTGGCTCGTTCACTGAAAAAATCACTTCGGAAACGATCACAAGAACTTGCAGTTCCCATGTCCACAATGAGAAATCACATGACAAAAGATCTCGGCATGAAACCATACCGCCCGTCATTTGTTAATTAATTAAGCGATACAGACATGCAGAAACGATATGAAGCCTGTGAACGGTTTTTGACCGTTTTTCCAACAATTTCTGCAAGTGGAACAGTGATTTTTTCTGACGAGTGTGCAGTTTACGGTAGCGCCAAAATGAGAAAAGTTTACTTCTGGAGCAAGGAAAATCCACACTTCTTTCAAGAACTGGAACACCATCTACAACACGTGATGATATAGGGTGCAGAGTCTGCCAGGAACTTGTTCGGTCCATATTTTTTTGAGGGTCCTATCAACCAAACTGCCTACCTCAACATGTTACGGGACTGGTTTGTGCCTGAGCTCGAACGTTTAGGACTGCTTGGTCGGGTCGTGGCTCACAACATTTACTTACCCCTCTTTAGTGCCCGCCCCGAAGTCCAGCTCTGTTTTCATGTGACAATGCGTTATGGGGTTTCGTCAAGCAGAACGTATCCCATGTGCGTTACCGCACAACAGAGGAACTGAAACACACTGTTCGAGATGCATTTGGTGCAATCACTCCAGCAACGCTGCGTCGATTCTCACACCGCACGTGGAGGCGCATAATCCTTTGTTCCGAAAATGATTGTACATACACAGATATTCTTGATTAGTAACTGTAATTAGTAACTGTATTTACTGTAATTAAATTAATTGTTGCTAGTGACTTGTTTCTTAAATTACACCTACCACATATAAACAAAATTAATTACACAAAAATAAAATTGGTATTACAATATGTACATTTTGTAAGGGGTGACGGGACTTTTCGAACACCCTGTACATTAAATATACATTTTCAGTTTTCAGAGGAAAGATCTAACAAACAAATTAAGTGTTTAAATTACTTGTATAATTAATATCTGAATGAATGCACGATGCATTTACAGTCAAGTGTAAATTAATTTTCCGAAGAGGTGACTTTAAATGTTATCGTTTGGAAGCTTAATATCCTCACTAGTTAAGTAAAGGAAATTGACTCTCTCTTCATAGTAAATATATACTCGCGGAAATTTACAATGAAACGGAGGAACCATACAAAGGTCTTTTACGTCGAAAATAGCGAAAAAGAAAGATGAAGAAAGGTCTCGATTCCGTGGCAAGAAGACACGAACGGTATACAATAACATACGTATGGGAAATACTCGAGGGTTGTGTCGCTAACCTTAGAAATTAAATAAAAACACGATGAAATGAGAGAAGAGGCAGGATCTGTACTTTTCCAACTGCGGTGTGACAGGGGACTATTCAGGAACCTCCAGTACACCAACCTCAATAATTGCAAGAACCAGCTGGACAGGTTCTTGAGCAGAGTCCCTGACCAGCCATGCGTGGCTGGCTACGAGGGCAGAAGGAGAGCGGAAACTAATTCCCTCCTTCACCAAACCCCATATATGAGGCGTGATGCTACAGAGAGGTCGGCCTCGATCCTGAACCGTCGCTCGAATCCTCTTAAAGAGATAAAAAACAAAAAAGATTTATATATATATATATATATATATATATATATATGCTGTGCCGCGTTCAATTGGGTTGGAAATTACCAGGCTTCAGACTCAAAAAATTTGAGAAACACTGCTCTAGGACACATCCAAAAGGCTTTCATGAGGCCCGTGAGAACCTACGGTGTGTCCATAAATTATCTCGACAAATTCAATTCAATTTCTAAAGATAATTTATGGACACCCCGTCTTAAATATCAAGTGACTGTGCATCCAATTCCTTCGTTTCAAGCGCATGATAGATGGTAAACTTTATTAATGTTTTCAGGGTGTTGATTTTCCCCTGGAAAGGCGCTGAGGATGTATATTTATCGCAGGAAACACACGAAAAATATGTTTTATGTAAGTTCCATAAATAAAATTAAAAGGTTTCGCTATTTCAAGATATTTCTCAAATTTTTACGAATAAAAATGAATTTTTTTTTTCCCCTCCGAGAAATTTATCACAAAGCAGTTAATATTAACTTTTTACGCTCTTAACGTTCACACACACACACACACACACACACACACACACACATATATATATATATATATTATATATATATGTAGAGAGAGAGAGAGGCCCTGCCCGAAATAAAATTTTGAATTTATATTTATGTTTATGATTCGATCTTGTCGTCTTGTTGGAAGGAACCAGACGATACTGTTCGAAAGTTTGGAAACGCAACTAAAATTGATCAAAATATGACTTCATATTCTAGTTAAAATCAAGACTTTGGCAAGAAATGTTCCTAAATAACATAATTTTACTCGTCTACGTTACGCATGCGCAATATAAACAGTAACCTACAAGGTTATCGGTTAACTATCTGAAAGTATTCTTGCAACTGTTTCACTCAGATATGTTTTCTTTCGTTCTTTTCGTGGAAAATCCATTTTAGGCAACAGCATCGAAATAATGAGTGCCTTGAACTCTTTTGCAGGTGGATTTAACTGATTTTTTTTCACGTGCAATGGCTCCAGTCAATCGAGTTGTAGTTTGCAGAAGGACTTTAATTCCTTATATGGCACTAACGTTTCGGCCATAACAATACGATATCGATTGCAGGAGGAAAGGTTGCACGGAAGAGTTGCTGCTAAAACGTTCACACATAAGTTCATCTGGAGTTGGCTCCCTTGTAAAATTCGATAGTACGCTAACTAAATAGAGGTAAAAGAGAATTCTTCAACTGTATGCTGTGCTAGATAGGAAGCGTTTGATTGGACAAGGGTTCATCTTCCAACAAGATAACACCCCAAACATACGGCACGGATTGTAAAAACATTTGAAGGGGAAGGAGGGCGCTAAAGAACTAAAAATTATGGAATGGCCATCAAAAAGCCCCGACATGAACCCAGTTGAGGCAATATGGGACTATGTAGCCGCTGAGAAGAATAAACTGAAGCCATCTAATATCGAACAGTGCATTTCACCAAATACACTGAGAGAATTATTAAGCGTTTAAGCAGTTATGAGGACAAAGGGGAACACTTGATACTAGTATACAGTGTTTGAGTATATATATATATTTTTTCTTTTTTTCCGTGTCTCCTCTACCCCTGTGAGCAGTCCAGCATGCTCTTAAACACACACTTCTCCCTATTCTTTACGACTCATACATGCATCTCACACACTACATAATCTTTTCAAAATTAAAAAAAATGGGAACGACTTCAAGAGCCTCGGAGTCCCCTTGGGAGGGGACCACAAATTTCCCCACTTCTGGCTACCCCGCTGCCGATACAGTGCAATGCAGACCCGGGCAGCAGGGCTGGTTCTGCTACTGCCCATTCGAGATGTTCTGGGCCTCCGCCTGATACACCTTTCATAAACTTCTGCAACATTCGTGGCGTTTCCTTTCCTTTTCAATCCGTTGAACACCACCTCTCCTCTAAACCTCACCTTCTCTTCCTCACAGAAACTCAGGTGTCTGGAACGACTGGACAGAAACCCCTTTTCTGTATCCTCCTACTTTCTCTACACTAAATTTCACTCCAAAGGTGGATGTTGCGTATATGTACGCAATGACCTAACTTGTTCTCGCATTCCCAATCTTGACTCATCAGAATTCTATATCCTTTGGCTACGGCTTACATGCCAATCTCAAACTAGATACATCTGCGCTGTCTACCTTTCTCCTAATTCTACTGACTATCCAAATTTCTTTGAGAACCTTACTTCCAAAACGGAGTACATTCTATCACACTCTCCTTTTGATGAAATCTCCATTTAGGTGATTTCAATGTTCCCCACCACCTTTGGCGTTCCTTCCATTTCATTAACATCCCTAGTGAACTAGCTTCCAACTTTCTGTCCAGAATGACCTAGAGCAGCTTGTACAGCACCGTACTCGTATCCTTGGAGATAGACCGAACATTCTGAATTTATTTCTCACCTCTCATCCTTCTTCTTTGTCAAACGTTTTTCTCCGTTGGGCTCCTCCGACCACAATCTTAATATGTTTCTTGTCTTATCGCTCCAATTCGGCTTTTGGATCCTCCCAAGACGAGACAGACGGCACTTTGGCGCCGCTGATTGGGAGGCCTTTAGGCAGTACTGCTCTGATTTCCCATGGAATGATTACTGCTTCTGTGAACGCGGACCCTCCGGGTGCGCTGAGGGCATCACGGAGATGATTCTCTCGGGTATGGAGGTGTGCATTATGTAAATATGATTCCTACTACTAATGAAAAACCCTTGGTTTAACTTTGCTTGGTCTAATGATATCCTCAACAGTCATGAGGCCTTTAGAAAGTACCGTCGCCATTCAACTCCTGACTCTCACTCTGTTTATATTTCTGTCAGGAATCGTGCAAAATCTGTTCTTCGACTGGCCAAAAATTCTTTCATCAGACAAATATGTGAAAACCTATCCAGTTCTAATTCTTCTCGCTCTTTCTAACATCTAGCTGAGAACCTCTTCAACAACTTTACTTCTTCTTTCCTTCCTCGTTTCCATTCCGACAACTCAGTTACCGTCTCCTCTCCTGATAAAGCTGAACTCTTCATTCAAACTTTCGCCTCCAACTCAACCCTGGACGATTCGGATGTTGTTCCTCTATCTCTTCCTTTCTCTCTGACTTAATTATGTCTGAAATTAGAATCTCCTCCAAAGATGTTCTTTCTGCCTTATCTGGGCTGAACTCTAAGAAGGTGTATGGGGTTGATGATATCCCTTCTACTGTTTTCAAGAACTGCGCTTCTGTGCTGACTTCCTGCAAACTCTTTCGTCTTTGTCTTTCATCCGGTACTTTTCCTTTCTGCTGGAAGTTCGCTTTCATTCAGCCTGTTCCAAAGAAGGTTGACTGGTATCAACCCTTCAACTATCGTCCAACTGCTTTGATTTCTTGCCTTTCCAAAGTTGTTGAATCTACTCTTAATAGGAAGATTCTTAAACACATTTCTTCTCACAATCTTCTTTCAGATCGTCAATATTGGTTACGCAAGGAAGGCTCCAATGGAGATCTTCTTGCATATCTCTCTGACTCTTGGTCATCCTCCTTTTGGGATTTCGGTGAAACCTTTGCTGTTGCATATACTGCTGGACATATCAAAAGCTTTTGATAGAGTCAGGCACAAATCCTTAATTTCGAAATTTTCAGTTTCTATCGTTCTATCTGTGCCTTCATCTCTGATTTCCTTTCTGGCCGATCTATAGCCGCGGTTGTAGATGACCACCGTTCTTCTCCTAAAGCAATGAACAGTGGTGTTCTTCAGGGTTCTGTTCTGTCACCTACTCTTTTCCTTTTGTCTATCAGGGCTGCGTCGTAGCCAATGTCATAACACCGCTTCCCGATGATCAGCGAAGTTAAGTGACATTGGGTCTGGGTAGTAGTTGGATGGGAGACCGTCCGCTGCGTCCAGGCTATGTAGCGGTTCGTAGTTCGGATCCCACGTAAAGCTGTAGGTCCCCTCCGTCATATGACCTTAGATGTTGCGAAGGAGGTTAAAACAAACCTTTTATTTATCAATGATCTATTTAGTCACACTTCCTGTCCTATCCACTCTTATACCGATGATTCCATTCTCTACTTCTCCACCTGCTTCACAAAGCGTCTCCCTCAACAGTCACTCCATGATTCGCGTAGGACGGCGAAGGTGTACCTGACCTCTAATCTTTCTACTATCTCTGATTGGGTCAAAGAAAACCTTGTGGCTTTCAAAAACTCAGTTCCTCCATCTGTCTGCGTGCCACAATCTTCCACACGATTATTTCCTTACCTTTAACGATACACAACTCAATCCTTCCTCTTCTCTTAACATTCTTGGTGTTATCCTTTCTCGTGATCTTTCCGAGAAAGACCACATATTTTCTCTTTCTGAAACAGCTTGGAAGAGGTTAGCTGTGTTGTACCTTACCTCCACTCAGTTGAGTTGCTGTCTCTGTACAGGGGTTTTGTCCATCTGAACTTGACAGGGTGGAATCAAAGGCTTTTTGTCTCATCAGTTCCCCCGCCTCGTACTGACTATCTTGAATTCCTCTCTCTTCGCTGCAGTGTTGCCTCATTCTCTCTTTACTATCGCTTTTGTAAATGACACTGCTCTTCTGAACTCTCTAACTGCATGCTTCCTCCTTTAAGGAGAGCACGCTGTACTGTACCAGACTTTCGAACATATTCTCATTCCTTTTCTGTCCAACTATCTAATGCAAGGGTTAATCGGTATTTTCAATCTTTTATCTACTCAACCGGTCAACTCTGGAATAATCTTCCTGAGCCCATCTTTCCGCCTGTCTATAACCTCCGATCTTTCAAACGCAGTGTCCAGGCATCTCGAAAAACTTGGACCTTCATTTTGTCTCTCTTTTTCCTCTATGGGCGAGCGTTTTTACGAGCGTTTGCCCTTGGCCCTTACTTCCTGCATAATATATATATATATATATATATATATATATATAAGCAATCTCTTGGCCGGTCTATAAACCTAGTTTTAAGAGAAGAAACAAAGACTACACGGGGATACCGATTTAATCTCTTGAAAAAGGATTTAAATCCTTGTGTTTGTTTATTTGAAAGGATTTTTGTGTTTCCCCTTTTAATACACATTAGTGATACAAAATAAACACGATACAACCCTCTCAATAGGCTGCGGCTTTTTCCTTCTATAAAATTCTACTTTTTCTCCTTTTCAAAATTCTCTATAAGAATTTCTTGTAGAATTTTTTTTCATTTTAAATAAATTTAATGACATTTCGAAACTATTTCGAAAGGATTTTCAAATCATGTTTTTTCCGATGTTTTGTGTGTTTTCGAACCTTTTCTTCTGATGTTGTCGTGTTCTGGTGGTATTGTCACTTAGCGCGTATAAAATAGGAGAATTTTATTAATCCGTGTTAGTTATATATCCGTGTTGTACCCTTCTTTTTTAAATTTATTGCATTTGGAATAAAAGCTGTAATTATATTACATAATTACAGAAATTTACGCATTCAGTATTTGTAAATAATGAAAGAAATTAACCGTACTTAAATTTTATCCCAAAACTGCAGAAATTCGAAATTAAGAGAATCACAAATGAAACCAAAATAATAAGTAAACCCTCAATTATACTTTCTACCAATTTTCTTACATTTAAGCATCTCAAGAACCGTCAGCCACAAACAAACTCGTATATCATTTGCTACAAACCAGCGGGAACTTAATGATAATGCAGTATTTATTTCCTAATCTAAGTTATTTCATAATCTGAAGTGTACACTGAAAGAATTAGCAGTAGGAACTTAATACAAAGTCAATATAAATATTGCAATATGCAAAATACACATGTAGGATACATACAATAATTGAGCATTTGAAAGCCAGAATAATCTGTGTAAAAAATATTTAAACCTTTTTAGTCCTGAGAAATATAAAAAAAAAATCGCTAATTGGCAACATTTTATTTCTATTTGGCTATTTTAGACTTTTTAGTAACAGTAATAATATTTCTCTAAACCAAACCCCAATCATTGCCAATTAATAACTTTGTTTGCTTTTTAAAATTTTATATTTCTAGGCGCTTTTTTCCAAACACTGGTGGATTAAAAAAAAAAAAATGCAGATACTGTAGATCACTCTGGTTATCAACAGTTTAACTAGTAGGTTTAAATCGTATATGTTCATGTTTTTTAAAGCTAAATTAATGTTTCTCTAGTTCCTTGACGTATATTGTATCCTCAAGTTCAAATTGGTTCGTTATTACTTAAACTAGTATCTTTGCCATTGGTATTATTTCGCTTTAACTTATAGTATATTCCTTTAGTTACCCCTGTCTTTATTTTCATAATTTCCTTTCATGCATAATTTTTTAATGTTAATTTTTCTTTAATTATTTTTATTTAAATTTACTTATCTTTATTCGATTCAGATATTTTCAAAATAATTTATGATATTTCTCTAATCTTTAGTTTCCCTTTAATTCATTAATCAGCTTTTATAATTCTTCTCTCGTTTTCTTTTCCTTTCATAATTTTTTAATAACAGATTATATTTATTTTTACTTCCAACATTTTTTATTAATTTAAATGTTTTTAAAAATTAATTCCTTTAGCCATTATTTTTAATTCTGTATTATTATTATTATTATTATTATTATTATTTCGTGCAATTGGCATTTAAGTTCCTTAAATTATATCAATTCTCCATATTCCGTTTTTATTTACTCTTTTAGTCGTATTTTCCTACATTTTGTTTGGTCTTTCTTCCTCTTTAAGGGGAATCTTATCTATTATGACGCTCATTCTCTCTGAACCAAAGTTTGGTAATACTGCTCTGTCACTCTTCTTTCCTGCTTAACTTTTTGTCGACTTTAGCTTCTTTTTTATGAGAGAACTTTCTTGAAAGTAGTATTCAGAGGATGATGTTTCCTCCAAGCTACTTGCTTCTCTAATAAATATAACAAGTTTTTCTATAATTATTTCTAGTTAGTTTTTTATTTTAATTAATACACTTTTAATTAAACTGGTTTCATGTTACGTGTACATTGTACGCACATGCGCATTGTGAGGACTAGAGTGTATGTATGTACTTATGTCTATATTATGTATGTGTGTATGTATGTATTATTTTTTAATATCCCTTTTTATTTCATTTCTGTTTGTTACATTTTCTTTTGATTTCTCTCTCTCTCTCTCTCTCTCTCTCTCTCTCTCTCTCTCTCTCTTTATTCATGCTATCCTTTATTTTCCGCTTTTTTAATGCGTAATTGAGTAAACGAGATGAAGTGTATGCATAGTGTGAATGAACTCTGAAGCTATTTTCCTCATTATACTTTTTTCTACTTTGACATAAATCTTCTTTCACCACTTTTTCTGTCAGCAGTGACTGACGTAGGAGGGAGAGAACCTCGTCTGTTCTATACTTCACTATTACTAGACTACTATTCCTCTGTCTGTGAAAGCTTTACTCGTCTATAAGTGTGTAAGTGTAAGCATGGTATAAGTTTTCAGTGTTCATTATTTTCATTGCTATTTCTAACTTTTCTACTTCCTTCTTGGGCTAGCCTAGCGTGGATCCTAGCTTCTTTATTAGCCTCTCTCTCTCTCTCTCTCTCTCTCTCTCTCTCTCTCTCTTTCGAGTATGCGAGCAACATTTATCAGTATTTTATTTCACATGCTCTCTCCCTTTATTTCGTCTGCAATATTTCATTGCCAAATTATACAATTTTTTTACCCTTTTTGTACCTACTTTATTTCTCTTTTATTTATTAGCTACTTATACGTTTTCGATATTCAAACCTTATTATCATCAAAAAAACGAGAAAAAGGAGGAGTGTATATATATATATACACATACATACTGTGTATATATATATATATATATATACAAAATAATAATAATAATAATAGGAATCCCTATTTAAATATTAAATGAAAAGACAGAAATATTACATAGAGAATTAAAATGGTTAAATATTGGAACGTAAATAGTCTTTACAGGGCCTATTTAGATGTGTAAAATCTAATTAACTAAAATAAGGCGAAGAATTCTTTTGACATCGTTAATTTTACTTGATCCTGTCTATATAGCGAAGAACACAAACTAATGACCCCCCTTCACGTAGGGTTTCGTTCCATTTACGGTACAAGCTGACGCGAGTGAAGATTTTTCTTTAACGGAGCAGATGTGTCTTCGGGTTATAAGGATGAAGGTCTTCAGATAGGCAACGGAATTCGAGGAAAAGTAAAAAGAATTCTAAAAGTTTTTATATATATACATATATAGTTTTACACCAATTTAACGAAACAAGTATTGGTTGTCCTCGCTAACGCGCCTGAGATCCTTGCCAAAATTGGGTGCGAGGTCTGTCTAAAATGGCGATTGATTCAGAAAGCAATTTGCCTCTTTTAAATTGACTAAGAGTTATAAGACAGATCTGAAATTAGTTAAAAGCTCTGTTTAAAAAACAAATATATATATATATATATGTGTGTGAAAATTATTTCACGAAAGTAACACGTGAATAATATTTATGATGAAAATTAACCACGAAGGAAAAAGGAAACACAGAATGGTGCTCAAGCGCTTTCGTCTAATGACATCCTCAGGAACAGTGAAATAAATAACAAGTTCGAGACTATATATAGGTCACACAAAAAATAAAATAGAAAAATAAAAATTGTAGGAGGAGTATACAAATTTATAAGGAAAAGCTACCAGAGTTTTAGCACTTTGCCCCTCGTGTCTAAATCTGTTCTGAACGAATTCAAAACAACAGAATCAAGCGAAAGAAGGCACTGGCTAATATTGAAATTATTTGGAAGTTGAATATTTCTATTAACAATGTTGTTTGAGTGAAAGAAAATTGAAGCTTTATTCCAACCAATACAGTGGGATAACTCTGACAAATGGACGAAAAGGGCTCTGGAGTGACTGGACGTCTGTCCAGTTCTAACAGAATATTGATGCTGTTTCACACACGTGTGCAAATCCTTTCCCGTCTGTCCAATGTAAAAGGAATCACATTGTTTACAACCAGTTTTATAGATAATGCTTGAATTACTGGTAGGGCTATTTTTTACTATGATATTTTTTACAATATTGTCATATGAAAATATTTTTTGGTGAGGTGGGACGTCAATGACACTGATCTATAGTTCTTTGCTTGAGATCTATCCCCGCCTTTATATATAGGGACGATGTTTGCTCTTTTCAAGATGCTCGGTATTTCTCCAGTGTCTAGGGATCTTCTCCATATCCAGTATAAGGGTGTAGCTATTTCATTTTTACAGTTTTTAATTAATAGTGCGTTCCATTTGTCCGGACTGCAGCTGAATGTGAGTTCATTTGTCTTATAGCTCTCGATACATCTTCTGGGGTAAAATCAAAGTCTGTTATACATTCTCCTTGTAATTTCTCTTCGAAGAATGCATCTACAGTATGTCAGGTATCGCTTTGTCACTTTTTGGGGTACTGAAGACCGATTCATACTGGGCTCTCAATGTTTCAGATATTTCTTTTAGATCGTCTCTTAGTTCATTATTTCCTTTCCTTAAGGGCCCGATGGTAGGACGCGTTTTTCTTTTCTTTTTCATATACAGGGACTTTGCACAGGAATCTGTCCAGCTGGTTCTTGAATTTATTCAGGTCGGTGTGCTAGAGATTCCTCACTTCTTTTGGTAGGACATTGAAAAGCTTTGGGCTTCGTATTCTGAGGGTTTTTCTATCCTCGTTTTCATGGCCCCTTCTCCCATCGCAGCTGGGACCGTACAAAATCTGCCTCTTCTCTCATCCCAGTTTGTTTCTATTTCCTTTCTAAGGTTAGGGACAGAGCCTTCAAGTATTTTCCATTTGCATATTATTATGTACCGCTCGCGCATTCTTTCGAGAGAGCAGAGTTCCAGGGATTGTAGTCGAGACGAGTAGTCTTCACCTTTCGTTTCCTCTATCTTAGACGTGAAAGTCCTTTGTATAGCTTCGATGTTCGCAATGTCTCGTTTTCTGTGTGGGCTTGTGAGTACTGAGCAATACTCAATTATTGGTAGGACTAGACTCTTCCATAATTTGAGCATGATGTTTGCTTTTCTGCTGCGGAAGCTCCTCCAGATGATTCCCATTATTTTTCTAGCCGTTGTAGTTTTGATTTTATAGCGCTCTCCAAATTCTGCATCCGACGATATTATTACTCAAAGATCCCTGACTTGTGGATTTGGTGTTATCTGTTTGGCTTGCATAGTTTTGTACCCTTTTTTTAGTAGCTCCTTGTTATTACCATATCTTAGAAGTTGGAATTTTTCTTCGTTGAACTTCATATTGTTGTCGTCTGCCCACTGGAATAGTGTTTCAATGTCGTTTTGTAATTTCCTTATGTCACCTTCGTTCAATATTTCCTTACATATCTTTGTGTCATCTGCGAAGCATGATACAATACTGTCCTTAATATCTACATCAATATCTACAATCATTATTATGAACAGCAAGGGAGCTAATACTTCCCCTTGTGGGACAGAGCTCACGACTTCCGAGACTTCTGATTTAAGTCCGTTTACCACCACTCTTTGTGTTCTTTGCGTCAAGAACTTAAATATCACCTTCCTAGCTTTCCAGTAATTCCTGGATCTTTACGTTTGTGTGCTATGATTCCATAGTCATATTTATCGAAGGCTTTAGCACGGTCCGTATATATTACATCTATGTTTTGTCCTCGACACAATGTTTCTAATATGTTCTCCTGGTGGTCTAGTAGCTGTGATAGGCATGATCTTCCCACCCTGAAGCCATGTTGATTTGGGTTGTATAAGTCTTTTTCTTGTAGGTAGTAGGTAGTTTTGCCTCTAATTATACGTTCAAGACACTTTATAAGGTGTGAGGTGAGAGCCACTGGCCGATAATTCTTGGGCATTGCTCTGTTACCACCTTTAAGTAGGGGGGGGGCAATGTTCGCGTTCTTTAAGGGGAGTGGAATTTGTCCTGTGTCGAGTGATTTCCTCCATAGTAAGTATAGCGGTTTGGCAATGCTCTCTTTACATTTCTTCAGAAACGTGGCACTCCATGTGTCTCTGGCCCTGGCGCTGAATTGTCTCGCATCTGTGATAAGGCCGTAATTACATCTCCTTCCGTGAACTCGAAATCCATTAATAGGTTTGTGCCGGAATTTGTTCTTGGTTGATTTGTATCTATGTCGAAAAATTCCTTTGGGTTTTTCACTTCTATCTCGGACTTAGGGGTGCTAAACACGGAATTAAATTGTTCCTTAAGCAGTTCACATATTTCTTTCGGGTCATTTGTGTATTCGGCCTCCCTGTCTATCAACGGACCAATACTCTCCTTACACTGCATTTTCCTTTTCGCAAACGTGTAGAAGTATTTTGGGTTATTTTTTATGTTTTCTGCTACCTTGTTTTCCTCCTCCTTTGTTTTATGTATAAATGTTTGCTTTAGGTCCATTTCTATTTCGCCAAGTTTCATCTCTAGTTTGAGTCTCTTTGCATCCATTCTGCATCTGTGGAGATGTTTTACGGTTTGTCTTCATTGCCTGAATAGTATCCTGATTTTCCACTCGAGCTTGCTACGTTTTCTTTTCTGTCTCTCTGGAATATGTTTCAGTATTATAGGTTTGGTTTCAGTCTCTATTATACATAGTATCTCTTGTGGAATCTTCTCGTGAAGTAGCAATTCCCAATTTACCTCTTTTAAATCTTCATTTACGTTTTCCCAATTTACTTTTTTTGAATTTAAGTTTAAGCCTTCAAATATTCCATCTGCCTCTCTAGGATGCGTTTTTGGACCTCTGGATGCTAACTTCAATTGTATATCGATGAGGTTATGGTCGGAGAACTTTGTGTGCGTTACTTTTTTATTTATTATTATCTCGTTGTTATTTGTCAAGATTAAATCCAAAACGTTCTCCTTTCTCGTGGCCTCACAGATTTCCTGGGTAAGGGCGTAATGTTCCATAATATCTAATAGCATTGTTGCTTCGGTTCTATCATTTTTAGTAATGTTGCCATAAAACTTCTCGACATATATAACTTCGTCATTTTTCTTCCCTGATATGAATGGGAAATTAAAACCTCCGAAAATTAGAATATTTGTTGTTGGAGTTCAAATAATTTTAATATGTTTTTTATTTCATTTGTAGCAAATTGGAATTAACTTTTTGTGGCGTTTGGTGGTCTGTAGATGTTCATAATGGTTAGGTTCAGTTTTTTTACTTCTAATATAATAACTTCAACTGTGCTATTTGATTTGTTTCCTTTCACTTCACATGTGTATGTGTTTTTCACGTAAATGCAACCCCCTCCCCCTCGTCTCGCCACTCTATCTGCTCTGTGTATGTTGTAATCCAGCAATGCTAATTCAGTATCCTCGATACAGTTTTCACAGCATTTTTTGCATTTATGCAAGTGTGTTTCTGTTAGGTATATAATATCTATGCTGGATTCGGTAGCTAAATTCTGTAAGTATTGTAATTTGCAACCCGCATGGTCCGTGTAGAGGCCTTGAATATATATATATATATATATTTATTTATTTATTTATTTATTTATTTATTTATGAAATATATGAAATATAAGATATGAAATATAAAAGGATAGGAAAAAATAAATGTATACACCAAGACAAAGGGGCACACGGGAAGACCAGGAGCAGGCAAAAATGCCCCTCGCTCTAGCCGATGAATTTATGTTAATACAAGAAATAACAGAAAATACAAGAAAAACAATGGCTAGATTTGGTATTCACAAACAACAGCAACCTAATTGATAACATAGAAATAGCCCCAACTATAATATCAGATCACAACATTATTGAAATAACAACCAGTATAAAAGCAAAAGGAAAGGAAAGAACACGAACAACAGAAAGAAACAAATTCGGAATTTTTTATTTTCACTCTAAAGCTATAAACTGGGAAGGTGTTGCATATAGCATGGAAGCAATAGAATGGGAAAACCATCTTTGATTCTAAGACAACGGAAGAGATGCTAATTACTTTAGAGGAGAAGAAGCTGGAAATTCCTGAAAGACATGTTCCAAAAATGCAACGAAGAGGAAAAAGAAGCAGGCTCGTGAGACAAAAGAGGTAAATGTTCCGCAAGAGAAAAAGAGTGACTGTAAAATTAAGGAACTGCATAGACAACAATATCAGAAAAATATTAAACGATAAACTGCAGGGTATCGATTACGTCATACAGGAACTAATTGAGAAGCATACAGAGGAAGAAGACGACGACGCTATAGACGCGATAAAGGTTAATTCAAAGTACTTCAATAATTTTGCAAAAAGGAAGTCGAAAAATCGGACCTTTGAAAAACGAAGACACTGCTTTATCTGATGATCTAGCAGAGATATTTGAAATATTAAGAGCTCAGTATGAATCATCTTTTAGTATCCCCCAAAACTGATAAACTGATAAGCGATAGAAACGCGTTCTTTGAAGAAAAACTACAAGGGGAAAGTATAACGGACTTCGACTTTACAACAGATGATATTACACAAGCTATAGGGAAACTAAAAGCACATTCGGTGGCAGAACCTGACAAATGGAATGCTACACTGATCAAAAACTGCAAGAATGCAATCGCAAAGCCCCTATAATGGATATGGAGGACGATCACTCGACACAGAAAAATACCGAGCATCCTGAAGAGAGCGAACATAGTTCCAATATATAAAGGAGATCAGTCCGAGGCCAAAAACTATAGGCTATTGTCGCTTACATCTCATCTCACTAAAGTATTTGAAAGAATAGTTAAAGGAAAAATTTACGACTTTTTGGAAACTCGGAAAAAATTAAATGATAACTAATATGGATTCCGGTCAGGCAGATCATACCTATCACAACTAGTGGAACACTATAACAACATTATTGATGCATTTGAAAGTAATGAAAACTATGATGTAATATACGTAGACTTTGCCTAGGCGTTCGACAAGTATGACCATGGAATCATAGCGCATAAACTGAAATAGATAGGAATAACAGGAAAAGTAGGAAAATGGATATATAATTTTCTTAGTGAGCGATAGAAAGTCGTTAGAATTGAAGGAATATCTTCATCAGAATCAGAAGTCCTTAGCTCAGTACCACAAGGAACAGTATTAGCTCCATTACTTTTCATAATCATGCTAACTGACACAGATGAGGACGTTACAAGTGACAGCATAGTAACATCATTTACCGATGACACAAAGATTAGTAGAAAAATAAGAAACCCAGAGGATATAGGCTATCTACAAACAGACATGAGCAGAATCTACAATTGGTCGGAAGGCAACAATATGAAATTTAACACCGAGAAATTTCAACTGTTAAGGTAAGGAAGAAGGGAGGACCTAAAATCCACGGAATACTATACCGCAAATGGACAGTAAATTCAGAGAATTTCTAAAGCAAAAGATTTAGGGGTTGTAATGACTGATGACGCGAAGTTTGAAACAAAATAAGATAGTAGTAAACAGAACAAAACGAATAAATGGACAAACACTAAGAACCTTTAAAAGAACTGATAGGAATATAATGATTCCTCTGCTGAAAACACTGATCGTACCCAATTTGGAATACTGCTCGGTCCTAACATGCCCACATAAAAAAGAAGACATTAATCAGCAAGAAGGGATTCAGAGAAGCTTCACAGCCAAGATCAAAGGGTGCAAAGAACTAAATTACTGGGAAAGGTTACGTGAATTAAACTTATATTCACTGGAAAGAAGAAGAGAGACGTACACCATTATTTACACTTGGAAAGTAATGGAGGAACTTGCCCCTAATCTTACTCTGAAAGCTGTAACCACTCAAACAATAATGGAAAGTAGAAAAGGAAGACTGTGTTGTGTTCCCAAATTAAAAACTAGACAGGGAACATCCTTAACCCTGAAGGAAAGTAGTTTTGTCGTGAGAGGACCAAAACTGTTTAACCAACTGCCCAAGGAACTAAGGAACACGACTGGTGTTGCGGTGGATATCTTCAAAAGAAGATTAGAGGCCTGGCTCAGAACAATCCCCGATGAGCCAGGCGTACCTGGCTATGTGAAGTGGAGAGTACACGAAACCAACTCTCCACTTCACCCAGCCAACTCGAGAGGAGGGGCGACAAGCTTGACCTTCGTGAAGTGAGGAATCATAGCACTGAACATTTGAAGGGTCAAAAGGTATATATATATATATATATATACACACACACACACACATCTTTGGTTACCTTTGGTTCGCTTCCGTCTGAATTGTTCATTCTGACGAAGGTCAACCTTTTTACTCCATCTTAGACCTACAGTTTAACGTGGAATCCGAACCACGCCCCACCAGCAGCCCAGCGTCTTAACCACTAGGCCACCCAGGGTACCCATTTATCTACCAACCACTTTCTTTACTGTGTGGAAAGATGAACAGCTGGGTTTTGCTGCGCGCTGCCTGCCGTCACCGGGTCTCGATCCCGGGGCCGATGGATTCGTAGTCAGCGACGCTAACCACTACACCACCGAGGCGTGTATATATATATATATATATATATATATATATCGTTTTATTATTTTTTTTTAAAGAAGCTTAGTCAGATCTTGTCGTTAACTGAATCGAACGAACTCCTTGTATGCAAATTGCAACGAACCCTCGTTATTATAAACGAAAAAATATTTTCATATATTCGTCGTCCAGATTCTACAATTTCTAGATCCTCCAAGGGCGTATACTTTTTCCTGACATTTAAGTTCGTTTAAAGTAATCAAAGAACGTAGCTTTCCTCAACTGGATCTGTAAAGAGGCAGTTTTTATCTTTAGAAATTACAATGAGGATACGTAAAAGAAGCGAAAGAATGACAGAAATGGATGCAAATGGGGTAACTTCCTTACTATCATACTTAGGGTACCTACAAAAAACATTAAAACAAACGAAAGGACAATTTTAAACTCCAAATTACTTTTTTTAAGCGTTTCTTCTACGATATCTGAAAGTACATACTCGTGTTTCTTAAAATTCTCTTTGCATGCGCTCCCTACCAGTTACAAAGACTATATTCACAATAGGAATCTGGATTACTGCGTTAGAAAATTAATCAGAACATCAGTCCATTATCACGTTACGACATCAAACTGTACGAATTGTGCTTCATATATTTTAAACTTACATTTAAACGGTATTCCATTGCTTTAAAATAATTAAAAAAGTAGAAAAGGAAATTTTAAAATTTAAAATTATATTATATAATAATAATATATGCAGCAAAATTGCACATCTGTTTACAGTAATAATCCGTCTGTTAAGTAAACTCATCATTACATAACCCAACATTATGTATCAATACTCTTATATATAATAATAATAATAATAATAATAATAACAATAATAATAATAATATTTGTAAATTTATGCTGCCTTGAAATTTTATAATTTTATAATCCTTATAAATTATAATTCTGTTAATCGTATAGGCCTCGAAATTCTGTAATTGCTAAATTTAAGATTTTAAAGTGATATAATTTTGAATTTTTAATTTAAATTTTAATTTTAAGATATTATAATACTATAACTTTCGAACTTAAAATTCTATAATCCTTATTAGCTTAAAATTTTACAATTCTCATTGCCCTTCAAATTTTATAATCGTTAATTTTAAGATTTTATAATTTTTAAATTTTTAATTTTTAATTTAATTTTTAATTTTTAATTTTACGCTTTAATAATTTTACAATTTTCTAACTTTTAACTCTACAGTCTCACTGTGGATGCAGATATAATATGTTTTTAAATACGTTCTTGCTTTACTGCAATCGCTTTTTAGTTTATTATATACACATACACACATACATATAAATGTATGTATGTTTATATATGTCTGTATATGTGCTCTAGATTTTTTTCTTAACTGTTATTATTTCTATTACCGTATTTATCCTAATCTTCACATCATGAGCATCATTTTAAACTCTCAATACTGTAAATGAAATTATTGAATCTGAAAAAGTAGTCAACCACGACTATATCTCAGTAGACAACTTTTTATACAAGAAATACAACAATGGCAACCTGTCTTTCCTAAACTTAAATATTCGTAGTCTCCCAAACCATTTTGACGAATTGACAGTTAACCTAAATGTAATAATTAAAACCCACTCTAATAGACAGAGTTTATTTCCACAACAGTTTCGATGCCCACTGGCATCCTCTTCGGGTGGATAGAGAAGAGGATGCCAGTGGAAATAAACTCTGTCTATTAGAGTGGGTTTTAATTATCATATTTTGATCTTCACGTAGAAAAAAGTGAAGTTTTTTGCAGTTAACCTAAAATTTTACAACATAAATTCACGCGCATTATATTAACTGAAACGTGGTTAAATGAAAATAATAAGATATTTTTTAACAGTCCATGGTACGCAAGCTATCATGTATGTTGGGCTAATAATAGGGGAGATGTAATTATATTTGTAGATTAAAACTATAAGGGTTTTAAAAATATCGAAGAACTGACAAGCATAAACAATACCTCAGAAACACTCTCAATTGAAATATTTATTCATAACACCCAGTATTCAATTTTAGGCATTTACCAACTTTTATTTCAAATATCCATAGAATTCTGACCTCCAATTATATTAGTAACAATTACAGGGTGTCCAAATGGCACCTACCAAGTTTAAGCCTTTATTTCACCAAAACTGTTGAGAGTATAAAGATAGTTCAAACGCGATTCAAATCAGCATCTCAAGCCATTTATATGACAATGTGTTCGAGGTGCTGTCCCTCCACTTCGACGATTTTTCTCAACCTCATCCCAAAATTCGATACCACGCTGTGGAGAACTTCTGTCGGAATGTCTGGCGATTTGACGTTCAATCGATGATTTCAGCTCCTTCAAAGTCTTTGGGTTGCTCTGGTAAACTCTATCTTTGAGGTATCCCCACAAAAAGAAGTCACACGGGTTGAGATCAGGCGAATAGACAGGCCAATCAATACCGTTTCCATAGTGCTTCCAAAGTCCAAACCAATGACATTCTCTCCAAACTGATGTTAAACAAATGGCGTGAGTAGTATAGTGTGGCAGCAAATTTTCATCGAATTCTATTCATTCGTTTCGGAGAAAATGTAAGTTAATGTTGGTAGGTACCTTTTGGGCCACCCTGTATGTTATTGCAGAAGATTTAAATATTGATCTCGCAAAAGAACATTCAAATAATAACGCGAGCTTTCTTCTACCATGACTGCAAGTGGTTTTAAATTAGCTATTACAAAGCCAACTAGACTTTACAATGACATTAGCAATTCGACTCTACTAGATCATCAGATCTGGATGCGATCCCCGCTTGACTGAATCTCAGGTATAATTACATTAAATATCACAGATCATTTACCTACGTACACCATGCTAATCACTCATTTCTCTGCAAAGGAAACCATAAAAGCTGACTTTTAATAATGACAAATGAAAGATCCTAAGAGAAATAATAGCTTTTGACGAGACAAGAATAGTTGAAAGTTACCGTGACATTGAGACAAAATTTCAAGCATTCTCAGACACACTAATGATATATTCAACATAAGCTTTCCTCTTAAACCAAAAGTAATATCTAATTACAACAAACAATGGATCACACCAGCACTCATTGTAAGTATTAAACGCAAACATACACTCTTTATATCTTTACTGCACAAAGGTCTTTTCCGAGACTGAATAAACTCGTCTGGTCTTAGCCAGAACAAAATCAGTAACGTTAACGCTGTGCGCTAAAGGGTTAAACTATGGAATACTGATATTATTACCGAACAGACACAAAAATTATTGTAACAGACTTAATGCAGTCATTAAAAAAGCAAAAGCAGATCATTATTGTTAAAAAATTGATGAATAAAATTCCAATCCAAAATGGCTATGAAACACTCTGAAACAGTTAATTAATACAAAGAAGGTTAAAACAAATCCCTTGTCCTCCCTTACACAAGGCGGAAATTCTTACAGTGACCCAAAGACATATCCACCTTAAATAACTGCAAATATCGGCTCCAATACTGTACTGCGGCCTCGATCCCCATTACAGACATTCACTACCGACAATACATGTCATAACCAAATCCAAACTAATTTTTCTTTGATCCAATCCTACCATACGATATCTCTCAAGCAATAAAACATCTAAAAAATAAAGATTCTGACATCAATTCGAACTCGGTAAAAATATACAAATTAGTATCCGATGAAACTGCAATCCCACTCAATAAGCTAATGAATGAATCCGTAACATAAGGTATATTCCCTGACAGTCCAAAGGAAGCCAGAATATGCTTTGTATTTAAATTGGGAAACCCAAACACTCCATCCAATTAAACTGCGTACAATACACAGATGATACCACATTTACTTTTTTCCATCATAACTCACAATTTCTGATTAATGAAACGAACAGGCAATTAGAAAATGAGTATAAATAGATGTGTGCAAATTATCTTTTATTGAACCTGACAAAGTCATTTTATATGATCATTATCACAAAACATATTAATACAAACTGTTAAATAAAAATTGGGACTACTACTCTTGCAAGGGTGAATGAGGTTAAAGCACTTGGCATTAATTTAGACGAAAAACTAAATTTCAAAAGTCGTGTACAACATATCACATACAAAATATTAAGATTTCTCTTTATATTATTTAAACTAAAAAAAAAGACTCTCTCAAAACGCACTCCTTACCCTATATTATTCGTTCATCCATCCATATTTATTATATTGCATTACAACACGAGGTACATCAAAGAAATATATAAAATATCCTTTGGAAGTAATTCATCAAAAATGTCTGCGAACTCTCTCGAATATATGACAACAGACAAAGTTACATTTCCCCAATGTTTAAAGAGTTAAATATTTTAAAAGTAAGTGACTTATACAAATTCAATGTTGCTGTCAATATGTTCAAAGTTATCAATAAAAATCAACATGCATCACTCTTTGAAAAGACACTCAAATGCATCATCAAATACATCATCGTCATAATACTAGACTGCTCAGTGATTTTATTCACAAACCTAACTATTAGTGGTGTACCGATCAATCAGCCATTTTGGGAGCATCGGCATCGGCACCGGAGAATCGGCCATTTTGGGGGCATCGGCATCGGCCAAATTTAGCCGATTCTATCACCGATTCTTTTAAAATTTAAAATTTTTATTACGAAACAAAATCTATATTTATAGAAAATTGAACAGACAAAAAAAACACTATTTATGATCACTTATAATCATTTCAAAGCATAATTATATAAAAAATATTTTACATTCACGAAAAAAGCAAAGCTTAATAAGTTAAGTTGCCCATAAATTTACATTTTCTCCAACTAGATAATCTCTAAATATTATAAACTATTGTAACCTCCAACTCTATATTAATAATAATTCTGTATTAAGTTGTACTTTATAATTTATATATTAAACCATTTTATTATGTTGACTTTATTTTAAGTACTTTAATAATTTCTTAAGGCCAAATTTCATATCCATTTTTTTATTCAAATTGGCCACCAGGGACTTGAACTTTGAATGAAAAATTTTGTTGTTTATATTGCTGAAGAAAGAAAATACTTTCAACATAAGGAAAACCAATTACTTTAAATATTGGTATTCAATTTAGGAAATTAAAATAACAGTATTTAATCATTTTACTGACTAATAAAACCTTTTAACATCATTTAGCTACGGTATATGAATAACAAATTCTGATGCTGTGTATTGTGGAGTGGGCTACTAAGGAAAAGCATTTAAACAAATTTGAAATGTAAAAATATAAAGATTGAAAGTTTTCAAATTAGATTAGTAAAATTTATGAAGGGAATTGATTTTGTTAAAATCTAGGCAAAGAATCGGCATCGGCATCGGCTAAATTTTGGAATCGGTACATCACTACTGAAAATCCACTTCCTTAGCTCTTACTGATATATAAGTTCACTACTGCCATTTTTACCATAATAATAAATTTTGCAATCAACTATTTAAAATATGCTCATTTCAAAAAGCGCCTTTAATTTCGTAATCCATTCTTTTTTATATTCCTTATTAAGTATTTATTTATTTTCTACTAAATATACAATAACTCATTTAATTTAAAATAAAATTTGATTATAGAAGTCAATAAATAATAAGAAATTAATTGGATAAACATAGTTAAAATCGTATTCTTTTTTCTTTTCCATTTATTGATTCAATAAATTTGTAATTACTTACAGACGTTTATAATCGAATAAAAAATATTTGAAAAAAGAGAAAAAAACAGACAAAAATCTCTATTTACCTTTGTCAACCCTCTGTGTATATATATATATATATATATATATATATATATATATATATATATATTAGAAAGAGACTATGAGGAAAAAGCCAAAGAGGAAAGTGATTGATGAGTCGAGAAAAACAGAAGAGGAGATGAAGAAAACTGAAGCAGAAGTAAAAAAAGAATACCGATACACAAAGAGGGCGAGAATATAAATGTAAGAGAGGCACAAAAATTAGCGCGAGAAGTTCGAACGGACGACCCTAGCATAAATAGAAAAAGAAAAGCAACTATGACAATAGAGTGAAGTTATCATCTCCGAATAAAGAGCTGAAACAACCATCAAAACCAAAGGGCCCGAGTAAATATGAGGAAGGAACTGTATGCAGATACTATATAAGAAGCAGTTGCACACTTAAAACGTTACTACTACTACTACTACTACTAATAATAATAATAATATTAACCTTTATTATTAATAACATACAGTACATTTACAATTTACAGTGACATAAATAATTGCGAAGCTGGACTATTTATTTAATTTAATTTGACCCCCCTAAGCTTTAGGCTTTACTGGGCTCTTAATTAAAAATGAAACAAATAGCTATTATTAATAATAAATAAAACATAAATTATGCATTAATCTTAAATTATTACTGTTCAACAAATTTGAACTTTTTCCTTTTTTCTCAAATGAAATCTGGTGATTCCTATAGATTTTTGCACGCTGATTACGAAAATGGCCACGAAATTTTACATTCATGTCAGGCTTTTGAGAAAATCACTTTTTATATTCGAATATAATAGAAAAATCTATACACAAGGACGATATTAAAATGGTTTTTTACTTACTTAAAATGTTTTTCTTGATGATTTTCGCTTGTAAGTGACATCTGAGGCTTCCCTTATTAGCGTCCAGCAGTAATCAGCCAGCATGTTTGGACTCCTTGGTATCGTTTTTCCATCGCGGAACTGTGCTGATGAAATCGCTTTCCATGTTCATCGCTGACATCTCCCAGGTTTGGCGGAAAGAAATCGAAGTGGGAATGCAAAAAATTAATTTTTAAACTCATATTACATCCCAATGATCCGTAAGTTTGGAGAAATTCATCAACCAATTCTGTATAGTTAGGCGATTTTTTGTTGCCTAAGAAATTCTGGGTTACTGCTTTGAAAGCATTCCAAGCTGTTTTTTCAGATTCATTCAGGACTTCATCAAAGGCACCATCTTTCATTAACTCATTTATTTGTGAACCAACGAAAATTCCCTCTTTTATTTTGGCATCACTAATCAGATGAAATTTTTGTTTCAAGTACTGGAATCCATCTCCTGCTCTGTCCATTGCCTTAACAAAATTTTTCATCAATCCTCGTTTGATGTGTAAAAGTGGCAAGTAAACTTTTTCAGGATCCACCAATTTATGGCACGCAACATTGTTTTGTCCTAGAGTGAAAGATCGACGAGGTGGCCAATTCTTAAGAGTATAAGAATTCTTTGCTTGTCATCCCATTCACGAAGAAAACAGCAATATTTTGTATATGCAAGCTGTAAACCAAGAAGCAGCCCAATGACTTTGAGATCACCATAGATATTCCAGTTGGGTATTTTGTAATTTATTATATTCACGAGAAATTCCAAATTTTCATACGAGTCTTTTATCATACATGGACAGCATGGTCAATAAGAACTGAAGGATAGATATTTCTAGCCTTCAAACTAAGTTTTCACGAATCGATGAAAAGTTGCTATTCTAAAGGTTTATGCTCGTGTCCGAGGGCCATCATCAACCTATCAGTGTCATTACAAAAAGAAAGCTCACCAGTCATAGAAAAGAATTTTTATATATTTTTGGGGGGTTTGCGAAAAACGGATATGCTGGTATCGTTTGCAAGCAAGCTCCATCCTTGCAATCTGGACCCTAAAAGTTCTGCTTGATTTTTCATAAATTCAAATCTCGAACCAGATCATTAAGCTCAGGTTGAGTTATCAAGTGAGGCTCTTTTTCTTGAGTTTGTCTGTACTCTTCCTCCTTATCTAACAATTCCATAGGCTCATTTTCAGCAGGTTCATCATCATCATCATATAAACTCCACGAGCAAGGGGCTTAGGAACTGGGAGAGTTTCACAATGTACTACTGGTCGCATTGAGGAAGGCAGATTCGGGTATTCAATTTTCTTCTAATTTTTCGTGGAAAAACCACTGACCTTAGTTAAAAAAAATTAACAATCTTTGAAGTGATCGTTTTGCTCTCTCCAAATCATGGGGACTGCAAATGGCAGAGGTACTCATACCTTTTAACCAACCCTGAGGGTCACAGCACAACGCGCACAGCATATATGGGAAGCCCAAACTTTATCTTGATCCCGAATTTGCAGCCGAAGTAGAGTTCATAAGCTTTTTTAATTAAGGGAGTAATGTTTCTTTTGTGATCTTGTATCACGTAATCATCGCACACATAACAGAAACTGTTAGGATTGTTTACGCATTTACGCGACATTTTAAATTATCCTTTTTTACATATGCACAACTAAGTGATTAGGTAAATGGAAAAAAATTATAAAATTGAACTTCAATGCACATGAACAGACCCGCACCATGAAGCAGCTTGCAACAGACTGAATGACTCATAACTGCAAGTAACCTTCTATGACAGATAACACAGAAGGAAAACTGACATGTTATGACAGGTTTGAATTTGTCAGGAGCAGAATTACATCATCTTACATTAGCCAAAACATTTCCTACTGGGATACTCTCAGCTTTGGGGTAGATGCAGCTTTAATAATTTGTTGAATTTATCATCTACATACAAATTTGGTCAAGAATTGAGTCCCCAAATTCTCGAAAACCTGACGTGATAGCAAAATTTTGTTATCATTTTCGTAGAGACGAAAAATGCAAAGGAAACAATTACTATTATCTGAGAAAAAAAATTGTTGTTGAACAGTGTTATTATCGATATAAAATAAATACAAACTACAAAGTCATTATTGAAGGTATTATACCAATACTATACAAAGAAATCAACATTAGACATGAAAGGTAAGAGATGAACAGTCACAAGTAATGTACCTTTAATTGCAGATAACACACGAGAAATGAATAAACAGTAGTAATGTACATTTAATCCTAGATTTTTATTCGTATTTTACATCATTAATCGAGATTTCAAAATGGTCTTAAACGAATTCACATTCACAATATTTTTTATATCAGCATTTAAATCATTCCATAGTTTCAATCCAATAAAAATGGGTAATTTTTTAGATGAAACCGATCTAAATTGAGGTATAACATGGTTTGATCTATTTCTGGTCTGATATGAGTAGATTTCTTGATGGGTTACGAAATATTCATTTACCCATTGTAAGTTAATGATTTTGTTCTTACACTCGTAAATAAAAATAAAATGTGCCAGTCTGATTACAGCTTTGACCTTTAGTAATTTTAACTCTTTTAAATAATTCTCTAGAATGATCAAGGAAATCAGCATCAGATAATAACCTTATTACTTGTTTTTTGATGACAAAGATACTGTTTAAAGGGTTATCAGTGGAGTTTCCCGAAACAAGTGTGCAGTACGGTGTTTCTACTTCTAAGGAATTTTCCTGATTTAGACTCTGAGGAAATTTCTCAAGAAATGGAAAAAATCAGGAACTCTAAGAAATATTAACTCTGGAATATTGAGTAAAATAATAATAATAATAATAATAATAATAATAATAAACTATTCCTTTATATTTATTGCTGCATCGGTGATGCTGGTATCTATTGACTTTATTTTGTAATAAAAGCTTTCTACGGATTTATTTTTCAAGTATTTCTTTGTACACAATGTGTCATTGCATCTGGCAAGACTGTTTTTAACACGGTGTTTGACCACTTACTAGCCTAAATGATTCTTATCTTTACTAAAAATATGTTTGAAGCCGACCCTATAAACATGCTATTATACTATTCTGGCTATATATAACTTCTTCTAGCTATACTTTAGGTGCTTTTAGGTCAAGAAATGAATCTAAATTCAAAATTGAAAGGCCTTTGAGAAGTGCGATACAGTATTACTAATCAATATTACTAGTTAATACTCTGGCCGATACCATACAGTTGCACTAAATTTGGTGATATAAAAAAAGCTGTTTAGATCAATTTAAAATTTATATATAAAAATAAGGAAAAAATAAGAAATTTTTACCTTTATCTCAGGAAATTCAGTGACGTGTGTGTGTGTGGAAGCACTGGCAGTACGTTATATAGGGAAGAACAAGAGTATGATACAGAATTAAGAAAACCTGTTTAGGGACTATATTTCTAAATTAAAACTTTATAGCAACGCTCCTTCAAATCTTTTTCGTGATGTAATTTACATGATCACTCCATTGCAAGTTCTTAGCTAGCATTACGCCAAGAAATTTTGTTACAGTACACTTCTTTACGGCGATTTCATCAACATTAAATTCATCAAGATACACATTTCTTTTGTTAGTAAAATTCATGAAATTTGTTTTACTGGTATTTAGGAAGAGTTTATTGGCGGTCAACCATTTCATTACACTGATAAATTCTGATTTAAATGTATTAGCAAAATTAACATCTTTGCAAGAAAAAGACATTGTTGTATCAAATGGGAGGACAGTGTACATACAATATATACATAAGTACCCCACTATGTGGGAATTCTACTATAATAATGGTCACTGTAAATTCGGTGACAAGACATGGAACCTGAAATACAGGAAAAGATGCTACTACAATCATCTCCAAACAAACTCAAAAGACAAAAGGAAAACCGAAGAGAAACCTATGTATACAAATCGCGAACCAAAATTTTTTCAATATCGCAGACACAATACGGCTGCTAAGTCTCATACAGTACGGACAGTTGACACAGCTGAGAACCCCGAAGCCGAACCGTTTCCTGGCAAGAAGCTACCAGAACAGGTAAACGAAAACGGATCTTTCTCGGAGGACCATAGGGCTACAAAACACGCGACACTGAAGGGTAATGAATTTGGAATGCGCAAGAGGCAACGCAAAATTAAGAACATAAATATTGTCCTGGCTAATATTTAAAGGCTAAAACCAAACCACTCGCTAAACAGAGTTCCATATCTGAAAAGATTTATGGATGAAACAAGGCCTGACATAGCATGCCTCACAGAAACACATCTTAAAGATTGCCGAGGAGACTGTGAAGACTGCGAATATTGCATAGATAAGAAAGAAATATATATCAATGGTTACAACTTACTACGAGCTGATAGTACAGCTATATACGTACGTGAGAGTCATGGCAGAGACGATAATAAATATATCAAACAGCTTCGTGTAACTTTTAACAGTAAAAATAGAAAAAGTAAGCGTGGTATCTATAGTTATCTACAGACCTCCGAACACTCCAACTGAAAAATTCTCGGATGTCACTGCTGATATCAGAAACCTAATAAAGTCCTTAAACTCTCTATCACCAAATATAATAATACTCTGCGAAGCTTTTAATTTCCTATTTATAAAATACAAAAAGGGGGAAAGAAATATATATAATAATATATATATATATATATATATATATATATATAATATATATATATACATTAGAACTGCAAACACGCAGTATAATTAACGTAAAGAACGACGCTTGTATAGGAGAATTATCCGCGCAAGATGAGAGCGAAAGAACGAAACAAAAGATCCCGGGTTCGATTCCCGGGTGGGTACCTCATTTCTTCATTTGTTTCGTTCTTTCGCTCTCATCTTGCGCGGATAATTCTCCTATACAAGCGTCGTTCTTTACATTTATATATATATATATATATATATATATATATATATATACACATATACTAGAACAAGGTGGGGGGGGCACAAGAAAATACCAAGAACAAGTAAAACTGTTGATGGTTCTGACAAACGAATTTATGTTAACACAAGAGATAACAGAAAACACCAGAAAAAAATAACTGCCTGGATCTGGTATTCACGAACACACCAACTTGACTGATATAAAAATAACCCCACATACTATCTCAGACCACAACATAATCGAGATATCAACTAATATGGTGACAGCATTAAAAGAAAATACTAATATTGAAGAAAGAAGCAAATTTGAAAATTTTAACCTAAACTACAAGAATGTAAATTGGGAAGAAGTCATATCCCATATGGCTCAAATAGAGTGGAAAACAGTTTTAGAGGACAAAACAACCGAAGAAATGCAACCAAACTTGGAAGAAAAGACGCTGGAAATTTTAGAAAAATATATTCCGAAAGCACAACCAAAAGGAAAGAGGAATTTTTTCGAGAGGCAAAAGCAAACAATATTCCGCAAAAAGAAAGAGAGTAGCAGAGAAGTTAATTTTCCCTATCGATACTCTCCAGAAAATCTGGAAAGTATCGATAGGGAAGTAAATCCCTAATTAAGGGCCATACAGAGAGGGAAGAGGAAAATGCGGTAGAAGTAATAAAGGAAAACCCAAAATACTTCTATAGCTATGCGAAAAGGAAACCAAGAATGCGCCCCACTATCGGGCCCTTAAAAAATGGAAATAATGAAATAATCGACGATTTAAAAGAAATATTTGAAGCACTGAGAGCCCAGTACGAATCAGTTTTCAATACCCCAAAAAAGTGATAAAGTAGTACCTGACAGAGATACATTCTTTGAAGAGAAATTACAAGGAGAGTGTCTAACAGATTTACCCCCAGAAGATATAGAACAAATAAAATCACATTCAGCTGCATGTCCGAACAAATGGAACACCTTATTGATTAAAAACTGTAAAAATGAAATAGCTACACCACCTATACTGGATATGGAAAAGATCTCTACACACTGGGGAAATACCGAGTATATTGAAAAGAGCAAACATTGCCCCTATATTTAAAGGAGGGAATAGATCTCAAGCAAAGAACTATAGATCAGTGGTCACTGACGTCCCATCTCACGAAAGTATTTGAAAGAATAGTTAGAGAGAAAATCTTTGACTTCTTGGATACACTGGAAAGATTCAATGAAAACCAGCACGGATTCTGATCAGGAAGATCATGCCCATCACAACTAATAGAGCACTATAACAATATCCTAGATGCACTTGTAAGCAATGAAAACTACGGTGTCATATACATGGATTTTGCTAAAGCGTTCGACAAATGTGATCATGGTATAATAGCACATACAATGAAGCATGAGGGAATAACAGGCAAAGTGGGAAAATGAATCTACAATTTCCTCAGAGAAGATCGTAAAAATCCAAGGTGCATCACCATCAAAATCGGAAGTACGCAGCTCAGCACCACAAGGAACAGTACTGGCCCCACTCCTATTCATCATCATCAGACATAGACAGTGAAGTAACCAACAGCAGTATATTAACATTCTTTGCAGACGATACAAAGATCAGCAGAAAAATCAGTGATGCAAAAGGTGGAAGCCCTACAGAGGGACACGAACTAAATATACAAATGGTCAGAAGATAAACATGAAATTTAACACAGAGAAATTTCAGCTCTTGAGATTTGGAAGAAATGAGGAGCTAAAACAGAGGGCATATTATGCTTCAGATAGACAAGAAATTCAGAGAAGCATGAAAGCAATAGATTTAATGGTTATAATGACCAGCGATACGAAATTTGAGACAAAATCAGATAGCGATAAACAAAGCAAAACAGAGTCGCGGGACAGGCACTGAGAACCTTTAAAAGAAGGGACAAAAAAGTAATGATTCCCTTGCTGAAAACAGTGATCATACCCACACTTGAATACTGCTCAATCTTGACGTCCCCATATAAAAAGGAAGAGATTAATAAACTAGAAGAAATTCAGAGAAATTTCACATCCATGATTGATGGCTGCAAAGAACTCAACTACTGGGAAAGACTACATAAATTAAATCTGTATTCCCTGGAAAGAAGAAGAAAGAGGTACCCATAATTTACATATGGAAGATGCTCGAAACACTGGTACCTAATAAAAAACTAAACCCATCCAAACAACAATGAAAAATAGAAGAAGTAGAATGTGTAGTGTTCCAAAACTAAAGGCCCCACAAGGGACACCTTCAACATTGAAGGAAAATAACATGGTTATCAGGCGGCCAAGACTTTTGAGCTAGCTTCCAAAGAACCTCAGGAACGTCACATGGGTCAAAGTTCAAGTCTTCAAAAGAAGACTAGATGCCTGCCTTAGAACGGTAACAGATGAGCCAGCTGTACCTGGCTATGTGCGATGGGGACCGCAAGAAAGAAACTCGCTCCTCCACCAAGCTAGGTCTACAGGTTGGGTCACCAGCTTGACCTTCGTGTGAAGAGAGACAACGCAAGGAACTTTTACGAGGTACGAGGTATATATACATATCTTTATGCCTCGACCCACGTCACCGTCAGTTTTAAATTACATTAAATTTATATCTACAAGGGTTCTTTTATTTCCGGCAACAGACTTTAAAAGAAAACATCAGGCAAGCTAATTACAGCAAACACAACTTTTTGCCAAAAGCTTTGCTTCACTCTTGAATTTTTTACGTTTGGCTCATTAAGTCAAAGGAAACTTACACGCTACTTTTGAGTAATGAAGCACCGTTCATGTACTGAATTCCATACCAATTTGCAATTTAGATATAATTATCTAAAAATTGCCAAAAATGAAAAAGTACGACATATTAAACCAAATATAGCGTATGAAGAGTACAATTACGAGTACATAAGTACAAATCTTTCTGAAGTTCACAAATCTTGACAAGTGTTACAAAATTCATTCGCAATTATTGTACTCAAACTACATCAATGATGTTCAGTGAAAAAATTTCTCTTAATATTTATCTCACTTAAAAAAATTCGAAGGTGATACAAAACTATTTTCAACCACAGCTGTCCGAGGGGAAAAAAAAAAAAAAAAAAAAAAAATATATATATTATATATATAATATATATATATATATAATATATATATATATATATATATATATATATATATATATATATATACTAAAAAAATTGTGCCATTCTACAAAGATGCTTTTATCTCTAAAGTAAAGATTTCTATCGCAGCTGACCGCTTTACGTCCTAAAAAGCCCTTTTTTTAGTATTATAGTTTTTTATTATATGTTCGAAAGAAAATCTTCTTTTTTTATTGTTAATATTCTGAAATGTTTGCTTTTGTATCGTAAAAACTTCTCTTTTGGCTTCTTCAAGTAAAAAAAATAAATAGAACAATAAAAGTATTATATATATATATATTTATATATGCTGCAAACCCACGTTATTTAACCATATGTATAGATGTAACCATAGCATCAAGTGGGATAGTTCTAAAGCGCTTGTTAAAAACAGAGATATAATAGAACGAAATATTCTAGAATGTGCATTTATTCATTTTAAAAACAATTTCAATAACAGCTCGGGGACTTATAAAATTGACGATATCATGTTAAAATTTCTTTTGCCTCTCATTAACCCTTGTTAAGTATGTGCTAATTGTTTTGTTTTTCCTGTACGTTGTATATATATATGGGCTTCTCGCCTTTTAACTTCATTCCCTGACGAGGTGTAGCTTTGAATACACGAAAGGCCTTGGAATCGTTTTTCTTTTTCCTTGTGGGTTTGCAGCATTCATTCATTTCACGTGTTTTATTGTGAAATTCATCCCATATTTATATATATATATATATATATCTGTGTGTGTGTGTGTGTGTGTGTGTGTCTGTAGAAGTGTACAACAACACATATGAACACCTTTTATTTGGTTTGAAATGTTTCCTTGCTCGTTTAAATATACACCACAGGTTGCATTTAATTTTATTTCGTCGTAGCGTGATGGTAGCACTCGCCATAACTTATCAGAAGGTTCTCAGTTCGGATTCTGGTGGGGGTCTTTTTTTCACACACACATATGTATATATACATACATACCTATATATATATATATATATATATATATATATATATATATATATATATATATATATATATATATACAACACACACCGTATAAGGATTAGGGATTAAGGCTTATGCTTCTTGCTGTCTAATAAGAAATTCGGGAGGTTGTAATGATAATCATCCAGGAAGGCCAGAAACTGGCACAGTGCTTTAGCCATTTAATGAGGCCCATTCCACTATCTCCTGAATTATTATTCCCAGTATTCGAGGTTCAAACCGCTGACCTCGGTATCCTCACTTTGCTAAACGGTGTTACCCTCTGAGTTACGTTCGATATATATATATATATATATATATATATCCTCGGGTCCTGCGAATCACAATTTTTTTTTCGAATCGAATCTCGAATCAAATCAAACCAAACAATTCAAATCGAATCGAATCTCGAGTCGAATCGACTGTACACATATATAGATTAGAGTGTTTCTACACACAATTAGTAATAAGCATAAAATTAATTAAATCTTATTGAGAAGAAAGGACAAAGTAAATCCTTCTAAAAAAAATGTATTAAGTATTTGATCCTGAGGAGGAACAATGGTATTAAAGTATGATAAAAGTGTTATTGCGCAAGAGATTGGTCTCAGTATATAGATTAAATTATAATCTAAGTAAAAAGAAAAGTGTTTATTTACGAAGTGTTCTTCAAAACAACATCACTGATGTTGTTTACCGGACTTAATGGAGATTCAAAAATATCGAATCGGAGCCCAAGCTAACGAATCAAATCGAATCTTTTCTCCCGATTCGGAATCAAATCGAATCCTTTCTCCCGATTCGGAATCAAATCGAATCTCGAAGCTTCACAGGGCCCTAATATATATATATATATATATATATATATATATATATATATATATATTACCTTAACCGCATAAATCTAAAGCCACTTGGTCGGAGATAAGGCTGAAACCCGGTCTTTCAAATTAGTTTACCGGGATCTGAACCACTAAACATACGCTCGCGTTTTGTAGTCTTGTACTGCCATCTTGTGTTTGAGGCGAGAACTAAATTTCTCGCGTAATAACAGGTAAAATTCATACGCCCTAGCGTTTTATACTCAAGATTTTCGATCTTGAATTGGCTCATGTAGACGCAGAGCAGAACTCAGAGTTTTGTCAGATAATGAAAAATATATAATCGGGAACTCGAAAAATGATGCGATTCATCATCAGAAGTTTTTTTACTTTTAAGATAAACCGTTTTTTATTTTTTTTACTTTCCCTTCCAAAATTCTTATTTTTCGGTTCTCTTTTAACTGTTGATGAATTGCCGTTCTTACGATTTTAGCTTCACTTTGATTGTTGTCGTAGTATGAAGTGGAACTTAATATAACAGTATCGTATAACAAAAGATTAGAATAGAAGGTATAAAAAAAAAAAGGTGTTCCCAAAATATATTTATGCAAGAATCTAATCTTTGTATTTTGAAACTTTTGTTCAATTAAATAAATTAAAAAAAAAAAAAAAAAAATATATATTATATATATATATATATATATATATATATATGATACACACAGACCGCGCATGGAACAAGGAACTCTTCTGGGAAAATTAAATCCACTGGTTCTGAATATAGTAGGCTAGATGTAGCTGTCTCCTAGAACCTGTGCCAAAGCTGGATCCTATCTGCTTTGCAGATAGCTGCTGAGGGAGCTATATTTTGGGGGCCTCTTTGCGAGTGACTCGTTGCCCACGTCGGGTTAACATCACGAAAAAGAAAAAAAACTCTAGTGTTTGTCATTTACCATTACTTATTCAGACTATAGTGGATTTAATTTTCCCAGAAGAATTCCTTGTTCCATGCATGGTCTGTGTGTATCATGAAAAAACCTTAGGGGACCATTCTGAGTTCAATCCCATATATATATATTTGATACACACAGACCGTGCATGGAACAAGGAACTCTTCTAGGAAAATTAAATCCACTATAGTCCGAATAAGTAATGGTAAATGACAAATACAATAGTTTTTTCTTTTTCATGATGCTAACCCGACGTGGGCAACGGGTCACTCGCAAAGAGGCCCCAAAAATATAGCTTCCCTCACCAGCTATCTGCAAAGCAGATACGATCCAGTTTTGGGACAGGATCTAGGGTTTAAAGCAGCCCAGCCCAGCTACATTTAGAACCTCAATATACGCAAAAGACTCGCTGCCTTCACGTCAGATTGAATACATCAAAGAAAAGGGGTAACTATTATATTTTTAGCCAAAAACCAAAACTTAAACCTCAACTGGCATAATTGAGCGTCCACTTTTCAAGGCACGCTCAAGGACGCTCAATTCTGCCAGTTGAGGTTTAAGTTT